>JARBXR010000420.1:0-10207 GCA_029100535.1 Stemphylium beticola | reverse complement strand
TGATATCGATTATAAGGCGCTTCTCTTTCGTCGTCCCGAGTTTTACAAGGCACTCGTACAGGGAGTACGAGTCAGTATAAATAACTAGGGGAACAGGAGCTATACCGAGGCGTTCTATAATTATCCTTAAGGTAGCTGCAATAGTAATACTAATATTAAAACTATTAACTATACTATAGATCTTAGAGGCGAGCACGCTTTATATAACGCGCTTATACTTTATTAAGCTATAGTATACTACATTACTACAGATTAAGAAGATATTTTTAATATTAGTTAACTTATTAATAAGTATTAGTATAAAGCCTAGCTGCGAACTAAGGTCCTTATTATTAGTAAAGGAGCTGTCTATAAAGACTATTAATTTAGCGTTAATAAGATTAACGTGTACGTAGCGTAGGCCGCGGTTAAGATTCTCTATCTGCCATTTAAGGCGCTTATTGAGTGCCTTGATGTCCTCGTCTGAAGGTTGCTGTGCTTACGCGGCTACAGACAAATCGAAGGAAGCCCCTAGTTAGTATATTAAGGCGATGTATGCCCTATAGGCGCGCTATTCTATATATTATTGCGCGCAATTGTGCGCCTTAATATCTATAAGCTTAATCTTTCCTCCTTATCTTTTCTACTTTATACTTAAAATTACTTCGCTATTTTCTATTATAAGTGTGTAATTATTAAAGTCTAGTTATACGTCTAGCGTAAGAATAGTCTTTAGCTTTAATTAGAACTATACTTTCTTAAACTTCTTCTCTTTAAGTAATAAGAATACAGCTATTCTAAGTATAAGAGTATTATTAGTCTATATACTAATAAGTCTAAAGGCGTCTGCGTCTCTATTCGTAATTAATAAGTAAGAGTTATATGTTAATGTAGATATGTCTAATTCTATACAGTAATATCCGTAGTATATTATCTACTAATAAACCCCTGCCTCCGCGATCCTATATAGCGGCTTAATTACGTAAAGCAGCGTGCCTTTTAGATACTTTAGTACTAGTTCTAAGAGAAGATATATAAGAATTATTCTCTAGAGATTTATCTGCGCTTAAGGGTACACCTACGTTATATCGCGTAGTTTAATAGTTATCCTACTTTGTATAAGTTTAGGCGCTAGGGCTATAATTACACGTTAGCTATAGCGTTAAATAGTTAGAGACTATATTAAAATAGCTTTCTTACTATAGTCTTAGTAGCCTTAGATAACTAGACGGGATTTCTTATAGGGCTTAGTTATCTTTCCTTTAACCTCTTATATAAGACGTAATTTAAATATTTAGATTCTACTATATAATTCTTTATTATATAATTTAAACTTAAATACTCTATAGCCTATAAGATTACTAATCTCTTAGTTATTAGATACTTTAAAGAGTAAGCCTAGAGTTATAATAACTCTATTATTATATAGTTTAATCGCTAGCTTATAGTTAGCCTCCTCCTTCTTTGTTATATACACATCCGCCTTGCTCTTGTTCTTCGATCCTCGAGGGCGACCTCTCCTGCGCGGTTGCGCTGCCAACGGCACGGTCACATCCGCAGGCGGCGCGTGCGGCGCGTACGGCGCATCTGGGTCAGTCCAGAGGTAGTCTGGTCTGTAGTACGGCTTGACCACTGTTGACCGGAATGTCGTTGGGCCGTTGACTATGTCGACAGTGACGTTGTGGCCGTCTGTGCTGAGGATTTTGTACGGGCTGTTCTAGCCGTCACTTTCTCTCCAGACCAAGACCTCGCTTTGTAGTGGAAGTGCGAGCACGTCTTCAGTAGCAGGTCCGTTCCGGGTGTTCAGGGCATCCGCGACCTGGCGCTCTGCAGCGATCTTGCGCAGAGCTTTCGTCGCCTTTTGAATGGCCTCGCTGCGCTTGACCATTGATGGTGACGGCGGTGACTCCGTCGTCATACGTGGGTACGCCCCAAAGACCAGCAAAGTCGGGACTAGCCCGTCCGGGCCGGCCGTATCGTTGACGGCTTTCACAGCCATCTGGAGGATCGCTTCGTCGGACATAGAGCTAGCGAGCTCGACATAGAGTATATCCTATGCGCGGCGTAGGGGTACGTAATACCTCTTGGTCTTGCCTATAGACTAGTGCGCCTCTATAGGCACTTATTTGCACGTTACCTCTATAATCTTTACTTTAGCGCGGAACTTAGCGCTTATAAAGTTAGTGCCTATATTATATATAATAATATCTAGTAGGCCTTAGTAGGTGTCTATCTATAATATCTATAGTGCCTATTATATCTTCTTAGCTAAAATAGCGTTAAGGAACTTCGCGCCTTAAAACGTAGTCAATATATTAACTATATATAGTATAGACTTATTACCTAAGTATATTACGTTAATAAGAATTTTATAGTTAAAGTAGTAGTTATTTTTAAGAGTAAACTTAAATTAGCGTAGTATAAAGCTATTTAGCTAATAATAATAATAGAACTTTATAATTTCTTTAAAAATTCTTTTTTTAAAGTTATTATAACTAGTATTCTTTAATAGCTTAATAACTTATATAATAGCTAAGTATCTAAAGTAGTAATATAGTTATTTTAACTCTATCTCTATTAGGAATATTATTGCGCGCTCTCTTTTATTAAGATAGAACTATAGATATTCTTATTTATAAATTACTAGGGTATATTATTCTTTTTATATAAACTTATCTATAGTATTATTAAAATAGATATTTAACCTATCTATATCCGTAAGGCATAGTAAGAATAGTGTAGGTACTTCTAGTATCTTAAAATTAATCTTCCTAATCTCTATAGAGACCTATATAGTGCCTATAGAGGCTATAACACTACTTTTACTAAATTTAATAGACGCTTTTCCTGCTATAGATATATCTATTGTAACTATTAGGTCTTCTTGTATTAGCGCGAGGTATTATTCCCTACTAACTATAGATATATTAGTAGCGCTAGTATTAGGTAGAATTCTCTAATATATAGATCTTATATATTAGTCTTTAATAAAGAACTGCGACGCTAGCGTTAATACTACGCGTCTATAGTAAATATTGTTATTAGAGATATTATATAGAAATACTTAATCTGCGAGGTATTATTTCTTAAAGAATTATTGTTTAACGTACGCGGCTGTGTTGTTATCGTCGTTGTCGTCGTCGTAGACTTCCTCTTCTCTCCAGCCTTCCTAGTTGTACTGGATCGTGTGTTCAATTCCTTCGTACTCCGCGAGGTACACAGAGAAGTCTGCGGGCGGTTGTGTGTCCGCAAAGTGGCATGCGGAAAAGAACTGTGCGCGAGCGGCCTTGCGCTCTTCGTCCGTATGGTTGGTTGACCAGCAGCCTTCCTTCTGGCAGACAAAACACTTTTTCTTCTAGCGTGGCGTGAATCCTCGTCCGCTGTCCTGGCTACTAAAGCGTTGACTGCCTCTGTTGCCTGCTTAGCCTCCTCGGAATCTACCGCCGAATCTTCTTCTGCCTCTAGATTCTTCTCTAGATCCTCCTCTAAATCCCTCTTAGTCTCTTCTATTACTATTATAGCGGCGGTCTAGATAGTACTAGTTATCTACTATCTTACTTCCTATTAGTATCTATATTATATACTAATGTATAAGCTGCGTCTTAATTATAGACTGTAGGTCTAAGAAAAGGCTTTCGCAGATTAAGGCTAGCTTAAATAGTGCTATCTCGAGTTTAGGAACTCCACAGCACGCGTTAATAATAGTCGTACGCAGAGTATCCTCGCCCTTAAAGTTCTTCCTAAGCGCGCGTTAGCACAGCTGCAGCTTGTCCAGCAGGATCTGCAACACCTCGTGTAGGCCCTTTTCGGGGTTCTCCATGCGTGTACGAGCAAAGCTTGTAGTAGTCCAGTCCGTGTAGTAATGCTGGTGGTGGACGTCATGGTCGAAATGGTTCTTGATCGCCATGTACGCACTGGCGAAGCTGTCGTCTCTCTCTACGACCTGGATGTAGAACATCTCTGCTCGTCTAGTGAGAATACGTGGAAACACCGCATGGAACTCTTCCTCCTTGATGTCGACCTGCCAGCAGATGCTAAAGAAGATCTTGATCTTGTTATCTAGCAGATCGTACGCATCCCCTGTGTACTTCTTGCTGTTGTCCCAGATCTTCGAGAATTGCGTGATGGTGCTGGCGTTGAGCCTGTCGTTGCGTGACCATCGTGGCGGCAGCGTCTTGTAGGGGTCGTGGGTGAGTTCGGACGGTCTGCCTGGTACGCCGATTGTCGGCTGTTGCGGAAATGGCGTGATTTCGCGATACGCGGTCGCTGGCAGTCGTACGTGATCTTGCGGTCGTATGTAGGTTTGCGGTCGCCATTGTTGTGATCGGTCGCCTTGTGCCCACTGTTGTCGAAGTTGATGTCCTCCAAGCGCACCGCTCATGTACGGCGACTCCGGATCGACAGTGTTCTGGTGTACTGGTTGTGACTCCTGGCTTCGAGCGCCTTGTCTTGCTTCGTACTGCTCGCCTTGTTGTAGGCCCTGAGAGACCTGCCACGACGGCGGTGGTTGCATGTGCGACAGCGGTTAACGTGTGTTAGTTAGTAGGCTAGCCTGCTGCGGTTATTCGGCTGCGGTGTTTATCTATTGCGTATTCTATTCTACTATAGGGGCTATCTATTGCGTATTCTATTAGTGTTTATATACTCTTAACTAGTAATTAAACTCTATTACTTTAAACTCTATAGGGTCCTATTTAGAGGAGTTTTCTATAGCTAGTATCTTATATACAGAATTAACTACCTTTATATAGTTATTACTAGTATAGATTTTTTTATATTATAGTACTATCTTAAGAGCTTTAAGAGTACTTTACTTAATCTTAAGAAATAGTTCTCTTATCTATTCTTTAAAGTCTATTTTAAAGTTATTAAAAAGCTTATTATCTTAGACTATTACTATATAGTAGTTATAGACTATCTTAGCGACCTAGATTATCGCGTGCGTTTTATTAGCGTTCTCTAGTGCAGGTATATCCTATAGAGATATATTAATAAAGTTAAGTCTAACTATATATAGACAGTCTCTTATAAAATGCTTAGCGGTAAACTTCGCCTCTAGGGACATAGCTCTCTCGCGTTTGCTTATGCCGTGCTCTAATAGTTTGTTAAGTAGTTAGTCTTAAACAGCCTTGTCTATATCGCTAGAGCTGCTCTTGTTGTCCGCTATCGTGCCGGCGGTTGTTCGAAGCGTTGTCGGTATTGACGCGTTATTAGTGTTATCTAGCTAGTTGGTTACTTCTAGCTTATATTATTTGTCGTACGCGGTTAGGTTGTTAAGAGACGTTTATATAGTTATATCGTAATGCGTTGCTAACGCGCTATAATTAGGGCTTAGCCTAGATTAGTAGCTGTAGAGGGAGGGTTTAATTGCTGTGTGTTATTTTTGCCTTACTCTATTCTTAGTATAGATTATCTTATTCTAAGATTTATTATATTAGGATTTTAATATTCTATTTTTTTTTTCTTTATTATCTATAATCGCCTATATAATTACTAATTAGTATTAAGAGGTATATAGCACTAGTACTTAAAACAAAATAGACAGACTAAAAACGACAATATATTCTTGATAATTCCCTCCCTTCTTCTCTCTCCAGAGCTGTCTCTGCTATATAGATAGTCGGATCCCCGACAACGGCACCGTACCGTATCAACGTCGGTACTATACCGTCGCAACAACGGTACCGTACCGTACCAACAACGGCACCGTACCGACAACGGTACACAGCTCTGTCCGTGACAATTCCCACAGATAGCCTTAATAATAGATATAATTAATTAGCTTTTAAGCTAGCTAATAGTTATACCTAATAAATAACTTATTACTATAAGAAAACCTAAGATAGTACTATCTAAAAAATATAGTAGAGACTAAGAGAAATTATAAATATTTCTTATCTATACTAACCTATACTATAAGTATAATAAAATATCTAATAACTAGAAGGAAATTTATATAGTAAGTACTTACCTAAAAAATAAGACTTCTAACTAGATATAACTCTATATAAATAATTACTTACTTAATATAATCTATAAAAAAATAAAAGTAGAGACTAAAGTTTTATTTAAAAATTAGATAGAATTTAAATAAAAAATAAGATTAATCTTTAAAAAAGTAGATACTAAAAACTAAACTAAAAAAAGAATTACTTACCTAAAGTAAATCTTATTAGTATTAGTTTATATAGTAAAATTTAAATAACTATAAGTATAGATTAACTAGAATAATAAAGTACTTTAAATAGTTTTTAAAATAGGCCTAATAAAAAATATTAAAGATAGCCTTATATACTATAATTGTCACGATCAAGCCCTACGCCACTTGACCAAGCACCACCAAAAAGGTACAGTGTTCCGAATAGGAATACTGGGCGTAGGATAGCATATATACTCGTCACAATAATAAGCTAGAAATATTATATAGTTTAGTTAAGCTAGCTATATGCATTTATAATAGACTTTAGGAGTAGAATAACTAGAAGATATACCTCTAAACTAACGTAGCTAACACGAAAAGATAGCGCGGTAGATACGATAATAATAGAGACGCTATTATGACCGGTAGGGTGTAAGATAAGACTAAAGGACGCAAACCTGGAAGAAAGTTCAACGACGGACTCTCTAAGGAAGAGCACTAGAGGCGCTACAACAACAAAGCATGTCTCCAATGTGGAAAGGAAGGGCACTTCAGCAGAGACTGCCTAGAAAATGACTAAAAGGGAAAGTAGGGAGCTATTAAGATTAGAATAATTAGATAAGATACGCCCTACTCTAGAGAATAGTTTACTAATAGTAATATTAGCGATATAGAACTATATAAAGAAGCTTAGCTATTAGATAATACTAACTATAAGCTCCTCCTCTAAGTAGTTAAAGTATAGAAAATAATAACTTAAGATAAGATCTAACTAACTAACCTAAAAGTACCTGTAATTATTACACGATAATATCTATAGGACTAGTAGTACTAGGTATATAGATAGGACACGTATCTAGCTAATAAATATAGCTATAAGGGATAAATCGCTGTCACTAGCCTAGAAGCTAAAGAAGTAATATAATAAGTTTTTAATAAACAACCCTACTTTAAAGAACTAATAGCTAAGATCGAAAATTAAGAAGCTAATAAAGTAGAAAGTATTAAGGAATATAAAGACTTATGCTAGTACGACTATAAGCTAGAATACGGATTCTATAGAAGGAACAAGGAGAACAGCAGGACAGACCAAGACCAGTGCTGCCACCCGCAGCTAGAAGCAGACGAATGCCTAGCGGACAACTGCCACCTCCACGAGCCAGAGAAACCCCTAAAGGCCAAAAACCGAGCCTGGGAAAATGCCAGCAAGGATAGAAGTCAGTCTAAGGGAGACGAGTGGTATATAGAGGACGCAGCCTCGGGCTAGGTGTGATGGGCTACGCCCTAAAGAGAGTGCGCTACGCCCAAGTGGGGCTACGCTAAGGCCCGAGAGTCAAGAGACCTCGGATGACGATGATAAGTACTGACTACACCAAGACAACGCCTATGCTTTGTTGTCTTGTGCCAGCCTTTTGGCTAAATGGGCGTACTGTGTAGTCGTACGCTGGGCTGTCGCCCGCCCATTACACTAGGGAGCTATACCCCACTCACACTTACATTAGACGTTCTGCTATAAGGATAACTATAGAATCTATTACAACGCTAAGTATAGCGCAGGCTACTTTCCTAAGAAGAGGAAAGGTAAGCAATTAAAAAACTAGGATACTACTAGGGATAGGGTCACGCTGGTGTAGGCAGTCCTAAAACGACCCTTTACAACGTACGAGACACGAATCTGCGGAACCTTATACTAAGGACGGAAGTCTTAGTACACGGACACAAATTTATAGCGGCTGTCGATAGTGGTGCTGTATAGACAATTATCTCGTTACGAGCAGTAGAAAGATGTAAAATACCCTACTAAGCTAAGGAATAGCTAGTATGAGTGGTATTAGCCGACAATACCCCTATAGAATACGGGGGCGGCATAATAAGACTAGAGACCTAACTAGTATTACTAGATATAGTAGAGATTAGGAACTGAATAACTTTTAATATTATAGATCTTAGAGAAGAAGACATATTAATTAGCTATAATTAGTTAATTAAGTACAACCTAGCTATTTATTAGCTACAGAAGACAATACTCGGCCGAGAACCTGCGCGTAGGGTTGCTAGAGTACGTAGAAGAGATACGCCCGACAGTCCAGAGCTCACCCGGAAAGGGAGGATTAGCAAGATCTCGCCTCGTGAGATAGACAACATCTACGAGAAGGACTCTTAGAAAGTAGGAGTTATATAGATATAGTAGGTCGCGACTATAAAAGAAAAACTAGTACTACTATAAATACTAAAGAAGTATAATATAGATAAGTTTAGAGAACTATTTAAGAAAATAGAAGTAACTAAGTTAGTAGATTACTAAAAGTAGAGTTATAAGATCTATATCTAAAAAAGAGCTAAGCTTATCCTAGAACTAATATACCTAATTGCGCCTAAGTATAAGCTAGAGTTGCGTAAGTATCTTAGGAAGAACTTAAATAAGAAATTTATCTGCGAGAGTAGTAGCCCTATAGCTTCTCTAATATTATTTATAAAGAAGGCTAATAGAAAGTAGCAGCTCTGCGTAGACTATAGAAGAGTAAATAGTAATATAACAAAGAATTAATATCTCTTACTACTAATAATATAGCTTATAGACTAACTCTAAAAAGCTAAGTAGTTTATAAAATTTAATATTTAGGAAGAATTTTACTATATTTAAATTGCTAAAGAATATAAGTAGAAGATAGCCTTTAAAATAAAATATAGACTATATAAGTATATAGTTATAACGTGGTTCACCAGCGAGCGCCGCACCCCACCGAGCGCCGCACGAAAACCAGCGAGGCGTACGCGCAGCAACGTAGCTTAGTCGCACAACACAAATCTTGTACTCTTGCAACAGTATAGTATTATTTAGAAGCGTCGCTATTGTTTGCATCCTCAATTTCTACCTTGCAAGTGCGAGAGTTATGCCCAATCTCACTGCAACGGCCGCAGCGCCTCTCTGCGCGCACCCTCTTCGCAGGCGTCTCGCCGTCCTCACGCCCCCCACCCTCTATTTCAGCAATCAGGTCAGATACCTCACCAACTATTAGAGTCTCCTCTGCGCGTACGTACCGCCTTTTACGAGTCTTACGCTTTATAAGCGTGTTAATAGCGTCTTAAAGGCGGCCTATTTCCTCCTATACTAATACTATATTATAAGCTATCTACTAAGCGCCTTTACTTAGCTACTTTACCTACTTATCTAATAAGCTTGCTAGTGACCCTCGGTGGTTTTGAATGCGATTTCGAATCAGCGTAGATTGCGCCTCTATCTCGCGGGCGTTGCGCGGTGTTTGCGCCTCCCAGGCGACAGTGCCTGGTGCAGGTGGTGTTAGCGTACGCAGCTGCACATCCAGCTTTGATAACATAGCCTCTAGGTCGTATAGGACTAGTCTAGCACCTTAAAACTCTACGCGAATATTCTCTAGTGTGAACGTTTTCTTAAAAGCTGCTTTAAAGGCAGGTAGGAAGGTTTCCTTGTTAATATAGTGGATGCGGCTGCGTGCCAAGAGCGAGATTCCATCGCCATAGTGGCGCTTCAACAGCGAGTAGGGGACCACGTCACGAGGCTGCAGGAGGTGCGATGAGTGAGGTGGCATGTAGAGAGCGATAATCTTATTCTCCTTGTAGTAGTCCTAGAATTCTATTAAATAGTAGCTCTTATAACTATTAATAATAAGTAGCCTATACACTCTAGCAGAAGACGCCTTTATATAGGCGTTAAAGTACTTAAGCTACGCTAGCGCAAGGTCGTTATTAATCTAGCTAGTAGGAGAGACAGTAATAATCCAATTGCGAGGTAGATCAGCGAACCAGGAGGTGATGAGGACCTTGCCTGCAAAGATAAGGAAGAGCGGGATAACGCGCCCTGTCCCAGAGACGCCTTATACTATAGTCACCCACTCGCGATGGCTAGGCTGTAGTTTCTTCTGTTTTCTAGGTTTCTCTACGCCTGTAATAATAAGCTAAGAGGATATCTTATCTATTATAAAACTAGACTTATTAAAGTTCTAAGTATTCTTATCTATAATACTATACTTTACCTTTATATTCTAAATAAGCGTAAACTAGGGCCTAATAGTCGCTGCGTCCTCGCAGACAGCTCGCTGGTGATCGTAC
>JARBXR010000041.1:89925-238860 GCA_029100535.1 Stemphylium beticola | reverse complement strand
ACGCGTTGAAGTTGGGTTGTTGTTGCTGTTGGGGTGTTCAACTGGCGACGGTGTTCATCTGGCGCACGGTTACTGTAATGGAGAAGTTCCGGCGCCGCTCGTACAACATTTTACTCTACATCACTGCGGTCATCATGCATATTATTTATCGTCTTTTGACCCACATTATTGTCCATCCTCAAGCATCCTGGAGGTGACCATGCAGAGCTCTCATCATGGAGACGTTGAAGACTACGTCGACGATGACGCGAACGACGGCATGGGACGCGCGGCTGATAGAGACGAAGAAGCACGCTTGCTGAGAGAAGAGCTGGAGTTTGAAGATACTGTGATCCCACCGCCTATTCATTTGCGTACCCGTGGACAGCGCTGGGTCGCCTTCCTTCGCGGGCCTCGACCTTCCTGCCCACAGACCATCCAGCCATTCTTCCCATCGATCCAGAAAGGTCCGGCTGATTGGCTCGAAACCCATGGACTCAACAAACCCGTATCGCTAGTCATTGTACTTTTACTATGGCTGTTCATCTTTGTCTGGTTTCTGAGTGCGCAATTGCCGCTTCGAGATGGCACTGGCCAAGATGTATTCAACCTAGACTGCGTCGACACGTTGTGGAAACGGAAGAACGAATGCGGAGTTGACGGAATCAATTGCCGCCCGTTTAGCAATCATTCTTTTGCCTTCCAATGCCCTGCAAAATGCAGTGACGTCCAGCTACTGAACCCACACGCCGTCGGGCCGATCGAGGTGAATTACCGTCCTCTCGTCGTTGGAACGGGACCTTACCGTGGCGACAGCTTTCTTTGCGCCTCAGCCATACATGCCGGAGTCGTGGAGAATCAGAAAGGCGGCGGTGGCCGTATCAACCTGCTGGGGGACCACGAGAATTTCGCTAGCTCCAAGCATCACGGTATCGAGTCTATCCCGTTCGATTCCTACTTTCCACTATCCTTCTCCGTCATTTCCGATGACAGCTTCCCGTCACGCTCTGACCCTCGTTCAGCGTTGCTTCCTGTTTCGATTCTCTTTACTGCTGCGCTTGCTGTGTTCTCTGCGTCACCGAAGATTTGCTTCCCGATTTTTGCGCTCATCTTTGCCCACGTAGGCTTTGTCTCCGACCCGCCGTCCGCATCTTACCGCAACACTACTGTGCTGCCGGACCATTTATCCATGTTTGCAAAGCGACTACTGCCAGCCATGTTCGTGCTGGTAGTATTATACTCCACCATGATCAAGCGCACGCTATCCGGGTTGTCTGCTCATTTTGAGAAGGCGTGGTTCTGGCTTGGGGGTTTCTGGGTCGGCGCATTGTCAAACTACACCTTTGACTGGATCCCGATTTCGCGACTCAACGCACATGATCTCGAGCAGCAACCGGGCGCCAAGCTAGCATTAGCCATTATCATCTTGATATTGGCAGTGATTATTGTGGGCCAGGTATACTACTTTTGGCTCGAAGGCCGATTGCTCCGCTACCTTGGCCTGTATGGCCTCTTCATCCTAGGGATAACCGTCTGTCTGACAATCCCGGTCGTCAACCTTCGTATTCATCATTATATTATCGCACTACTGTTACTGCCTGGAACCAGTCTCCAGACACGGCCTTCGTTACTCTACCAAGGTATTCTACTAGGTCTGTTCGTCAACGGCACAGCCAGATGGGACTTTGATTCTATCCTTCAGACACCCGCTGCTCTTCGTGGGGATGCAAAGTTCAACTCTCTGGTCCCCCAGGTTCTGGAGCCTGCCATCCAAGTGGGCACTGAAATGCTGAGAGCAAAGTTTACCTATCGCACACATCCTACTGGCGTAGACGGTATCAGCGTGTTGGTAAATGATGTGGAACGTAGCCGCGCCTTTGACCATGATGTCGGAGAAGATGGTTGGAAAATTTTCGAATGGTCCAGACCAGTGAGCAAGGAGGTGAATGAGTACTTTCGCTGGGCCTATATCCAAGACGGGCTCGCGCTGGATTATTCAGAAGCCGGTACATTATATGGTAATGGTAGCTGGAGCATGGCGAATACATGAAAAGAAATACACCCAATAAATTCCTAAATATGATGGGGCAGCGCGAGTTCTCATCATGAGTCGCCTAATGGTTTGGTATCTAGGGTCTGTCAATTGGCACGACTTCCCTCAAACAGCGGTAGCGATACCATCCACCCCGCTCTACCCATCTTAGGGTATCTCGCCAGAAACGCTAGACGAAAATAATCTACACATTGACAAAACCCATTCATCCGCCCTCAATTGACTTGCCTTCTCTGCAAACATAACCACATCCACCCAACTATCCCAATCATTTCATTCTCACTCTTTAACATTTTCAACATGGTAAGTAACTACTGCGCATCCTATAGCGACCTTCAAAACTTGCAGTATCAATTTCTGTTACCATTTGCCGAGTAGATGGTACTCCCTCCTCAATGCGAGAAGTCGAGAATGAGTTCTTCGATGGCTTTGCTGACTGTACGATATAGTACGGAGTACTCGTGACTGCCACCGCCGCTCTAGCGGCGCTAGCTCTCCGTCAGACTACGAACTGTCCAGCTAAGCCTGCATGCCCTCGCTGGAATGGCTGCCTCTCTAGGGCCACCAATGGGGCGGTCTTTCAGCTGACCTGCCTAACTGACTTCAGCGGCTCGATCATCGACGTCACCCAGGTATTTAAATACAGCAAAATGACCAGGAGGCATTCGCGAAAGCTAACTTTGATCGAGGCTAGTTACTTCGTTGACTGCGCGGACACGTGCTCTCGCCGCCCAGGCTGCGTCGTTTTCAACATGAAGGGCGAGTTCTGCTACCTCTTGGGCGAGAACATTGGTAGTCCCAGGAAAGCGTAAGATTAGAACTAAACTCCAACAGCTCACTGCGTCAAATACTAAACATCATCAAGGACGAATGTGAATGCTGGT
Source organism: Stemphylium beticola (assembly GCA_029100535.1). Lineage (NCBI taxonomy): Eukaryota > Fungi > Ascomycota > Dothideomycetes > Pleosporales > Pleosporaceae > Stemphylium > Stemphylium beticola. Next base: position 235,944 of record JARBXR010000041.1, on the reverse strand, counting down.
GTTCTCACTAAGCCGCCGACAGACGCGGAGCCTACCGCTGGCGCCTCCATCTGCAACACTTCCATCACCTGCCCCAAGGACGACCACTGCCGGTATACCACCAACAATAAGCACTTCTTCGCGCGCTGCAACTACGATTACTACGGCGGAGACATCGCTACTGTGGCCACTGATTCATTCACGCAGTGTGTGGACGAGTGTGCTACCTTTTCTGATTGTGTTGCTGCCACCTTCCTCGATGGATCCTGCTACCTGAAGGACGGCAACACCAACATCGTCTACAGTAACGATGTTGATAGTAAGTAATAGTGCCTTTGGCAAATTCTAACAACAATTGACACATGCTAGGTGCGTACCTCGGTGCTTGAGCCGACTGCCGATCAACGACACAGTGGCTATTCCAAGCTCACAGTCGTCGCATAAACGGTTAGTAAGTTTGGAATGGGCTTGGCTGCGACAGCGTAGTGGGAAGCCTTGCCTTTAGTGCATAGCCCCAAGATTGGAAACATATTACTCTTACACGACGGCTTTTTGTTTTGTTTCGCGCCCACAGGCCCACAATTTTGCTCGAGCTAGATAGTGGATTTAGCAAGATATGGACATGATTTTTCAAGCAATGTTTCTTGCTATCCTATCAGTTGGCAATAGTGCCCTCGAGTCTTCCACCTCAGATGGTCGCTAGTGCCTCGCCTATTTGCTTGACAATCGACACAGCCCTGACCATGGCTGAGCAGGCTACACCTACACTACTAATTCTAGACCCCTCCAATAATGCTGGAGAGAAGACGTTAAAACGTAGCAAGCGTAAGGCGTACTCATACACAGTCGCGAGCATTTCACCGGACCCGCGTACCTGAACGGTCAAAGTACTCGACATAAGGCTGAAAAGCGCAGTCTCGCTTCCTCATCCGCGAAGCGACCTATATTGCGGCCAACTATCCCATCTTTCTCGATGTCTCGTATTCCTGTATATTTATCCTGTCCGCTCATCACAGCTCCCGTCTCTTCGCAACCAAGCCGCGCAAATGGGCTTCTTACGTTCCTTCACGCACCCTAGTGATCCGCAGTGGCGCGGACCCCAACGCTGGCACCACATTATTTTCCTCACGAAAACGATCGTCTTGGCGTATTTCGTTCTCTTAGTCATTGTTCATGAAGCCGTGTTCAAATTCCAGTTCAACGATCGGGATAACGATGTGCGGTATATGGATTTCGCGTAGGTTCAATTCACCATCATCGCATCGCCGGCTGCTACTCACTGTGGCGCATGATGCATTGCGGCTTAGAGTGCTGACTTGTCATGTAGACAACAATGGTATATCCGCGTCGGTATAGCGATTATACCGGATTGTCTATATACGTTCTTTCTGCTCCTACTTGTATTTCAGCGGACGGATGGCGTGAAGGGTTTTTGGGCTATGAATCCCGTTGCTTTATTCATCCTTTCTTTGCTCATGTCTGCTCTTTACGCTGCGCAGGCTTGTTTACATTCGCTGGTGTATTCGACAAAGGAGCCAGCGTATAGAAAAGAGACTTGGGAGAAGGTTCGCTATGTGGAAGTAGGGTTTCAGGCCGTGTTTGCGCTGTCCTATCTAGGTATGGCGGGATTTGCGGCGCTGGCTGTGTGGAGATGGAGGAGTGGGAAGGCTGGGCGGGTAGGGGAAGGAGGACTCTGAGACTGACTGGTGGCCTCTTGTGACTGGCACGTGAGATGGGGGACGGGTAATGTTTAATACGTTGGGATTAAATTTGCAAAAGCTTGGAGCCATAATAATGTTTAATCAAGATATAGAAGCATTGTTCCTCATACTAGCCGTTGAACGGTGCTGGTGAAGGTAAGAAAATGAAGATGATGTCATAACAATCACACAAAAAACATAATGGGCCTGGGTTCAAGACCGTGTAAGAAGCTGGCGCAATAGAAGGCCCCTCGTGAATTGGAAATCTCGCCTTTAGAGCTACATGGATCACAGGTATCGTCGCGGGGCGTGAGAGATGGAGACCGGCCTCGCGACGAGCTGCGCTTATCGCCGCTGATAGCACCCCACTAACAATCGCAGTGACTCAACCAACCACGGCCTGCATAAAGCGACAACCCCCGCAAGAGCCTCAATGTAGTCCTTCAACATTCTGTACCTCGATGGCGCTCCACGACCTGGTAGTTGGCGTTCTAGGTGCCCACCCAGCCTTTTCTCTCATCTTCGTCCCTCTCCTCTTCCTCTCCATTCTTTCCGTATATCGCGTTTCCTTCCACCCACTTTCGCACATTCCTGGGCCTTACCTTGCGAGATTGACGTCCCTATGGCTTTATTATCATGCCTATATCGGAGATGAGGCCAGTGCGATTCACAAGCTTCACCAACAATACGGCCCCTTCGTCCGCGTCTCGCCAAATGAAGTCGATATAAGCGATGCTGACGCCATATTCGCGATATATGTTTCCAAAGGGGGATTTCCGAAGGCCATGTGTTACGCAAACTTTGACATTGACGGCCACAAGACGATCTTCTCGACTACGGATGCGGAATATAGGAGTCCAAGGGCGAAAGCTGTGGTTCCGCTGTTCTCTACCAAGGCTTTGCGCGAAAATGAGGATGCTATATGGGGATGTGTAGATCGTATGGTGGATCGATTGAGGGAAGAAGCAAAGTCAAAGAAACCTGTCAATGTGCTCAACCTGACTAGGAGCCTGGCTGTTGATGCGGTGTCCACGCACTTGTTTCGGGAGAACTATGACGGAGTCAGCGAAAGAGGTCCAGTCTTGAGTGTGAGCGCGTTCGTGGATGCCTTTGTGGCTGTTGGGCGCTTCTTCTACCTCCCCAACACCGCCTTTGTTTGGCTAGAATGGGCAGTTGCTAAATGGGCGCCTGATCGCGAAACGGATGACAGCATGTCACTAGTCGATAAGTTCGTCGGAACTTTGGTTGCAAATACGACATCCAAATCGACTACATATCCAGGACGTTTACTAGCTGCTGGGCTTAGCGATTCCGAAGTCAGGGCGCAATGCAAGGATCTCATCTTCGCAGGCACAGATTCCACGGGAATGAACTTGGCTACAATCATGCGCAACCTCGTACTGCACCCCGAAAAATACCAAAGATTGAAAAAAGAGGTCGCGCAAAATGCAGAACTCGGGGCTGGCGCGCAAGACGCCCAAGCGCTGCCCTATCTTAACGCCGTTGTTAAAGAGGGGCTTCGGATCAGCATGGCAAACCCTACGCGATTGCCTCACGTCGTACCTGCTGGTGGCTGGTCCTTCAAAGAAACCTATTTCCCTCCCGGCTCCCTTGTTGGTTGTTCGGCATATGAACTGCACTTCAACCCCAGTATCTTTCCTCAGCCTCAAGCTTTCGTCCCAGAAAGATGGCTTAATACCATCGAGGAAATGTCAAAGTACTGGTTCGCTTTTGGTGCAGGAAGTCGGGCTTGCATTGCTCGGAACTTGGCTACCTTAGAGTTACAATTCGCGACAGAAAGGCTGGCGAAGAGTGGGGTATTGGATGGTGCAAGAGCGGTTCAAAGTGAAGTGGAGATCTATGAGTGGTTCAATTCCAAAGTAAAGGGCGAGAAGATTGAGCTCGTATGGGGATGAGTAGACTTATTGAATAAGGGATCTTTTGCATTGCGAAAAAATTGAATGAGCAAATGCTGGGGCCTGACCTACCATCCCACGGCAATATATCGTATCGTTGACGAAGGCGAGCTGACTTTCAAGTATCACATGATTGGATAGTGAATACATGGCAGGTACAAAATAGATAAAACCAATCTCCTTTTCTTTGTATCCTCGGCATTGCCAGACCTAACGTCGACTCACCACCAATCCCAAATTATCTCCTACAAAACACAAGAGCAAATGGACAAGACAAAGTTGAACGAAGCAAAGATGCCATCAGTTCACGTCATAGTTTCCGCAAAGAAGAGGACGTCCCCACTCCTCGAACTACCTCCCGAGCTACGCAATCATATCTTCAAATTGGCTGCGACCGGTCAGAGTCGTATCAAACTCACATACTACTCTCATGCCATGAGTCGCGAACGGAAGCCAGACGGCGTGTTTGTCATCATGCGAGTCTGTTGCCAAACCCGCTCAATGCTCCGACTCTTGTGCTTGGCCAAGTCCAAGCTCATCGTTGACTTTCGAGACTCGAATCTTTTCCTGGTCGCGATCTTTCCCAATTGAAGCTAAGTGAAACAAACACAGCTACCCCTCAACTTCCTTGTCTAAGTTCGTCTAGAATATATTTTGAAAGCTCAAAAGTTCAGCTTACGGCCGTATTTTCTTTCAAGTTGACTGGCGAATAAGCTTAATAAGCTTCGACGAATGTGAAGAGCAATCTTTCATAAGCCAAAGGTGATTGAACAAAGTGGGTATTCGATGGACGTCATGTCCAATTATCTACGTGCGAGGACATGCTGAACAATTAGAATATTTCCAGCTTGCATGAATTGTTTTACCCTCAATTCACATCTCGGACGAGTTTCTTGACCGCGTGTAGACTGGCTTTATCTCCGATATTATCCTTAGACACGAAGAGAATGGCTTTTCCCATCTGCGAATCACCGTTACGAAAAGCGGTGCGTCGAAATAAAAGTGGCGGATTGTCCCGCGAGAAGTTACATGAGATGGAGGTAAGATACGTTTTCTTTTAGAGCGTATGGCGAGAAAGTAGACGCTCCCTGGATTGTATTCTAGGTAGCGATGAAAAATGAACCCGGTAACAAAGGCACCCAATGTATCAATGAAATCGATGCTTTTTCGTCGAATATCTGAATGCTTCCGTCTGCCCTCGTTGTGGATAAGCAGTTATAGCTATCCACAACAACCGCCTTGCTTAAAGCATTCTATCGCATCATGCCAACTCCCGAATAAGTCAGAGCACTATATTAATTCCTCGCGATTAATCTGCGTATGGTAGGTCTTCGTCCTGCAAAGTAATTGCAGTCGTCGTGGAGGCGGCAGTGAGTGTTGATATCGATCGCTTAAGCGCACGTCCAGTCCAGGGTGGAAACATGCAGTAAACGGCGGGCAGCTCATCTCCAACAGTCATCCCCGCGGTCGCCGACGTAAGTGTTGCAACACGCAAAATTTGCAGGCTAGGTACATGCGTCAAGCAAGCGTTCCGTGATTCAGTGCTGGCTGACAGCGATGACATCACGCTAAGCATTGCCGACAGCCGCCATGCGCCATTTTGCGGGGAAATCTCCATTGCCACTCGTTCCCTCAATCTCCGCCATTCAGCCCGTCGCTCCCAACGCAGTCTTGCTGACGCGGTATCATGTTTCTAGTACCTCTTGGGATCATGCCAAGGGCGACGATGCGCGCCCCTGGTTGGACCTGTCAGCCACGTACGTCTGCGGACTGGTCTGTGTACCCGGGCTTCGCGGTGAAATGGCAGGTTTCCATTTGGATCCGGGCTGCAGAGCGTGAGCATATAAGAATCGATCGAGGCGCGTGAATTACACCTTTGCAATTCGTTTGCTTTAGTAGCAGAATTGGCTTACGAACAAACGGGCCGGTTTACGCAATCCATAACTATCACACCACTATCCCCGACCTCAAGGGTTCCTGGCTGCCTCCACTGGGTACAAGACAATGGCTTCATTACGATCATTGGCTACTATTGTTGTGGCTGCTGTGCCACTGGCGCAGGCCTTGTACATCAATGGCAGTGTGGTTGCGCCCTGCGACTCTCCCATCTACTGTTATGGCGATTTGCTCCGCGAAATTGAGCTGGCGAGGCCATTCGAGGATTCAAAGACCTTTGTTGACCTGTGAGTGCCACGCAAGACATCGGCCCTTTATCCTCACTAACATGGCGTAGGCCGACAATACGCCCACTGAACGAGGTCCTCGCAGCTTTCGCCAATCTGTCTAAGCCTATCGAAAACAATACTGCGCTCAACGATTTCCTCTCCGAATACTTTGGTGAGGCCGGTTCGGAACTTGAAGAGGTACCAAACGATCAGCTAGAGACCCAACCGGATTTTCTCGACAACGTCAACAGTTCGGTCGTGGAAGACTTCACTCGCCAAGTCATAGACATCTGGCCTGATCTCACTCGTCGCTACGCCGGGGCGGGAAACTGTTCTGGCTGCGTCACTTCTTTCATCCCCGTGAACCGCACATTTGTGGTCGCGGGTGGACGATTCCGGGAGCCGTACTATTGGGATTCTTTCTGGATCATCGAAGGCCTTCTACGCACCCAGGGCTCGTTCACACAGATCGCAGAGAACATTATCGAAAATTTTCTGGACTTGGTGGAGGATATTGGCTTTGTCCCTAATGGCGCCCGAAGGTACTATGAAAATCGGTCCCAGCCACCACTACTGACGCAGATGGTTCGCGTATACGTGGAGTACACCCAGAACTACACTCTATTGGAGCGCGCTCTACCCATTCTTGAACAGGAATACGACTTTTGGGTGACTAATCGTACCGTTATGCTCGAACGCGCTGGCATGAACTACTCGCTAAACCACTACGCCGTGTCAAACACTCAACCGCGACCGGAGTCTTACTACGAGGATTACGTGACAGCGAACAATGCAACCTACTTCAACAAAGAGGGTGAAGAGTTCAACGCCACACAGCCTCTGACCGAGGCCGAGAAGGCTACGCTGTATTCGAACCTGGCATCAGGTGCGGAGAGTGGATGGGACTATTCCTCACGTTGGATCGCTAACCCTTCCGACGCTGTCACCGACACCTATTTCCCACTGCGGTCCCTGAACACAGTCGAGGTCATTCCTGTAGACCTGAACTCCATCCTGTACTACAACGAGATCACGATTGCAGAGTTCCATCGTCACCAGGGCAACTACAGCGCTGCAAGGCAGTGGGCTGAGCGTGCGGCGAGCCGCAGCGAGGCGATGACGACACTTTTGTGGTCTCCCGAGCATTATAGCTATTTCGATTACAATCTTACTTCTAGCAGCCAAAACATTTACACGCTCGCGGACAACACCAGCACGCCTCTTTCTCTCCAGGGTGCGCCAGAGGGCCATCAAATCGGGTTTCAGCTCTCACAGTTCTATCCGTTCTGGACCGGAGCGGCGCCAGAAAGCATCAAGAGCGACCCGAAGGCCATGCGACGCGTATATGCACACGTGGAAGAACTCTTGGAATCGCGGGACGGTGCGATCGCTGCAACAAACCTTGTCACCGGGCAACAGTGGGATGAGCCAAACGTATGGCCACCGCTACAGTACATCCTCATGCAAGGTCTACTCAATACGCCACTGGAGGTCAGCGAGGAGGACGACGAGAAAACCACCGAAGACTACGTCTGGACACAAGACCTCGCCCTCCAACTTGCACAACGTTATCTTGACTCTTTGTACTGCACTTGGCGTGTAACAGGCGGCTCAACTGAGGATGTTCCGCAACTCCCTGAAGCCCAAGGCAACGGGACTATCTTCGAAAAATACGCGGATGAAAGCACTAACGCTGCTGGTGGAGGAGGAGAGTATGAAGTTGTTGAGGGATTTGGTTGGTCGAATGGAGTGCTTATCTGGGCAGTCGACCAGTTTGGACAGAGGTTAACAACACCGGAGTGCGGAAACATCACAGCCGCCAATATTGGAGGTGGCGACGCAAAGAAGAAGAGAAGTGCCGTGGAGCTAAGTAAGAGGGATGCTAAGTGGATAAAAAAGACAAGGTCCAGCCGTCTGAACTATTGAAAGTATTGTCTTTCTGGTAATCGGCCGCCGAACATTTGTCCCATTTAGACTTCTGGGCACTACAGGATTACAGTAATCACATCGATTTAGATGCCAGCTGTGAGGCCACTTTCTTTTTTCAACTCTTTTCTTAGGTATGTAAAAAGTGAAACGACTCCAAAAAGAAACAATGTAACACATACACTTCTACTGTTGCGCTTATTGACACAAGTTTCAGACGATCCTCCGTGACCATTCAACGAAATTGCACCAACGGTCTAAACCAACGGCATCCATACACTGGGCGTTTTTCCTCCGTCAAACAAATCCACGTGAGCGCTTTACAGCCAGTCATTGGCTCATGACTGTGACGTATCGCGAAATGCCAAAAAGGTCTCGACTCGTTTTAGATCAAAAATGCCTACGTCTCCCGATCGCGACCGCTACTGGGCTGTCCTGTTGTTTGTAGCCGTATAAACCGGGGCAGGCGCTGCTTTTCCAGCATCTGGTCACGTAGGAGAACTTCGACGTATGGGGTCGAAGCTAGTTTTTTTGACGTAATTGGAGGGCCAATGCATAGCAGCTTGGCGAGAGGCAGCTATTCCGAGGCAAGAGGAGTGGAGTTCCTTTGGAGCGATCATTGGTTGCCCCAGGATATCTACACCGGTCAATGTTCGCCGATGTTTTCCCGTGTTCATTGTGAAGCAGCTCGCGCATTACTGCTGATGGTAAGAGGTCCGACGCTATGCAGTCGCGAAATTCTCAAGATGTTTCCGCTTGGGGCCTAAGAGCAATCACGACCCATCTGGTCGCGCACACTCGCAGCCGAACTGTATGTTCGGCATTTTCTGGGCATTTGGAGGATGATCTGTATGGGTAATATAGGATACACTAGGTTGGTGCGGACGCTAGCGGGTGGCTGCTCATCCCTGACCGGCTTCTAACATCCCTCTCTACTTCGTCCGAGGCATATTTCTTCTGTGGCGCATTGGTTTTTGCGAGGTTTCCACCGCAGAGGTACGTACCCAGATAGATTGGATGCTATGCTTTCATTGAGCTGAAGCTGCCAGGCTCAGCCATATCCCCACCAGTGCGTCATGCGAGACAAAGGCCATTGTTTCTGCAGGGTTGTACCCAAGTCATGGAACCAGAAGAAACAGACCCACTAGTACTTTCACTTTCTCTATCTTGCCTCATGAGATCACTCGCAGAGTCGGCAAGTCATGCAAACTCTATTTTCCCACGGCACATGCCGATCATGGAACAGCGGCTGGTGTTGGCATCTGTAAGGCACCGGCAGTATACCCAATCGGTAACTCTAGGCGAGAAAACTACAGCCACTTCCGGGGGTGTATTGTGTGACAGGGTATAGGCGCAGTGTGCTGTCCTCGGGGATATGCGTGAACTGACTTGCGAACAGCGAGCATCCAATGATATACGAAACTTTGTTTCTACTTCCGAGGCTGCTACCGGTGTAGTGCACGGCAATCGATCGCCAAACATGAGGGTATGATTGTAGGGTCAAGATAAATACCTGAACGTCCACCACGAAACAAAACTGTATTTACGGATCTCAGTCACTCAATATTACTACACTTGCCCTCACTACCTCGCTTTCTACCGCTCGATCACAACATCAAGATGAAGTTCCTCGCTCTCACCATGATCACAGCCCTCGCGGCAGCCTCTCCCATCTCTCCAGCTGCAGAGTTCTCTGACAACGCACTCAAGGCTCGCCAGTTTGGTCTCGGCCAAAGCACAAGGAACGAACTCGAAGATGGAAACGCTGGTGCTTGCCCCAAGGCAATTTTCATCTTTGCCCGAGCCAGTACTGAGACTGGAAACATGGTACGTTAGCCGTCCCAGCTTAGCAGCCCTCAGAATCTAGGTTGCAGTTGAACAGTCGAGAGCGTGTCGCTAATATAAACCAGGGAGCCTCTACCGGCCCCACCGTTGCAAGTGCCCTCGAGCAAAAGTACGGCGCCGATAGTGTCTGGGTGCAAGGTGTGGGTGGCCCATACTCTGCGGACTTGGCCTCAAATGCGCTGCCGGGCGGCACATCACAAGCTGCTATCAATGAGGCTGTGGGTCTCTTCCAGCAGGCAAATGAAAAGTGCCCACATACCCCAATCGTTAGCGGCGGATACAGGTAGGCTTCTATGACGCCTTTTCCAAATACCCTCCACTCGCTAACATCCCACGCAGTCAAGGTACCGCCGTCATTGCCGGCGCAATCTCCAAGCTCACCGATACCATTCGCAACCAAGTCAAGGGCGTCGTACTTTTCGGCTACACCCAGAATGCTCAGAATGACGGTGGCATCGATAGCTACCCGACCGACAACTTGAAGGTGTACTGTGCGACTGGCGATCTCGTATGCGTTGGTACACTCACGATTACCATTGCGCACTTTTCGTACAACGATGACGCCGCTGGTCCTGCACCGCAGTTCTTGGAGAGCAAGATCGATGCGGCTTCCGCCTGATTTCATTGTATGGGATGGATGAATTACTGTATATGACTAAAACTTACGTTCGATGTATTTTGAAAGACCAAGAATGCAATATATTTTCCACAACTACTCACGCCTGCTACGGTCTCGATTTCTGTATCTAAAGCCGAATGATGACTGAACGATCAGGCATTCGCGTGTCATGATTTCTTACGATGGGATTGAATTTGCAAAGGATCTGTTGATGCAACAACTTATCAGGGTGGATAGGTCACCAAGCGATACCGAAGAACGGCTATCCCGGTTTGATCTACTCGATATTGCCATCGAGCATAACCATCGCACCGTGATGAAGGTCGTTATCGAACTCGGTGTAAAGTCGAGCCTGTACCACCTGCTCAGTATACTAAATGCTGGGTTAATACTCTCCTCAAACACCCACATGTACCCGCTGTTCCACATGGAGAATGGAGTTTGCAGGTTCTCTTGAAGAGCTTCTCCATCCTCCCCAGTACCATGGTACTGATCAGATTGCCTCCTTAGCATACCTGCATTTGCATCATTGCACTTCTCATTTGTCGAAAGCTTTCACAGCTTTTCTACCCTTCTCCGCTGCTCCACCTTCTCATAGAAACAGCGAACTCCTCTCCGCAACTGTCGATGAGAACACCGATGAAAAGAAGAAAAAAATATTCCTGGATGCGGCAGCTCTAAGAGGGGTATATCGAGCCGTGCTTTCTCAACGGCGACTATGGCCGACTTGAGCTACATGGTCGCTGGCGTCGGGTGAGGTCTCACTACGATACTGCATGAGTAGATGCTGATATGCTAATGAAATGCAAATGCGTTACTGAGCTTAGTTTGAGTTTAGTTGGCTGTGAGACTGCACTGTTTCATCAGTATAAGGGTTGAGTGGGACTGCTGCCAAATTGGACTACTTATAATGCTGCGAGATGTGGCTGGTGGCGCGAAAGTCCTCGGGGACGATGCTATAGATAGAAACGGAGGCGCTCAACGCTTTCGAATGGTTGCGCGGGTAGATTTGCCTGGCTTCCTTAACCCTGAGGGAGAAGGAGGCAGCAAGAGATGGACAAAAAGGCATTGTTGAAGAGCGATTCCAAGGAACTGTAGTGTGCACTCTGCAGCGGAAAAAGTAAAGAATGCTAGCAAAGCCTCTTTTACGAGTGTTTTTGCAGAAAGACAGCGATTGCGAGGATGTTTCCTTCTTTCAATGCCTCTGTTTACCTTAACAAAAACTCTTCCAATACATTTCTGCACCGAAGTTTGACTAAAGACGTCAAGTCGAAGTGAATACGAACGAAAAATACCCGTGAAAGAGGCAAAAAGCAGATTTCGTATGCTCCCGCATATTTTACAGGACAAAGGTTCACATGCTCTGTTCAACCTCGACTCGCTAATCGGTGTAGACCAAGCACCTGCTGACGAAGCATTTTCCCTTTCCGGTCCTCGCATACTATCTAATCTGCACACTGTAGATTCCAAAGAAGCCTCAAACCCTCCTCGCATCATCTCTATGATTCATCGTAACATCACACGCTGAATACCTTACAGCCGAAACGTAGCAGACGCTTATTTCCGTGGGAGCTAGGATACATTTTCACATGGCGAATTGCTGTCCACCAACCATGTGGTAACACTTTCCCATGTGCCGCCGCAGCCATGACGATGGCTGTATCGGCAGAGATCTCAGTATGATGCTGGATGTGCTGGTCTGTCGCTGGTTTTGGTGTGGTGGTTGGGCCCTTGCATGATGACTGCAGCGTGCGTGGGGACCGGTGAAGTGAAGTGAGTATCCTGCAAAACGGTCAGGTCACAACCTATCCAATGATAAAGCAGATCCTCTTGTTGTTGATTTTCGCTGCAAAAGTCAGAGTATGTGTGTGTTCGCCGTTAGGAAGGGTCTGCAACGGGGCAAGGTGGTTCAGTGATGGCGTGGGATAGGCGGGCATGCCGAATTCGTGAAAGCAGAACTGTAAACTCCAACAGTCTGGTCTATTATCAATTTGGCAGATATCCCAGGTCTATGAGCGCCATAGCCATGAATGAACAATCGCCGTAATCGCTGATGGAGTTTCGAAGTCTCCCATCGGAGACACAATAAGGCTGAAAGATAGCCTTGCGCTAAATCCCACGCTAGTTCCGTCCGGCAGTGTTAGTTCCCAGCTGAACTAGCTGCATTGATGTTTAAAATTCCCCAAAATCTGGTTTGGCGTATTTTCCAGCGCGGTAGGCACAATCTAGTATGCTCTTCGCTGGACGTTGACTGGCCGGTGAATGCAAAGTCTTCTCATGGGCGGTGAGATGCGCTCGAAATAGAATGCATCGAGTCGCATGGAAGAGTGAGCCGCTCTTATATGCAGCATGAAAATTGTAGTGCAGGAGCAGCAAGCGTGGGTTTAGGCGTACAAGGGCGTTACACAGCGCTTGGCGTATCATGATTACTGCGATGCATTTGGTCGGATACGGAAACAAAGCAAAAACAAAAACGCCATGGCTATGGTTCTTGGTATATCGGAAATGCGCCAAACTGGCTTCTGAAGAGGGTGTGTTGACACAAAGAAAAGAATGCGATCGCGCCCCAGCCAATGCCTAACATCTCAACGTCATGGTCTCCTGGACGAGCCCGCCCCACCGTTCCGTGCAGAAATCCGGCTGCAATGTCGTCCGCATGGTGAAATCATCCTTGGGTATGGATGCATCCGGAAGTTGCTTTTCCTTCATGCCCGCCTCGTCCCAAGTAGTGACAACAGCATCCCAGTATCGTTGCGGCTCTTGCTTTGCGTGATCGACATGACCGCTCACCTCGAACAACACGTCTGTAACCAATGAGCCGGCTGCACGTGCCTCCTCAGCGTGCTCACGCACGTCTTCCCATGCGATTAAATTGTCGTTTTTGGAATACAAATAGCATCGGGGTGCCGCCGTGTCGATGTATTTGTTGTCTTGTAAGCGTCCTCTCGTGCGTGAGATGACGTTGTTTTCGCTGCCTTTGATGGGCTTGTACAAAATCCATATGCAGCCTAATACTCCACTGGCCAGTAGAAGGGAGACATGCCGTAAGATGGGTACTTGTGGCAGAGACTTATTGAGGGCCTTGCATAAGCGTAGATAGCGTGGGCGCCCAGGCGTGCTGTCTAGGCACATTGCTGACACTGGTATCCGGGTTTGAGTGATTTTATGGTATGCTTCGGCTAACTCGCATGCTTTGTTGCTACCACCCTCTGAGAAGGCGTGTAGAAGGATGCCATTTTCTAGTGTATTTTCTGAAAGGTACTTGTAGCTTGATATGCGCTCAACAGCGGGCTTCATTCGCTCTTGCTTGCGTTCCGAGTTGCGAAAGCAAAGATCTTTTGCGGTAGTAGTAATGACCATGATGAGACTGGATGGGAAAAGCTTTTGATATGTGGTCATATATTTCGCTATGTGTCGCGGTCGAGCTCCGGTCCAAGTGCATATGAGAACAAGCGATGGCGCGTCGAAGTATGTGGACGGGAAGCACGTCGGTCGATTTGCTGAAGGAGGAATATATTCCCATACTGAAGGGGCAACGAGATTGAAACCGGGAATAAAAGTAGCCATTTTTTCTGACAGAATGGGAAAGATGAAGTAATTAGAGATAGATGTGGCAAAACCAAAGTTTCCCAAATTCCACTGTGATGCAGACGTAAGGTATGTTGAAAACGAGGCTACAAGCTCCCTTTGTAGACCGAGAGTTCAGCTCTTTCTGATATGGTGACATCGATCCCGTAGACTTCAAGCTGAGGCTTTCTCCAAGCGCGACTAGCTGAAGACCAAGCTTCGCAAAGGTTCTCATGCGGCCTGACTAAGCGTCAAAAGCAGCCTCACAGGAACTGACCCTCGTGATAGTTGTCAATACCCTGATACCGTTGGCTATGACGCAGCCAGTACCATAGTATCATAACATCATAGCACCATTCAGGCATCCTCGCACGTCAAATCGTTTCGCTCTCCATTACCCATTTGATGCTTAATGAGCCGAAATCTTCAGCAAGCAACGGCCTATTTTTCCGTTGCATCAGCCGATTTAATGCCCTTTGGCTGACGCCGACCGCGCACTCCGAACACAAGATGGGAGTTATCAGCAATGCGGCTTTGTTTCTAGTGCTAAATTGTGGTGGTCGGTGGCTTTCGGTAGCCAAGAGGGGGTGCGAGCGGTATACGGCAGCTGTGAGGCTTGCGCCTCGTTTCGATAGCGTGGCCTGGACGTGGTTGCGACATGCAAGCCACATTCTCTATCGTACAAAACATCGTTGCTGTCAAAATAAAGCTGCATCGTGCTGGCGCAAAACAAAAGCCAAGAGAAGTCACGGTGGGCGATGCGGGCCGTGTGGTTGGTCGGCCTTTGGCGTGCATGACTCTACACGTGTAGGGCTGCTAGTCGGGCTAATGACGCCCACGCGCCCTCCGGAGGTTTAGCACCACGTCAGCTACGCCTAAATTCCTTTATCGCGTTCTAGTCCCTGAAAACGCATACCTGGGCCTCAAATGTGCCGGAAGTTGGTTCGGGAGCCAAAGTAAGGTGAGCCTTGTGCACCAATACTTGCGTGCCATTATCGAACAAGTCGCAATCAGTCTTGACTCGAGCCTCTCATCGTAGCTGAGAGCTAGAGATCGTAGATCTGGCTCTTCGCTCTGCTCCAGAGTAGTAAGAAACTAGTTGCCCTGTAGTCTTGTATCCAGGAGATGCCGAACTAGGAACATGTTTTCTATGCCATATAGCATAGATCATTTGGCTCATGTATATCTTGATCAGCCCTAGCACGTTCGATGTGCTTTCCATAATTCCTCTTGAGGTCGACGATCATCCACATCTCTTGTCCTATCAAATCTCCCTGCTACCATCTTTCCAACCCGTCTTTCCGGAAGATCGCTCCTTGGCCCTTGTCCATCTTGTCTTCTCTGCCCCCAAATATCATCATGCCGGCCAAGCGTCACCAAGACGAGACAGTCGTCAAGACAAAGCACTCATACAGTAGTCAGACGCATAAACTCTGCGAGACGTCTAGTTCGATGACGAGTAGATGCACAAGCTTCTTCAAAGGTCAGCCTGTCTTACACCACTCCCACTTGCGTGAATGGGTTCTCCACTGCCGATGTAACGGGACCCTGGTATGTTGAGAAGAACGGGCTTATGTATGTGCGGAACGGTCTCATGTATGGGCGGGGGAGCGGCCTTATGCGACATGCGTCACCTTGGTGTTGTCGACTTTGAACGTTATCCGTAGCCAAGGCTTACCCCGGCCCACCCAAACCATCTGCTATATATATCTCTTACCAGTCGAGCGAACGAAACCCGCACTTTCGTGGACCTTACTTTATGCTATAGATTTTCGCGGCGTTCCCAACATCACAAAGGAGCATCCAACGTGCACCGTCCGACCAGTATCCGCCGACCTATCCTTTGATATTGAGAATATGTCCGAGCTTGATATGGAGACGAAGGAAACCGGGAGCGTTTCTGAGGAATGGAAGCCACAGAAGAGGGAGCTCATCATCATGATCAGTCTAAGCTTCATATCGCTGATGGTAGCTCTCGACGCCTCGATCCTAGTCACCGTATTGCCAGTAAGTCAGGGTCTCTTCACTAATCGATACCTATGGGCCAACTGACGTCCTAATCAGGTAATAGCAAGTAAGCTTAATGGTACTTCAATTGAGGCCTTTTGGGCAGGGACGTCATACCTCCTGACCTCTGCCATCTTTCAACCTGTCATCGCATCGATATCTGCTCTGTTCGGTCGACAGCAAGTGCTCATAGTGGCACTCTTCCTGTTCACCCTTGGTAAGTAACTATACGGCTTTGCAGCAGAGAAGTGTGCTGATTATGGACGTGCGGTACAGGCACAATTCTTTGTTCGGTGGCCGCAAACTTCACAGAACTACTTACAGGGCGAAGCATCCAGGGTATCGGCGGTGGCGGTATCATCACGCTCACTCAAGTCATCTTTTGTGACATTGTTCCATTGAGGCAACGCCCGAAGTACTTCGCCATGGTGCTTGGTGCCTGGAGCATCGGATCTATCATCGGACCGGTAGTCGGGGGCGCCCTTGTCGAGAACGCCTCGTGGCGTTGGTGCTTCCACATCAACTATCCCTTCTGTGGTATCGGGTTTTTGATCGCAATCTTTCTTGTGCGCCTCAATCGTGTCGCAGAGCTCACGCTCGCACAAAAGCTCAAGCGTATGGACTGGATAGGCTCCTGCTTGTTCATTGGAAGCATGACAAGCTTGCTTCTTGGTATCTCTTGGGGAGGTATTCAGCATCCTTGGAGCTCCGGCGCAACCCTAGCACCTATACTAGTAGGGCTTTCTGGGCTCGTTGCCCTTTTCGCTTGGCAACTATACAGGAAGGAGCACACGCTTTTGCCAATAGCGATCTTCCGGAACTGGAGTGCAATCGCTGCCTTCTACGGCGCCATGATTAATGGCCTGCTTGTAAGTTCTTTTTTTCTGCCGCTGGTGTTTGTGCTAACTCTCCAGCTCTTTACGACTTTGTACTACTGGCCTTTCTACGATATGAGTGTTCGCGGAAGAGGTCCCACCCAAGCCGGCGTCGATATCCTTCCTGCTGTCTTTCTCACAGTACCGAGCTCCATCATTGTGTCATTCCTGACCTCTCGCCTTGGGCGTTTTCGATGGGCGATCTGGGGTGGCTGGGCAGTAACTACGCTTGCATGCGGACTGCAAATAATTCTCGACCTACATACCTCGACTGCAGTTACATCTGTATTGCTTGCCGTGTTAGGTATTGGTATGGGAATGGTGCTTACGAGCATCAATATCGGAATACAGGCTATGTCCAAGCCTGAGGATGCAGCAATGGCGGCCAGTATGTATGGCTTCATGCGAAGTCTCGGAATGCCGTTGGGTGTTGCCGTAAGTACTGCCAGATGGACTCCTTTCGTAAAGATACTAACACGATTCAAGCTTGCGGGAACCGTGTTCACGAATTCGATGTCGGGAAAGCTTTCCGAGCTTGGCCTGTCGACAGCCATCGCGCATGATTCCGAGCGCTACATCTTCGTCCTACGTACCATGGAAGACTCATCGCAGAAAAACGCCATACTGAAATCGTACATGGCTGGTTTCGACTCAGTGTTTATCATGATTACGGCAATTGCAGCTAGTGCGTTTGTCGTCAGCTCCATCATCAGGAAATTCAGCATGGACAAGATCCTGCTGGCACAGTTCTCCGCAAGATAAGCTAGGGCTGGAAGAAATGAAATGTTTATATTGTTGTGTATTTCATCCCGCGGGTTTTCCAATTTGCTACTACCATAGTGACGGCCTAGAGGGGCAGTGTGGAGCTGTTGAGGCTTCTGTTCAGTTGTCAAGTTCGCATCTGCAGCGGAGATACGTGTTGCGGGGTATGCAGCCCTAATCTACAGAGCTAATTTGGGATCCGCCTAGGTTTAACGCTAGCAGCTGGGCAGTTCCCGGATCGGCTAGTGCAGCACGTGACCTTGCTTACCACTGAAACCCATGCTTATGTACTACTGAAAGCCGAGCCACTACTCCCCCGCCAACCTCCCGAGGTTTCAGTCGTTCCAATAGCCTCCACTATATCGGGATGCTGCGCGTTCGTGCAGGCGTGGTGTGTGCTCAACAGTTTGTAAATCGTCGATCGCTACATCATATTACAGCTTCCGTTGTTCAGCATCATTCAGTGAGGGTAGCCCTGAAGTTCAACGTCTTGGTTGTCTACTGCATCTTATCACATCTACCATGATCGATTTGCCCGCAGAGCTTTTTGAGTTCGTTATAGGGCACTATGTCCATACAGCTCCGATGCACGAGGTGTTCAAGGCCCGCAGTGTGTGCCGTAAGTTAAACATACTTGCACGGTCACATGCGTCTGAGATTCAGTTGCACTGCCACAATCTTTTACCAATACCGTGCGCAATGTTTTACCTCGAAACTAAGATATATAGGGGCTTTCCGCAAGCAAATCGAGCATGTAATGTTATCCGAGGTGACTGTTGATGCCTACAAAGACTACCAAGATGAAGCGATACCAAAGTTCAATGACTTTGTCGAAGGACCTATGATGTTCCTTGAAAGACACAAAACCACTCTACTGATGAATCATTGCATAAGTAATCGAGGCATCATCCATCCGAAAGTTCCAACTTTTGTCAGTAAGTCCATGTCCTGGCCTTGGATCTACGCTGTCATATCCTGTTCCCAAGGCGGCTTCTTTACGACAAAGCTATAGGTTTGCTAACGGTGAGCTTCCAATAGATAGAACCGTTGATATACTGATGTGTTTTACCGACATCACGCAAGAGGCCAAGCGGATCGCGACGCGCGAAACTTACCTCGATGACGTGTGTAAGGCAGTAAGCGCTGCAAACGGCTTGCATTATCTGAGTGGGTATTCTAGTCTCCGACGAGACGGTTGGAGAGAACGCGGAACCGGACCAATCAACACGGTGACTCAGGAGGAATGGTACACCGAGGAAGACAGAAAATGGATACGCGAAAACCCCGGGGTTACCGACGTGCCAATTGGCTTTACAACAAAAGATATGATGAGTGCAGCAGCCGCCGTGGGCAACAACGAAACTGTTGATTATTACCAGGCTCGAGGCGCAAAGCTCATAGACCCAGGCCCAAGGCGTGCCAGGGAGAAAAAGGTGAGCAGACTTGGTGAACCGGTCAAAGCCGCCGCGATAAACGGTCAAACTGCAATGATTCGCAGAATCGTGGAATTAGCAAGGCGCGAGTATCCTGATGCAGACGATTGGCAACAGGGCTTCATGCGTGGTACGTTTTCAGGAGCCCTCGGACACGCAATCGATGTGGGGGACGCAGTCTCTACACTCCTATTATTTGAATTTCAGTACGCGCACAACTTCGATCAGATTTTCCAAATCTGGTTCTTCATGGTTGCTCAGAAAAACGACCGTCGGCGTGACGTCAAACTCCTCGCATCGCTTGTAAAAGATAGTCACTCCTTTCTTTCTGTAAAGGATTACAAGTTGACGATCGAGAAAATTGTGGACACTGCCTTTCATCAAGGACGAGTCGAAGTTGTGCAGCAGATCCTCAACGACAACGTTGTGATCCCGGAACGAGAGGAGATGTGTCAGAAGTTCTTAATGAAAGCAGCCGTGAATGGTCACGTAGCCTTGCTGGATGTTATACGGACGCATGGTGCGAGACTCGGCTCAGAACATCTCGCCGAGGCTATGGTCCAACCCGTAGTAGCACGACCTTGCTTCCATATGGTCCAGCATCTGATCGACGCGGGAGTGACCATCGATATAGAAGTTTTGAAGAAATGTGAAATTCGAGCCTCCCTGCTGCTGAAGGGAAGGCATGAGCGCGATAAACAGGCCTACATGATGGATGGAACGATGACCGTAATTTTCGTTTCAAGTCAGGCTATGCAGCATGTCACACCGAGAGAGTTGAAACGCTGGGGTAGCATCAAGCTTTTCATCCGACTTGTTCTGAACGGCAAGATGAAGGTTCAAGCAGGTCCGTTGCCTTTCTTTGACATGACACAGCAGGTGGCAGACTGGATGGCTGCAGGACAGTAAGCAGGATGGCTGCAGATGCCGGCGGGCAAAATATTGAGGTGAAATGTAGAGGGAAAGGCGAAAAACTGTTTTTGAAAATTGGGTCTTGATATTTGGCGTACATGTACATACCGAACCTGCTCCTTCACCATCAATCTCCACGTTACTGCTTAGTAATCGTCTTCTGTGCCTTGGCCTCATCTCTCATCTCCTGCTTGATCTTACTGATCGTGCCTGCACCTCCGTAGATCATCGCAGTGTAGACTTGAGCGACGCTGGCTCCTGCATCGAGGACCTCTCGTGCTTGTCGGCCGTTTGTAATACCGCCAGTTGC
Organism: Stemphylium beticola; assembly: GCA_029100535.1. Classification (NCBI taxonomy): domain Eukaryota; kingdom Fungi; phylum Ascomycota; class Dothideomycetes; order Pleosporales; family Pleosporaceae; genus Stemphylium; species Stemphylium beticola. The sequence continues at coordinate 215,928 of JARBXR010000041.1, read as the reverse complement.
GAAGATGACCTTGCGTGGCGCGTCAGGTGCAGGTGCAGCCTTTGGTGTAGATTTCAGGGTGATGGTGGGCGCGGATTCGGCGATATCGTCGATGTTGGAGGACGCGGGCGCAGGGGCGGATTGATCGAGATCTAGGGTTGGCTTGGTTTTGGAGGAGTCGGTGGGGGCTGAAGACTCGAGCTTCTCTACAATGCTGGAGGAAGGTTCGCCGCCGGTGGCTTGGCCAGCGACAGGTTTTAAGTCATCAGATTGTGAAGATGGCATAATGTGCTTTGGGCCTTCGTCGAGCGCCTTTCGGTACTTGCTTACTAGGGCAAGGGTGCGTTCAAACATCTGCGGTCCAGAGTATCCGCCTTGCTCGAGAAGAAGCTTAGCCTCGGATGCGGGGAGCAGGTAGCCCTTGGGAAGAGGGTCAGGTCGCTTCTTGGTGGTGTTACCGACGATGACACCGTCGACACCTGAATCCCACACCGCCTCACAGATGCCTGCGACCTGCTCTTCGCTATCTTCGTCGGGGCTGACCTTGACCATGATGGCGGGCTTGGTCTTGCGATCGATGTTCTTTACCGCACTGACAACTCCAGAAAGAAGCCGTGTTAGAGGCTCGACGTTCTGGAGGGTACGGAGACCGGGCGTGTTGGGCGAGGAGACGTTGACTACGAGGATGTCTGCGTACTTTCCGACGTAGCCAACGGCAGTTGCATAGTCGCGCACCACCGAGTCGATGTCGTTCTCAGACGTCGTCTTGTTCTTCGCGACCTGCACAGCCATAAGCCGTCCCTTGTGTAGCGAACCAGGTGGCACACCAGCCTCGCCATTCAGCACCCGTCGTTCGGCATCTTCATCTAGCCCAAGTCCGGAATGATATGCAAACTCGCGAACGCGCTGTCGGAGTCTTGAAGCGACGAGCTCTGCGCCCTCAGAGTTGAATCCATATCGATTGATGAGGGCATTTTGGCTGGGAATCCTGAAGACACGCGGCTTGGGGTTGCCCTCTTGCGGCAGTAACGTGATGGCACCAACTTCGACTATGCCTGCACCCAGTTCAAACAGCGGTGTTGGAACCTCGGCACCCTTGTCGATGCCAGCAGACGTTCCGATCGGGTTGTTCAGCGTGTGGCCAAAGACCTCGACGGCCAGATCGCCCTGAGAGTCGGCTACGCCACGCTCTCGGGGGTTCATTCCAAAGCTGTGTAGCACCTTGAGCATATGTGTCCCGGCATGGTGTGCCTCCTCGCCGTCGGGGTATATCAGTCGCAGTGCTGGTACAACAAGCCATTCGTGGATGCTAGCACGCGTATCCGTCACGTATAGGTAGCCGAAAGTGCCTCCAAGAGCCAAAAGAGAGCCGTACACAAAGTTCTTCGCACGAGTGCCCGTCGATCGAGCAGTTGTCGCGGCTTCGGTAGCAGTCGTGTTATATCTGGTAGGATGTCGAAACGGGCGATGGCATGGGCGACAGCGCGCTATCGAGGGCCGTACGCGCAAAGCACGCATACTGGCAGCGCTGTTCATCATAGCGAACGTGGTGCGCAGCCCCTGTGACGTTCAATGGCTGAACAATCGCTTGTCTGAGCAAAGGCCGCCCGGGTCTGAAGCCGCGAAACTCGGAAACCCGCCAATGACGTGGGCTTGGCATCAGGGACTCAACAACCACCCACCTGTGAGGCTACACACTCTTTCTTCCAACACAACTTCCAGAATCATCACTTCCCCACTGGCTCGGGGGGATATGGCGGTTAGAGCTGCGCATCTGATCGAATCCTTCTCTACAGTATTTGTCAGCAGCCCGTAGGTCATGTATCCTGCCATGCTAGGCACCAAAGCATCCATCCTTGCCGGCTGAAATTGTCGTACAGCACTGATACCTTATTTTCCCCCTTGTGATGTTTCGAAATCACTTCGACTATTCCTCGTATTAGCTAATGTTTACTTTCTTTCGTAACTCTCCGACCCAGGCTTCCAGAGAAACACACAGTCGTCTATCTCGTTTCCCATCGCATACCGCTCCGTGTTGTTAGCTCCCTTTGCACGTCTCTCTGCATGTTGCCCATGATATTTGGAAGTTCACTAGAAAAGCGCCCGACCCCGCAAAACTCTCATATGGATAGATTGCATCTGGCTGAAGAGCCGAACAATAACCGGATGATCAGTCATTTTGATGAGATGACGGACAAACAGGTCACTATATGCACCAATTGTATCTTGAAGCATATATTGCACGAGCTTCATACGTCCGCAGATGTGTCTCGGCGCTGAAGCGGTGATCAAGTCTACAGTGTGGGGATCTCACCATCCCCACAACAAGCCTTCATAATAAGACTTAGCTGACAACCCAGCCATATTCACCAGAAGCTTGACATTGACATCAAAATACGCCTGAATCTGCGATGCTGTTTCCCAAGGTTGCCCAAATATGCCTCCTTGCCGCCCCAGCCTTCACTGGCGTGACAAAGACCGGCACTCTCTGTACGGTAACGCCCTCCGGATCCAAAGATGACAGTCCTTTCATCATGGACGCCTTCAAACAATGCGGTCAAGATGGCAGGATCGAGATCACCTCTGGCAACTACACTATCGCCAAGGTCATGGACGTACTCAACCTTAAAAATTGCGACATCTCCATCCGTGGTAAACTGACTTGGAACGACGACATCCAATATTGGGTCCGAAACAGCGTTAGCGTTACCTATGCACAGAGAAGTACGGCTTTCCGCTTGGGTGGCGAGAACTTCACACTTCAGGGCCATGGACAGGCCTTATTCCATGGTAACGGCCAGAAATGGTATGACGTGAATCGCGACGGAAGTAACATGGCTGGTAGACCAATCAGCTTGACCTTGTGGTATGCAAAGAACGTTTGGGTTGACGGCATCACATGGAGACAGTCACAGTTTTGGTACGCATTTTCTCAGACTGTAGGACGACCTTCTGCTGACAAGGCAAAGGCATACCTTTGTCGCTCACTCCCAGAACATCACCATGACGAACCTCGACATGAATGCTACCTCTTCTTCAAAATGGAATACCGTCAATACCGATGGCTTCGATAGCTGGAACTCACAAGACATCGTGCTGAAGAATTGGGTCGTGACTTGTGGCGACGTAAGCTCCTCCGCCGACCCTACACCAGCATCATCATTTCTGACAAGTTCAGGACTGCATCTCCGTCAAAGGAAACAGCAAGAATGTGTACGTCAAGAACGCTACATGTTACGAATCCGGCGCCATGGTCATAGGGTCTATGGGTAACCCAATAAACGTCCCCGAGACAGTTGATAATGTACTATTTGAAGACATTACAGCTATTCATAGCTCCAATGCCGCGTGGATCAAGACATATCCGGGCCAAGGTCACGTCAAAAACGTCACATTTCGCAACATCCGTTTCCAAGATGTCAACCAACCCATCTACGTCTCCCCATGCATTTACTCATATCAGAACTGCGATTCCTCTCGCCTCAAGATTTCAGATGTGACGTGGGAAAACATCACAGGAACTTCGAGATATAACATAGCCGCGGGTATATACTGCAGTCGCAGCACACCTTGCACCGGTCTCAAATTCAAGAATATCGATATCAAACCGAGGAATGGAGTTGCGCCAAAGATACTTTGCAGCAACATGAACAGCGATAGCGGGTTGGCATGTACCGGAACTTGTCCGGCAGGCTGGAAGCAGCAGTTAAGCGGCAACGCGTAAGCGGTAACGCGTTAGCCATCATTTCGATCCTCCCGGAAAGCACAAGGTTTAGTGCTTATACTTGACTCCGCTGTCTCATCCTGAAAAGGTGATCTGATGAATCAACCAACAACTATGAAAAGCTTAGCTTATGCACCTCGTCTATCCGCAAAGTTTATTCATTTGTAAGATGCTTATCCATTTGTACGACATTTGTTTAGTTGTACGACATTAGTTCATCCCGTTTGATGCTAACATAAACTTGTCCGAGTATTACTAATTTGAAGTGGGGTATTTTGTTCCCCCGCTGTGAGACGTCGAGTGTAAGGCACGTGTGAAGGTAAGCCAGGTCTGGTGTCCTGTAGGACCTCCGCCCCGATAGGCGGCTACGCATCCACTTCGCGGAGTCCAAAACTTGGCGTGGAACTTACTACAGCCCAGTACACTAATCATGCTGATAATCAACAGATCATCTTCTTCTATCGTCTTAATATTTAACCATCGTTCTCTCTATGGATTGCAACTGACGTCAGCGCTTCTAGTACTGCTTTCACAATCACCACCACCGACACCAACACTTGTTTCCTCATCGAAAATCCATCAATCATGGCGGCTCGTCCTGTTCCGTGGCCGGTGTTTCCTTCTACCCCGCTTCCAAATATACTCTTCTTGCTAGCGTCGTATTACCCAGACATTACTTATGCTGAATGGCCGCGTAACCCCGATCGTATTTCAGAAGGCTACCGTAAATTCACATATTCGGAGCTTGCTAATGCCGTGAATGCTTCCGCTTGGTGGATCGAAGAAAATGTGGGGAAACTGGAAGACGATAAAAAGAATGGAAAGGAAACGTTGGTATATTTAGGGCCAAACGACATCAGATATGCGGTGCTATTTTTCGCGAGTATACTTGCTGGGTACAAGGCAGGTGGTGTTCTCTTCCGCGAGGTTCCCAGGGAAAATGAATGCGCACGCTTGAATTGGCGCTGACAGCAGCTGGCAGATGCTTTATCCCTCGCCACGGTACGGCGTCGAGGCTCTCATAAAACTGATCGAGGCCGCAGATGCAAAAACCATGCTGTTCCCAGAGACGCCATTGCCCATTGTCACGGATATCTTACAGAAGAAAGAGATGAAGAACTACCAGATACCAAGTGTCGAGCAATATTTCGCAAAGAAGGTCGCAAAGTTTCCGTTTACCAAGACATTTGCCGAATGCAAAGATGAGGAAATTTTATGTTTGCGTAAGTCCGCATATCTCTACTTTGCCCACTTCAACTATCTGGTCTCAGATAGAAGAACAAGACTAACAGGCCAAATAACAGATACATCGGGCACAACGGGTTTCCCCAAACCGATACGATATACACACGATTGGCTGAGCAGTATATCACGTACCCTCTATCTACCTGCACCCCCTGGTTTTGTACGCTCAGATAGCATCATCCACAGGTCAGGACAAGGAGTGAGAGCCTTCGCTGTACTGCCTCCTTTCCACGGAAGCGGAGTAAAATTTATGCTCTTCTTTCCAATGCTAGTGGGTATGACACCCATCTACCCACCGACATATACGACACCCGAAGAAGCCGTCAACTGCGCTCTCGCCGCCCTAGACGTGCTCCACGCGTCTCACGAGAAGAACGCAGCAAATGGCGATTCGGCCAAAGAGCCGGGCAAAGTGGTAGACCTGGTGGCCATGGTACCTCCAGGCATTGAAATTCTGGCCAAACACCCGCAAACTCTGGCCAGACTGAGTGAGAGAACATCCGCACTTTGTTATGGCGGCGGCAGCATAAGCCGCACAGCCGGCGACGTGATTATCCAGAAGACGAAGCTCGTCAATGCGATCGCCTCGACAGAGATGGGTATATGGCCGCTCATCCGTCCACTATCCACCGACAAGGGCCGACAAGCACAATCCGAAAGCGAAGACGGCAAATGGGAGTATTACAACATCCATCCTGCTTTCAACATCACCTTCGACCCCGTCTCCACCGACAACTCCGGCCGCACCGTCTTCGAGGCCGTCACTCGGCGCAACAACGGAAAGGAATGGGGCGGCTACATACAACCCCTGTTCAAAATCCTCACGGATGTGCGCGAGACACGGCTAGGCGACCTCTTCATCCAGCACCCCTCTGACCCCTCACTGTACAAGCATCAGGGCCGCGCGGATGACCTGCTAGTCTTCCTTAGCAACGAGAAATTCTTTCCTACTGTTGCTGAGCAGCGTATTGCTGCGCTTCCGGGCGTCGCTGAAGCGATGCTGGTGGGCACGCGCAGACCCAAAGCGGCATTGTTGTTAAGGTTGGATGATGGCGGGACGGTGGTGGATGACGCGCTGTGGGAGGGGATCGAAGAGGTCAATCGGGATTCGCCGGTCTATGCGCGGGTGGAGAGGGATATGGCGCTTTTGGTTAAGGAGCCGTTTTTGAAGACGGCTAAGGGGAGTGTGAGAAAGTTGGATATGCTGAGGATGTATGAGAGGGAGTTGGATGCTTTGTACGGGGAGGGGTGTTGAGAAGGGCGAGAAAAAAGGGTAGGATGATGTGTCAAGGCTTGCCTGGTGAGTGATGGTAGAATTGGCGATGAAAGTGGCGGAAGAGGAATTGTGTTAAGGCGGGGCAAATCGAGTAGGCTTGTTCTCAGCAAACCAAAGCGAAATGGATACAAATATCTTGGGTATAGAACTGTGGACGCTGACTTCAACAACGCTCAATGTTCTCTTAGTAGAAGACCTAACTCTCGGGAATATAGCCTCTCAAACAACGCCTTTCCGATGCAGAAAAACATAGCCATATCTAGATGAACAAAAAATCTCAAAAGCGGGGAGTAGAACAAGCTCAGGTCGAGGAAAGGTGCGCCCATCTCGCATCGCTATCAATTTCCCCATCCTCACTATGATGCTGTCAGCGCATGTTCTCATCTCCTGCTCCACCACCACCACCACCACCTCCTCCTCAAAAGAAAAGGTCAGCTTCCCGCACTCACACACACAATCCCCTGTACCTGCCAAACGTACAGCGCCGCGGACCAATGAAGTCTCGCAAAACCTACCAATCATACACCCACCCTGAGTTCGCGCCCATGAACTCTTCACAAGCCTCTTTGAGCGCAATGTTGGGTCTCAGATCACTAATCGTGAGCGTCTCTCTCGTCAGCGGATCTGTGGGACTGCGTTTCAAATGCTCAATCAGCGTCGCGCGCTCATACGACCGCCCATTCTTCGTAACAACGGGATCGTGCATAATCTCAAATGTAATGCCATCAACCAGATAATCAGGGACTTCGCGCTTCTGCTGGTGTTCCGGATCGGATATGGCAAAGGCAGTGCGCAAATCGTCGCGTTTCTTTTCAAATTCGCTTTTGCGCTCTGCTTTCTCTTCTTGGCCATCTGAGCGGCTCGTTTCTCCCGCTTCCATGCGCGCTTCTATCTCGTCCATGTCGGCTTTGCATTGTGTTTCTAGCATGGCTTCGAGGTCCGAGAGCAGGTCGCCTCGGCGCCGTATGCGCTCGCGCTCGCGAATGTCCCATTTGGCTTTTTTGCATTTGAGCACGAGGGCAGATATGGTGGCTGCGTTGGACGTTTGCTGCGCGGATGTGGTGCATAGCTCGTAGGCCATGAGCGCAGACGACAGGGCTTCATTGGGGTGGTTGATCGCGAGTTGCGCTTGCGCTGTGATGGTTTCTTAGCGTTGGGATTTCAACGGACTGGGTATGATGCCATGGGATCGACGCCGTCGGTCGCGGCACTAGGCGGGTGTGTAGCCTACCTAAGTAGAAAAAAGCCTTCATGTTGTCTTTCAATAACTCGATACTGCGTATACAATCATCGATGACACCCTCCCATTTCTCCAGCTTCAACCGCGCGTTTGCGCGGTTGGTGAATAAGAGAGGATTCGCCGAGTTCTTCTGGATCGCCTGCGAATACAGCCCCTCGGCCCCGTCATAATCGCCATTCTTGAAGCATTTGTTGCCCGAGTTCTTCAGCTGCTCAGCGGCATACTCGTTGCCTGGCGGAGGCATAACGGGGGGTGGGTGACTAGGCGATGGAGGGGAGCGAGGCTGAGGGATAGTCGAGCGGAAGTGAGGGCGGAGTTAAGCTTCGATGATTGGTAGGCGGCGGGGGCGTGGGGCAGCTTTTGTTACGACTCCGTGTGGAAGATTCGAGACGCCAGATACGATGCTGAGGTGAGCAAGCCGGAGATGGCGGAAGGGTTCAATTTACGCGAAGTTTCTCACGGTTTTCTTGTCAATCCTCAAGACGTGCTTTGTTATGCGCTACCTGCGACATGTCTGATGGTCTTGACAGGCGCACAGCCACATTGCGATCACGTAAGCGTCACAGCGATCGCGTGTGAGAGTCAGTAACAAAGAGTCTTACTTGAAGATGTTTTCGTGTTAGAGTCGAGTACCCGTGACGCACTTGATTGGCGTGCTATATCTCCTCTCGTAAAAGGCCAAAACGCCATTCCGACCCATTCCAATATGTGTAATACTGCGCGATCCAAGCCAAACATACTAGTGCAACTGGTCGCCGTCAATGTGGGGCGCTGCCGCGGCTTCTGTCGAATCCATAATACCCACTCCATACAACTGCCTCTCGCTTTCGCCCTTGGAGTCCCTCCTGTCTTCTTTGTACAAGTTCGGGTAGCTCCTCTGTCGTCGAACCTCCCCTCCTAGATCTGCTTCATCTGCTCGGTGCCGACTAGGCGGGGCACTTCTCTTCCTGAATCTTTTCGTGTCTTCCTCACTCTCAACACAGGCGTCGTCATCGCCTTCTAGGATGGGACTTCGAGTCCTCCCTCTGCTGGCACTCCTGTTGCGCGCTCGCCCTCTAAATGTATGATCGGGCTCAGCATCGCTACGCCGTCTAGTCTTCTTCTGAGCGGAAGTGGGCGGCGAGATGGAGGATGCGGGCGAGGATGGACGGTGGTGCTTGCGATGATGGGCCTTGTAACGGAAGCCGCTGTTGCGGTCATGGCCGCGGGAGGGAGACGATGCGCGGCGTGGTGAGTGCTGGGATGGCTGCCTACGTCGCTTTAGGCGGCCACGCTCTTCCGCATCCGCAAGTGGTTCGACAATGATTGGGATGTCTGCCATAGCAGCTGTGATGGTTGCAGACTCAGCATGTGGATCCGACATGATGCCTGCGAAGGTTGACTGGATGATGAGGTTTGACAGACTCCGCCTCAAATATAAAGGGCGATCAACTACAAAGGGTGAAAGATGGAGTAAGCGGAACCAAAGGATTTGGGTAAACCAGAGCCGCAACGACCAAGCGGTTCATCAGTATGGTGCCTGACGCATACGGGCCGTTTGGAAGGGTGATCGCCTGGGCCTGCATGTGAGCATCATGTTCCAAGAATGACAGAATTGAGGCGTAGGCCAGGTGCGGCGTCATTGGTCCGAGCGCCAGTGCCGTGGCGCCCTATCCTGGCGCTGACGCGATGTCTCGTTCTTTATCGACAGTCATGCCTAGAACCTCGCACCGCCATTTTATGGCCGTTGTCAAGTTTAGCATTCGTTAACTGGCTCGTGATGTCGCTTTCATGCTTCCTTGTTGCTGGGTTCCTGACTAATTGCCGGTGGTGAGTTGAAGGGCAGGTAATCCTATGGAAAGTCTCACGGACAGTCTTAATCAGCAAATGACAAGCCACTTTTGGTGAGAAACTCTGGTAGATCACTCATTCAATGCTTGCAAATTAGCAGGACCAATGTGCCGTTTAGATCCAAGATCGGAGCCAACAAGCTAAGTCAATGGCTGTGCCACATTCTCGCATGGCTACCCCGCGATGCGCAATTCCAACTTTCAAGACGACTCGCCTGGCTCCAGCATCTCATCCATCATACTTATGATCACCATGGCCGTCATCCACAATGTATGACACCAGAGCGAACGAGAGATGGTCGTTGGCTCCACGCCTTACCACCAACTGAGCAGGGACCAAATCCGAGTTGTCGACATTCTACCGGGAACAATGCGGATCCAATCGAGATAAGCATTCATACCGTTGAGCTAGCAACAAATCCATCGTACGAAGCCTTGTCTTATGTCTGGCACCCAAAAGATGGAATTATTGCCGATGATGCAAAGCCCGAGCTTGTCATCGTCCCAGGCTATCCCGACTTCCAATTGCATGCCACACCAAACCTAGCATGTGCGATGCATCATCTGCATCAAGCCTCCAGACCCCGCACGATGTAGATAGACGCCATCTGTATAGACCAACTCAACCCGAGGGAAAGAAACCATCAGGTTGTGCTAATGTCCGATATATACACACGAGCGTCTCTGGTTAAAATCTGGCTGGGACCTTCGAGCGAAGATATAGATCGCCCATTTGAGGTCATTCACCTGGGTGAAGCTTACCCTGCAGTTCCCTTGGTTTGCAGATACCCGCCTCCTTTAATCTCATGTGACTGGTTCACAGGAGTTTGGGTTGCGCAAGAGCTCTTACTTGCGCCCGGCGATCTCCACGTCATGTGTGGGTCTAACTGGATACCATGGTCGGCCTTCTCGCATGTCGTCGGGGGCATGCACGACCCTGGAGAACGTTTCACCCATATCAACATAGGTATAGCCAGTAAAACCATTACAAGAGAAGAGCACAAGGCTTTCACGGCATCTTATCTGCCTGCCAGTACGTCACAATACTTCTCAGATTATGTAGTGGCTACCGAAACAGATGTCTAATTTCGGAGTAGAAAAACTGTTCATTGTCAAGCAAAAGGGACCTAAAAAAGCCTTCACTGTATATCTTCAAGACATATTCCAGATGAAGGCGACAAACTGCCTCGACCATATATATGGGCTTTTAGGCATGAGCTCATTTCCAGGAAGAACTGTCATCGCCGATTACACCAAGACAAAAGCCCAAGTCTCGGCTAGAGTTAGGTAGGTAGGTAGGTATGCGCCCACTATAATCTATCTACGCAAAGAGTTCGGATTTCGGGGTAATTGTTAGCGTTAGCCAATGGGAGAGCCCTAAGCACAAACCATTGTGATGGAGTCGTAGCCACCATAGTTTTAGTCAAGCTAGCGGTACAGCATAGAAGATGAAAATTAAAGATGACGTACGGGCTTTGCGCGTGAGAAGCTGTAAGAACTAAATAAGAATTCTTTCCTTTCCTCGAACGCAGGCAATCAGCGTGCAGCGTTATCGCTTCGACACGAGAAGAAGAAGACAACAACTTTTTTTCCCTCCCTTTCTTGCTTTCATACATGATGAAACGAAGCAGAAGAAGATCATCACGGTCGTGCACTTGATCCTATGCACATCGTGGAAGAAAGAACGGATGGATTCAGTCGTGCCAGCCACATCCAAGTGAGTGACCATGATGACCGAGACACGAAGAGCAACAACAGGCAGGCAGAATCTCCACCAAGTGTAATAAAAAAAAGGCCTCGCTATGCAAACATCAGCTCTTGACTAGAAGAAAGCTGGAATATAAAACAAAAGGTGGAAAAAGAGGGAGAACAGGAAGCAGCTATTCAACTCCGAATTCCCCAACGCCCGCCCAACCGCTCTTAAACAATGGTTAGCAACCGCCCCCTCCCTTACCACAAAAACTTTTTCCAACCCCCCACCTCACACCACGCCCACGCTCACGCATCCTGCTGATGATGCAACTGCACCCCCGTCCCCTTCTCCTCCTCACTCTCGCTTTCACGCGGCACAGCAAAGCTCTTCCTAACCGCCATATCGGCCTTAGTCTTAGTCATAAGCGCATCGCGGATATCCTGTTTACTCCTCTGAGCCCAAGAAGCGTAGTTCTTCTGGCTGAGGGGCCAAATAGGCATATTGCCGTCTCTGCGCATGAACTCGCGCGCGGCGGGCGGCGGTTGCGATGTCACCGTGTCGATGTCCATTTCTAACTCTTCGCAGTAGGCTTCCAGGGGTAGGTCGTTGACGTCGTTTCCGAAGGGGTTTTCGATTTCGCGGCCGATGGCTGAGAGGCCGATGCTGTGGGGGGTTTTGTTAGGGATGTGTGCTTTTTTTTGTTGATTGGTAGGGAGACAGGAGCGACTTACATGATGTATGCGGCGAAAATGCAGCCGGGGATGGTGATCCAGCGGAGATCGTCCCAGAGTTGGAATGGCAACATCATCACGTAGACCCAGGTGATTTGCGAAATGGCAATAGAGTAGGCGATTGGTAGCGGGGTTTGCAGGACACGATCCATACCGGTCAGACACTCGTTGAGCTGGACGATGCTGGTGATGGCTTGGTTTTGGTAGAGGCCAATTTTGAGCGTCTCGTTGTCGATGATGCTGTGGACGTAGCAGGAGAGGTGGTTGAGAATTTCGAGGGAGAGGTTACCGAGAGGCTTCTTGGAGCGCTTGATCCTCTTGCGGGGGTTCGACTCGGCGAATGTCACGCCTAGGTACTCGCCAACGGCTTTCATCTTCTTCTTCTCGCCTGGTCGCGGAATGTCGACGTCGGCCGCCTTGGCGAAGGTGTCGAGGTATTCGACGCGGTCGCGGAGGTCCGGGTAGTCGATTCCGGGCTCGAAACGTACCCTGTGCTTGACCGAGCAGGCGAATGCGTTGAGCAAGTTGAGTGCCGAGAGCTTGTTGAGGAGGTCTTCTTTGCCGAGCTCGCCGTCGCGCTCGTGGGCGTGGATCCAGATTGTACGCGCGAGGTTGTGGCTTACGGTGATGAGTTGGGTCCAGTATTTGCGTCCCTCGGTGTAGCGCTCATAGGCGGTGCTTGTTCGGAATGAGATGGCAAGACCGACAACGAAACCGAGAACGGTCAGAAGAAGATTGCTAACAACCAATGGGTAGACGAATTCTGAGACGCAGGTGATGGCCGTCGCCCAGATAGTTACTACGGCCAACGGCAGTATCATCTTGGGAAAGACGGAACCATGCATTCGCATAAAGTAGGGCCATTTGCTGTGCTTGGAAATGTCGCGGGGACCGACCTAGTCATTACTATCAGTATACCGCCACAAGATGAGCACTTCCAACAAATTACTTACAAAGTAGTCCTCGGCATCGAGGCTGCCACTGGTCACGCGCCTCGACGGGACCTGATAAGTGACAGTACGGTGCCGCCATGATCGTGGCGAGATAGGGCCATCAAACTCCTCCGCTGGTTTGTTTGTGTCGCCCGTAGAAGGCGGTATTTCGATATTGTCCGGACGCAGAGTCCTGGTGGTAGAAGCATTCGAGGCCGCCATCTTGACCGCAAAGAGCACGAGATCAAAACGAGCAACCGTCCAGCAGTTGAAGTGGTGTAGGACACGAGTAATTCAAATGACAGTTAATGGTCAATGCAGGATTGACAAGAAAGCGAGCGAGTGTAAAAGAAAAGCCCACAAAAAAGGTTTTGTAGAGACTGGGGAAGTGAGAGTCAAGGATAGAGAGTGACAAGGTGACAGCAGACGTTCGTAATGAAGGAAAAGCACCAAAGGCAAAAAGACTGTTCCATCAGGAGTAAGGATCACCCACCCATGCCTCCCCGTATTTAAATATAAAACACGCGTATACCTGCGCCTTTGCGCACAAAAATCCTCGCAAACCCATAGCGTCGCCCACGGGGATTCGCTCCCGCACCTTGGCTCACTATCCCCGACCCATCATGGTCAGACATGCGATCCGGGACACGCACGTTGACATGCAGGGGCCGTTTTGCACAATGTGCCCCTGAGTCTCCCAAATCGACCGCCGACGGTCTGGCCAATGTAATCTAGAGATCAGTGGGGATCCCCCTCGTACCGTCAATGTATTGCGACGAATGGCAAGGAATGACGGCAGGGGCGCTGCTTGAAGCAGCTAGATGCTTAACGCGGAACCCTGTTTCATGAAACGTATATTCACCGTGCCAAGCACGCCACTCCAGTGTCGCCGGCGTGTAGTCAGCATTGGTTTGCTCTCCGTTCTCACTGATGGCAGCTTCGCGCGAACTAGTCGCGCGTCTGCGGAAGGTTATCGATAATGATGATTCACAGAAATGGATTCATTGCTGGAAAGGATGCATGACTACTTATGCTGGTGCGGGCAAATGTGTTGGATCGACGGGCCCTTTGTGTCAGGAAGGTTGAGTCTTTTAGGATGGATGGCAGGTCTAGACAGCCTCGTGCCGAGCCGAGGCTAACTTTACCCCTGACGCGATCGACCAATTGGAACGGCCGTGAACGATTCAACGTGAAAAAGCCTCGTCAGCTTCCCGGCAAGACGCATCGGCATGCGCTACTTGGACGTGCAATTTCTACATTGCCATGCCATGGCTGTGGCGCTCTCTAGCTTGGACACAAAATATGCAGAGTATCTTAAAAGTAACGACCCGAATTTGCTGGCTGTTCCTAACTGAAGAACACGCAGCTGCGTCTTAGACATGTTCTAGACGATCGGATCGGGTACGTACGCGCTGCTGATCTCTCGCGATTTAGTCCCCAGTGCGCGCGCGTCCCTATAAACGATCGAAGAAAGAAGAAAACGAAAGAAGGAAAAAAAAGCCCGCACTGAAAGATGCGATGCTCCTGTCGAGTAATCTCCGGGCATTCGTCTCCACCCAACAAATGGACCTTTCGTGAACGACCGAAGAGAGTGAGGAGCACATCTAAACTTAGATTTTCCATCTTGAGTTCCCCACTTTGTCCTTTCTCTACCTCATCTGGATTCTTCTCATTTCAGCTCGTCCCCTCTCCAGCTCTATGGCTAGACCTCTGGTTCGGAACGTCACACCGTCGACGCATATCCTGACTCGCCTGATCTTCTCGAGTAATGGACGGTATAGTCTTGCTTTGAATTCACTCGTGTTGGCATCTGTTGCAGACCAGATCTTGTCCCAGACATCAACGAGCTCATCTCGTAGAAGCTCTGTCGGGTTAGTCGGTTGAACTCCCGGGACGAACAGTGTATCTTCCTCGTCGCTTTCATTCCTGTGGATACTCGATGAGGCGACGGGGTCCTGCGGTACAACGTTCAAGATGACCTCGTCGATGCATTTAAGACAACGGTTTTTGTGCATGCGGTCTGGCCCGTTGTCGAATACATGCTTAAGGACAGCACATATCGCCCAGGATGTAATGTCCCGACGTGGAGTCTCGGCTTCCGCTGCGTTCGAGACTGCTGATTCAGAGGATCGAACGTCTACCCACAGTCGCTCAATAGATGAGTAGGAACGGTCGGGAGATGTGCAAAAAGGCCCGCCAAAGCTCTTGTCCAAAGTATGCCCGAAACCTAAGAATCGGATTATCCAACTTGTGATGGTTTTGCTAACCCAGGATTCCTGGTTGTCGCCCTCTTGCTGTTCCGCTGCGTTCCTTTTCTCCGGCCTGACAAACGGTATCGCAAGCCAGGTGAAGTAATGCGCGTCACCTTTCACAGCACAGTCCATCCGCGCAGCAAGCTGTTCTCTGCATTGTGCTTTGCTAACGATCAACATCATCTCTTTGTTGATCTGGCGATTACATGCCAAGATGCCCGCGCAAGTGCCGGGTATCTCCCGGGACGAGATGGAGCACCGAAAATCCGGAGCAGCCTGGTGGGTTTGGTATATGGGTTGCCAATTGGATGGTGATTGGATGTCTTTGAGGCTTGGGCGGGGTGCAGGCGACATCAGAATCTCCTTGTATATCATATCGCGCAATTCGCGGGGAAGATCAAACAATCGCGCCATGACAATTTGCAACTTCTTCCTTTTTGTGTCTGGTTGATGAGGTGAGGCTCTATGGTACATCAATGAGCCAACCAGATCGTCCTTCCTCGAACGCCACCTTTCTTTTCGAAGGCGAGAAACCCCAGGCGAACACAGACTTGGGTTCATGCAGACCGGCGACCGCTGTCCTTCCTTTTGCGGTTGCGAAGCTGCTGGCGTGCCTAAGGCTTGTTTCAGACAGGCGGGAACACCCTGCTCTGTGATGCCATAGGTACAGTCTTGCGTTCGAGACGAGTTTCAAGCGATCGATGTAAGAAATCGGGATTCTAATGATTTGGTCAGGGGTGATAGAATTGATTCAAAGGAATAAAGCGATGATGCTTTTTGCTGTGAGCTCTGTGATGTTGAGATGATACGGTGTTCCGGTTGTTCCCACGGCCAGGTAAGCGGAACCCGGAACTCTCGGCGTACATAACCGGGTTTCCGTACTCAGCGTTGCTCGGCCTATTTTGGAGCACGGTATCGGTATCCTCTAAAACATCTGGAAAGCACTCTTGCAGGTAACAAGCGAAAAGCTGCTTTTCGCGCAGACTTTTATGACTAAACGTACTGGGTTCGCATTTCAACTGGAGCACATGTGACCACGAGGCATAGCCACAAGCAAAAGCGCACGGAGATGAGATTGAGCAATTTATATTGAACGGTAAAGAGATCTTTTAATCCTGAAGAACTCCCGCTAGCAGTGCGTGATGCTATGCTAAGCCAATCAGACAAATATCACGTTAACACCACGCTCGCCGGCCAAGGGCTAAAAGGTAGTGACAGAGGTGACTGGGTCAGAGAGAGTTAAGAAGCGAAGCTTTTCCCTGACTATGTAGAGAAGAAAGGGTATCACGTTAACCTGCTATGGAAAAAGCAGGACAGCGGTGACTATGTTTTTTTTTTGGGGGGGAGGGGGGGGTTACGATTCAGCAGGTGCAGGGACAGCCTCTGTGGGCTGACTGGGCGCAGGAGCCTCTGTAGCTAGGGCACGGAAGCCCTCAGTTGTGATGTTGACGGCGCCAGCTTGCACGAGCTAAATGTTGTCAGCAGGCTACGATTAGACCAGGGTAATGATGAGACCTACAGCACGGCTCAAGTCGTCTAGCAGGTCCTCTGGGTCTTCAATACCAACGCACAGGCGGATGATGTCCTCGGGCATGTTCCTCTCCTTCCTCGTCTTCTCATCAATACTGGCATGGCTCATACGGCACGGCATACTGATCAAGGAGTTTACACATCCGAAGCTCACACTGATTCCCCACAGCCTTGCACTTTCAACGATGCGTTCACTGATACCAACATCGCCAGTTTCGAAAGATAGCACAGCACCGGCGCCGCGTGCCATGCTCCAGTGCAAGTCGTACTGTGGGTGTGACTTTAGGCCTGGGTAGCGAACCTTGAAGCCGTGCGATTCGAGGAAAGTAGCAATGCGCATAGCGTTTGTTTGCTGCTTCTCCATACGGACACCCAGAGTCTTGATACCGCGAAGAAGCAGCCAAGAGTCGAAAGGAGAAAGACCGCACCCTGAGGCGTTGATGGTGAAGAAAAGGCGGTCGCCCAGGGCTGAGTCGTTGATGGCGATTACACCTGCCATGAGGTCGTGGTGACCGGAGAGGTACTTTGTGCCGGACTCATAAACAATGTCGGAGCCAAGATCTAGCGGGTTCAACAGCATAGGCGACATCATAGTGTTGTCAACTGCAACAATGGCAGTGGGGTTTGCGGTATGGGCGATGCTAGCGATGGCGGGAATGTCGCAGATCTTGATCAAAGGGTTCGTGGGCGTCTCCAGGAGCACCATGGCTGTCTTGTTGTTTACGACTTCGCGCACCTTCTCGGGGTTGGTGGTGTCGACGTGGTGTACCACGATTCCGCCATGTGTCGAGAGGTACTTGAGCAGTCTGTTTGTTCCGCCGTACAGGTCGTCTCCGGTCACCACTTCATCGCCGGGTCGCAGAAGGCGGGTGATGACGTCTAGAGCGCCCATGCCCGACGAAACGACGAGGGCGCGGTTCGCGTTCATGATCTTGGCGAGATGTCTCTCGAGGTGTGTTCGAGTGGGGTTGCCTGAGCGTGTGTAGTCATACTCGCCGCCGCCGCCAGTCGCAGACTCCTGCTTGAACGTCGCAGACTGCCTTGGTTAGCCTACATTCGGGGCTGCGTTCGTCGGCGACTGTATATGCCGACTTACCTGGTAGATGGGGACGGAGCTGGCATTGTACTGGTCGCTGCTCTCTGTGTACACCAACTCGGTCATCAGCGCATACTTCCTGCCATTGCGCGGCGAACTCGGCGCGGGCGAGGGTGGAAGGTTGTGGCCGTCAATGTCGAGCGGGATGGCAGCCTTTCCGGCAGCATTGGCCTTCTTAGAGCTCTCTTCGGTCATTATGAGTAATGAAGCGTCCGCGTTGCGGACTTGGTGAAAGTCGAGTGGCGGGGGCTCACGAGATTCGTGATGCGCGTTGAGGCGATGACGAAATCGGAGTGTTTGCTTCGTAGACAAGGCCCGGTACAGCGATAATCAATGCAATCCGTCGACTTAGGCTACAGGTGTATGAGTACAAAGAGCAAAAGTATAGAGGGACGCCTTCAAAGCCATGTGCCAGGCACTCTAGTACTGCCCTGTGGGGAGTCACCGCTGGAATTGCGCCATCGAGAGCAAATCGGCACTTTTCCGTCGCTCCGAACATCGCCCGGGCGGTTCCGCATCCGGAGCAACAAGGGTGGACACCTTTACCCCGGATTGAGATAACGAATCCACCCGCTCACGCATGCAGAGAGCTGTTGCGAGAATCATCACGGCCTTGATGGGCTAATTTTTGACTACCTAAATGTAAGGGTATACCTACTTTGACCAACGATCCTGTATGCACAATTACAATCATTACAACCACATGCGCCTGAACCTGTTCGCCAAGCCGAATGCAATGAAGATATCGGAACCGACGTCATGAATGACGCCTCAATAGGGAAATCCCCAGTCTCCCAGTCTGATGCCAAGATAGAACCACACCCCCCTTGCCTGCAGCTCATCGCGGGGTAATTGCAGGGAAAGCCTTTCTCACGTGAAGGTTCAACTTGAACTCAAAGATGCCTTCTTCTGTTCCACAATACAACGTTCGTCCGTCCTGGCTCATTGCCAACCCTGCCGTGCGCACACCCAGGCGCGGGTCATGCGTGGTACGACTCGGCCTCCTGAGGCCAAGGCTGAATTCGTACGTCTCAGTAATCGGTTGACCAGTACGAGCATTTCTGAGACGTTCGCGGGCTTGCGTTAGTTGACGAATGCGCCTAAGCTCGCTGCGGAGCTCAGGTGCAGTAGCGTCGCTGTCAGTAGGAGCTACGTGTGTCGTGCTATCGCGGTTTACAGCACGTGTCTGCTCAGAGGCAAGTGCCTCCTCGACCGTGCGCCATGCTTCATCTGTGGATGCAACCAGTTCGCTGGTCACACGACGTGCATGTGCAGGAACTGGGTTTGGCGACCGCGTAATAGCAGAATCGGTGATGTTTGTCAGAATTGCTGGCGCGTTGACCGTGCCTTCATTGATGGAGACAATAACGGAGGCCTGGCGTCGAGGCGTTGTGCGCTCATGAAACCAGCGAGGAGTATGGGTCTGGCCCGTCCTCTCTGACATGAATTGCGACATTGCATCGGCAACTTCTCGAGCAGTAGTCTCTCTGCACTGTGTCAGCTTAAGCTTTTCGCGGCATGAGGGTTGCAACATACGGCACCGTGTCAAGCGGCCCAGAAGCCGTATAGTTGATGCTACGGGGCGTTATTCCCTGGTCACGAGCCCCCTCACGTTGCCGGTGACTCGTTCGAAGAGCACTGAGGACTTGCCTTTCACGCGCAGTCAAGCCAAGTGGATCGTTGTCGGATTCAACTACACCCAGTCGCCGATGCAGCCTCTGCCGCTCCGAATCAGCTTCAAAGTTGTATTCGTTGGCTGCATTAACCGCCGATGCAGTACCTTCAGTGTCCAGGGCACGGCGATATCTTCGGATGAAGTCTGCTTCTCTGCGCAGTTCATGCATCTCTGGGCTAAGAGTCAAATCGAAGTCAGCCAGCTCGACAGTTTCCAGTCCTTCTTCTTTCGGATCCAAAGTGATTGTCTGCTTCACCTTCAAGCCAGCTCGCAAGTCAGCGACACATACTCTGCCTTGATCTTCGCTCCAAACGAGGAAGTCCCAGGGCGCTGGCGAGAAATGCATCGTCCGCACCGCGCCAGGACCGGTTCGAGTGTCGGGCCGTGTAGAACTGATGAGTTGTAGGATAGCATCTTCCCCATACTCGACAATCTTCAACAGCTCAACATCAAAAACGGTGATGTAGCCGCACTCTGACCCAACAGCGCAAAGACGCCCTGAAGGCGACCACGCGGTAGTGAAATAGCCTTCGGCATGTGAGCCCGCAGGCCGGTGCAAGGCTACGTGCTTCAGCAGCTCCCATTCCGGGGGAGTTGACTGTATCCATCCCTCGGTCGTCTTATTCCCCGCCTTTTGTGGTTTGGTCCGCTCGAAGAAGTATGCAATAGGAGCGTCGCCCACGGCCACTAACAGTTGTCCGTCTGGTGATATCGCAGCGTGGTTCATGGCGAAGGGCAGGTCGAGCACTGCTAGTTCCAAGTTCTGGGTGAGCGAGTAAACGCGCACCGTCTTGTCATTATTGGTGAGCACTGCCACGACTTCATCCTGGCCATCGCCCTCGCCAGGCAGCTTGTGTATGGTTATCGAATTGACAATGTCGGTGCCAATCTTTTCGAGACGTATGCGCGACGCAGCGCCTAGCAGTGGCGGTCGAGGTAGTCGGGGTTCGAAATCGAGAGGTAGTGAGGCGTCGACGTCGGATGGGTCTGTCGGGGGGAAGCCCGTGACTTTGATGGCGGCAAAGTTGCCATGTTCTTCTCCTCCTACGCAGACATAGCCATGGCCCGAAGCGGTGCAGCGCGCTTCCCAGGGCAGTGTGGTTACATGGGCTTGTGTCCGTGTGGCGGCGTTGAGACAGTAGACGCACGCGCCGCTCGCATAGTATAAGAGGTCAGGTTCGGGGCATGATATGAAATGGCGTAATTGATAATGTCTGTGAGCATTAACTCCAAGTATACTATTGGGTCATTGCAGGGGCCCTCACGCGATGGGGATCTTGGTAGGATAGTAGGCCTTTTGAGCCAATACAAATGTATCCGTGTCTCGACTCCTGCTGCAGTCAGTACTGTAGGGAATAGACGGAATACAAGTGTGCATACAGGAAGTCATCGACGGCCATAGTTTTGCGGTCAGGTGGGCGAGGGTTGCATGTCTTCGTGTCGTGGTAGTGAGTGGAGCTGGTGAGGCTCAGCGGCAGAAGGCGCTCTACGTCACAGGAAGCTTGAGCGCAGAAGATTCGGAAGAGGGATGAATAGGTAAAATGAATATGTTTTCAGGTAATTATGGTGCCCGTGAGTGTAGTCTATCAAGGCGCGTGTTTGGCAGGGAGTGGGCAGAAGGCTTGGACGAGTTGCACTGTCTCGAGGTGCTCCAGGCGTCACCACGGTCAAGCATCTTCCCCACACGCGAGCCAGATGCGCGCCAAGCCAAGCCTTCAGCGCTCCGACGTCGACGGGGCGAGCTATGCCACCACGACAACGCTGTCATAGCGATGGCCATGGCGTCAACGGCAGCGTAGGCCTCATCGTGTCGTAGTGACAAAATCTGCCTCTCGCCTCGTCTTCCGGGAACAAGTCGCGTCGTCCACTGGCCGTCGCCATTCGGAAGCACAGACATTTACAGCGGAACCTCGGACGGCCATCAAGCACCAAAACGAGCTAGAACCTTCTCCGAGAATTTTGTCGATAGTCCAAGCTTCCATCACTACATCATATATTCTACCCATCCTCACATCTATCAACTCTACCTCCAATTTTTCTGTCGCTTGCATCCCCTCGCGCAGCGCCTCACACTTCACAATGTTGTCCTCAAGATTATCACGGAATGTAAGAAATTGCGCTTTCAATGCAAACTCGACGCACTCGCTGACCTCATCGCAGTTTTTGCCTCGTGCGGCTTCGGCGGCGCGACGCACTCCCGCATTCAGGGCTCCCGCCAGGTTTGCGCGGGGATACGCTGAGGGCGGCGAGGAGAAGGTAAAGGGTTCCGTCATTGGTATTGATCTGGGTACCACCAACTCTGCCGTCGCCGTCATGGAGGGCAAGGTCCCACGCATCATTGAGAACTCTGAGGGTATGTTTGGTCCCACTTTGGATGGATTGGATCAAAATACTAACAACATCTCCCAGGTGGCCGCACAACACCTTCCGTCGTCGGTTTCACAAAAGAGGGCGAGCGTCTCGTCGGTATTGCCGCCAAGCGCCAGGCCGTCGTTAACCCAGAAAACACCCTTTTCGCTACCAAGCGTCTCATCGGTCGCAAGTTCACCGACGCTGAGGTCCAGCGCGATATCCAGCAGGTTCCCTACAAGATCGTCCAGCATACTAACGGTGATGCCTGGCTCGAGGCCCAAGGACAGAAGTACTCGCCTTCCCAGGTTGGTGGTTTCGTCCTTGGAAAGATGAAGGAGACTGCCGAGTCCTACATGGGCAAGAACGTCAAGAATGCCGTCGTCACCGTTCCCGCCTACTTCAACGACTCCCAGCGTCAAGCTACCAAGGACGCTGGTCAGATCGCCGGTCTCAACGTTCTCCGTGTCGTCAACGAACCCACTGCTGCCGCTCTCGCCTACGGTCTTGACAAGGCCACGGACAACGTCGTCGCTGTCTACGATCTTGGTGGCGGTACTTTCGATATCTCCATCCTCGAGATCCAGTCCGGTGTCTTTGAGGTCAAGTCCACCAACGGTGATACGCACCTCGGTGGTGAGGACTTCGACATCACCCTCGTCCGCCACCTCGTCGACCAGTTCAAGAAGGAGCAGGGTATCGACCTGAACAGTGACCGCATGGCCATCCAGCGTATCCGTGAGGCTGCCGAGAAGGCCAAGATTGAGCTGTCTTCTTCTTCCCAGACCGACATCAACCTGCCTTTCATCACTGCCGACGCTTCCGGTCCCAAGCACATCAACACCAAGCTCACCCGTGCTCAGCTTGAGAAGATGATGGACCCTCTCATCAGCCGCACTGTTGACCCTGTCCGCAAGGCCCTCAAGGACGCCAACCTGAAGCCCACCGACATCTCCGAGGTCATCCTCGTTGGTGGTATGACCCGCATGCCCAAGGTCACCGAGTCCGTCAAGAGCATCTTCGGCCGCGACCCCGCCAAGTCGGTTAACCCTGACGAAGCTGTTGCCATCGGTGCCGCTATCCAGGGTGCCGTCCTTGCTGGTGAGGTCACTGACCTTCTTCTGCTCGATGTTACTCCTCTGTCGCTCGGTATCGAGACCCTTGGTGGTGTCTTTACCCGTTTGATCAACCGCAACACCACTATCCCCACCAAGAAGTCTCAGGTCTTCTCTACTGCCGCCGACTTCCAGAGCGCTGTTGAGATCAAGGTCTACCAGGGTGAGCGTGAGCTCGTCCGTGACAACAAGCTCCTCGGAAACTTCCAGCTTGTTGGCATTCCCCCAGCCCACCGTGGTGTCCCTCAAATTGAGGTCACCTTCGACATTGACGCTGACTCCATTGTCCACGTTCACGCCAAGGACAAGTCCACCAACAAGGACCAGTCCATCACCATCGCTTCCGGCTCAGGTCTTTCCGACGCCGAGATCGAGAACATGGTCAAGGACTCCGAGCAGTACGCCGAGCAAGACAAGGAGCGTAAGAACTCCATTGAGGCTGCCAACCGTGCCGACAGCGTTGTCAACGACACTGAGAAGGCTCTCAAGGAGTTCGAGGACCGTCTCGACAAGGCTGAGGCCGAGAAGATCAAGGAGAAGATCACCTCCATGCGCGAGTTCATCTCCCAGAGCCAGTCTGGTGAGGGTACCGCCACCGCTGCCGAGATCAAGGAGAAGACCGACGAACTTCAGAACGCCTCTTTGAGCCTGTTCGATCAGATGCACAAGGCCCGCTCCGAGAGCCAAAACCAGAGCGAGCAGCCTCAGCAGCCTGAGGGCGAGGGCGAGAAGAAGCAGTAAATGCTTTAATGGCTTAGCTCTTATTCTGTGTTTCTGTTGGTTATCTTTTCACGTCAAAAAGCAGGCGTCTTGCATCCGGTCACGGTCGGTCTGTCAGTTCTACACTTAGACTTTCATGTCCTTCTCCGTGTTTGAGCATCTCTGTATCATATTTCGACGATTTCTCTTCTCACATTAGCGTTTGTTTTATTACCCATTACGGATCTTTGGTTCATGTCGGAATAACGAAAGAGTGATATCCTCTGGCGAACAAAAGATGAAATGGGATGCACGATGTAATCTATGGCGGAGCCAATGAATGTACCATAGCCTAGAGATGTGAGATGGTAGCGCTCAGCTTACTTCTCCGCTCTTCAATGAATGATTGAAATGTTCATATACGAGTTGTATCGTGAGTGAACATTTTGCGTTCTTCCCTTTCTTCGTCTGTGTCCCACGGAGACGTTCTTCATACTTACTAGAGGACAGTTCTAATCTAGGGTGGTGCATGCTAGTGCCCCACCATCTAGACCTCGGGACGACCTCATCGATGTGTAGTACACAAAGTTACGTCATACCGAACCGTCTACTTCCGCAGCACCGCACTATCCGAGACCATCGTCAACGCTGACAAACCTCAGTTCATCTTCCATGTCTGCACCTCGATCAATTTGTACTTCAACGACAAAAAGCTTTTCTTTCCTACACTTACGTCACATTACTCAGTACCTTGCCACCACAGCAATTAACCTAACACTACAAGCATCAAGTAGCAGAAGCCTTGTCTGTGCAACTCGCCTCAGACCTACTTTCAGCCTGAGATCCAGCTCCACGACACCCAAGTCCAAACCCAAAATGACAGATGCGACGAACCATCCCCTCTCTGGCCTCTGGCAGCCCACCCAATTACAAAGACTACACTACGGCCCCAACTCGGTCAAGCAACACCTCCTAGCCTGTCTACCCAAGGAATCCAGCAAAGCCTTCATCATCACCGGAAACTCGTTAGCCACCAAGACACCGCTAGTAAAGCAAGTCGAATCGCTTCTCGGCTCCAAGCACGCTGGCACATTTAGCAAAATCGGCGAGCACGCCCCCATCGCCCAATTGGACGAAGCAACAGAGTTGGTCAAGAAAGATGGCAACATCGACACTGTAATTTCCATCGGTGGCGGCAGTCCCATCGACAGCTCCAAAGCGATTTCCTACCGGCTGCACGAAAAGACGGGGACGTGGCTCTACCACGTCGCCATCCCAACCACGCTGAGCGCAAGTGAATGCACGCTCATGGCAGGCTATACGCAAGCCGACGGTGTAAAAACAGGAGTCCGAGCCCCAGAGCTCGTTCCCAGCGTAGTCATCTACGACGCCAAGTTTGCGCTGCACACGCCTGAGCGGTTGTGGATGAGCACGGGGTTACGCGCCCTGGACCACGCGGTCGAACTGCTGTACCACCCCACAGCGACGGAGATGCCGGCGCGGTGGCTGACACTGCAGAGTGCGGCGACGCTGTTCGATGCGCTACCTCGGTATAAAAAGGACCCCAAGGACGAAGATGTCATTACAAAGTTGCAACTTGCTGCGTTTGCTTCGCTAGGCTTCCTCGGGTATAACATCAAGGGAGGCTTGGGACTGTCGCATGCGCTAGGTTATGCGCTCGGCTCGCCGTATGGAATTCCACATGGAATCACTTCTTGTCTTACACTCGGACATGTTGTTAAGCTAAAGGCAAAGGATCCCGCGGCTGCGGAACAGGTTGCTAGGTTGCTTCCGTTGCTTGGGGAGGCTGCTTCGGGTAATGTGCAAGCAGATGCGGAGAAGGTCGGGGATAGGATCTTGAAGCTGGTCAAGGACTTGGGGCTTGATACCGACTTGGGAGGCTACAAGGTGGGCAAGGATCAGATTCCGATCATCACTGAGAGAGCGACGGGGGGCATGAAGGAGGGTCAGGTTTATGATGCTGTGGGAGGATTGGTTAAGGGGTTGTTCGTCTGACTACTGGGGGGAAGGGGGAGGCTATGATGGGAGCGTAAGTGAAAACATAGTTCAAGTTTGACAAAGGCGAGATGATGGCTGCCGTTGAACCATCTGTACTATCCAATTGAATCAGTACGCTAGGTAAACCTCATACATAAAGACGTTCAAATCTCAGGGAAAAGTCCCGCACTCATCAAAAAAGCACACATCGAATATCCCACCAAGTATACGTTGATCAGTGCTACAATACTCCTATATCCGCAAGACCAACATCCTCTTCAATCCTCTCCTCACCCTCCTTCCCCTCCCAGCTCTCTAAACTCGATATAAACAGGCCAGTCAACCGACACAACACTCCCACTGCCCTACCTACTACCCCGCACCGCTGCCTCCGCGCACACAAAAGTACGTGAGCCCACACAGTAGTACGCAGACTTTAATATGTATCTACACGTGAAAGAATACAAAGGACAAGCGTCGCTACAAGATGCACGACGAGCTCCCGTGGCGAAGAAGCAGACTAGAAACGTTTTCGAGCCGCGAGAGCGTCGAGATTGTGGGCTGCTCGGGGTGTTGGGAAGGGTTCAGGTGTCGGACCTTGTGGGGGTTTGGGGGGTAATACGGGTGTTGGCGTGGTGCGGGGGCGGCGGCGGCGGCGGCTAGGGAAGCGGAGAGGAGGGTGAGGATGAGATGTTTCGTTTTGAGGAGGGTTCGTAAAGTAGATTGGTGGGGTTGATTTGTTGGTTTGTTGGCGGTGTTGGGTCTTATTTGGGGAGGGGGGATGGTTGTATTTCGAACGAATAATTGATAGGGAATCCTTCTCAGCATGGAGTGAGGGCGACAAGGCTTCATACTTATGAGTTAATCCCGTCTGTAGAAGGGAGGCTGGGCTACAAAGTTTGATTCCAATGTGTTGTTTTATGCTGTGCTATGGTGAGCGCGGAGTCATTCACTCTGAATAAATGGAAATTCCAAAGCTTCCATGTTGTCAGATACTCTAACTGTGTAAGATGTAAGAAGGACCTTTTGTAGCACACCGAATTCGGTGTTTCGTTGTGAGGGGCAAATAGAGCACTGCAGCATGACGGCATATGACTAGAGGTATCGAAATGTGATCAGTGAACTACCTGCGCTGATTATAATGCAAGAGCGACTGCATCATTAGTCCGGGGTGGAAATTATCTCGCTCTTCTTACCAATGATTATCCTGTACATTGGAGCAGGTGGAACACTAGACTCATCATATACCCAAATGTTGAATTCTTTGGGCGTTGTACTACTAGCGCCATGTCTAGCCCGAAGCGTCCTCTTTCTCCGTCTCACTCGCTGACTTGGAATGTCACTTACAAATAACCAAACTCTATTTCTTGTACGCCTAGCTGATCATGGGTTCCGACGAGAAGTAAGCGGTGCACCTAATCATATAAATAAAACTACGATGAAAAGATATGCACGTGTATTCATAGAGCGTCCGTAATGCCCTAAAGGGGAAACAGCGACCAACCGACTAATCAACATGAATAGTGAGTAATGTAGTAGTGAATATATCCCAAACCATCTAAATAAGCCAGGGAAAAAAAATTGCAGATGCCTTCCCAGAAACCCCGTAATCCACAAGAGGTAAAAAGCGCGTACTGAACGTAAAAAGAACCGGAAGCGGAGTTGGAACTGCAAACGAGTCAGCATCATGGGGCCTGGGTTATCTTAGAATGCCCGTTGGTATCAGCAAAACTAAATAAAACGGACTTTGAGCGGATGAAAACAAGGAGGAACTAGGCCGAGTATAATACTAGGATAAAAGTGCCCTGCACCGCCATCGAGCAGGTGTGTTCGCTTCCGCAAGACGCGCAGAAGCTGTATACTCTTCGTTACACGGATCTAGGTGTAAATACTTGCCTTGAGATGTGACCTCGATTCATTTGATTGGCTTCAACCAGACGAGCATGTAACAGCATGCAGTTACGGAGTTGCTCTCTTATCGTGTTGAGCATCTTGGCGGCTACAGCAATCGTCACGCCTAATGCCAATCCTAAGCCTCAGGACTTGCCGGTGAGAGATTTCTAATAGAACGAAGTTAAGCTTACAATTTAGAAGGACTGGAGGCGGGCATACTCTTTTGTTAAATGCCATGGTTTGCAAAGGAAGGTTTCAGTCACTGGTTTCGAGGTGGTGATTAGCCATGTGAAGTGTATATAATCGCATTTTCACCTTGGTTAGTATAAACAAAGCCCTCCTTCATCCGAATTGGTTCTAAGTTAGGGGCTATGCTACGTTGACTTGTGGATGGAGATTGTAGGCAGCAGTCATGATTCGAAGTTTTCTTCTTGTTAGTAGACCTACTATTTGGAACGATCGCACTATAGACACAACGATTTTCAGAAAACAAAGGGGAAACTCCGGAAGAATGAAAAGCTTACTGCGCTCATCGGACTGAGCGGAAATGTGGTAAATAGCCACTTTAGCATGGGACTCTCTGCTCAGGTTCTCATGGTGCATCACCTGGTGGAGAACCTCTGAAGGGCAGAAAGTCGAAATGAAATGAGTTTCTGATACGAGAAAGCCGGATTTTTATGACTGTTTCTGGGGTGACATGTTCGTGACAGCACCCCGTTACAGTAACACGTGATGTTCATTGTGGTGTTCCTGAGCTCGAAGTGGCTGTTCAGCCAGGGACGAGCAACTCCGCGCGAAAGCCCCACATGTCGGCAAAACCTTCCGCCGCCCGAAATTTCAAGCTACGCCGGTAACTTTTTGCGCAACTTCAGATTTACACAACCAAATACCGATATTTACCTTCAATCACCCGGCAACATGTTCGCCGTACCCGGATGGAACGTCGCTGCGCAGGTTAAGACGCAGGTCGAAGCACCGAAACCAAAAGATCAGGATAGACCTGGAAAGAAGGCACAGAAGCGGAAAGAGAAGCGCGAGCAGAAAGAAGTCAATGCGGATAATCTGGCGGAGAAGTGGGAGAGCATTGCGAATGGAAAAGTTACAGAGGCCAAAGAGACATCAAAGTCAGAAGAAAATGGCGTAGATGCAACAGACGACGCGGCACAGGAAAAGCGTGAAAAGAAGAGGAAGAGGGGAAAGGCTGGAGGCAACAAGGACAAACAGCAGGGCCACGATGGCGCGAAGGAGGTCGAAGAGGTAGTAGAGGAAGCAAAGCCTAGCCCAGCCAAACCTGCTGTGGAAAAGCCCGCAGCCGCCGACGGCGAATCGAAACGCGACAAGAAGAAGCGCAAGAAAGAGTCCAAGGCCGACAAGCTCCTCGCCGCAAACGCAGCCGAAGCCAGCCCAGCGATCACAACCCCAGTTCTTGAGAACCTCCTCCCCGAGCCCAAGGGCCTGACACCCCTCCAGCGCTCCATGCGCAGCAAGCTCGCCAGCGCCCGATTCCGGCATCTGAACGAAGCGCTGTACACCAAGCCGTCCGCAGACAGCGCGACACTCTTCAAAGAAGATCCCTCCATGTTCGAAGACTACCACCGCGGCTTCGCGCAACAAGTCGAAGTGTGGCCGTCCAACCCCGTCGACGGCTACGTCCACAGCATCCTCGTGCGTAGCAAATTGCGCCCCAAAGACGCACGAAAAGACCGCCGCACGCAATCCAAGCCCAGCGTCCGGCGCGGCCCCGGTTTCGACGACGAAGAACCCGCCGCCATCGCCCCGCCCCGCGGCGACGCGAAACCGCTCCCCCGCGACTTCAAAGGCCACAGCACAATCGCCGATCTAGGCTGCGGCACGGCATCCCTCTCCTACCGCCTGCAACCCCATCTCAAATCCCTAAACCTGACATTCCACTCTTTCGACCTCTCCAAACCAACCGGCCCCTCCGCACCCCTCGTAACCGTCGCCGACATCGCCGCGCTCCCCGTCCCCGACAACAGCGTCGACGTAGCCATCTTCTGCCTCGCCCTCATGGGCACAAACTGGCTCGATTTCATTGACGAGGCCTATCGCATTCTGCGCTGGCGCGGCGAACTCTGGGTTTCGGAGATAAAATCGCGCTTTGGCCGCGTCGAGAAGAAGAAGGGCGGCGTTCCTATCAATTCGATTGGAAGTCTGAAAAAGAACATGGACGGCAAGAAGATGCCGCCCAAGAAGAAGGCGGGCAAGGCGGATAAACCGCCCGAAGAGGGTCCAGAGGACTCGGCTGATGAGGCCGAACTCGCTGTTGCCGTCGATGGCCAGGAAGGCAAGGAAGGCACCGACGTTTCTGCGTTCATTAATGTGCTGCGCAAACGCGGTTTCGTCCTCGATGCGTTGCCTGAACGACCTGGTGACGCGGTCGACTTGAGTAATAAGATGTTTGTCAAGTTGCAGTTTGTTAAAGCCGCGCATCCGAGTAAGGGCAAGAATGCAAAGGAGGATCAGAGGGAGGGCGCTGTGGCGCAGAGGGGCGGCGGCATCAAGTTTGGGCTTAAGGGGAAGAGGATGGGGGCTGGTACTGAGGAGGATAAGGGTGATGAAGCCGAGAATGCGGTGTTGAAACCTTGTTTGTATAAGATTAGGTAGTGAGCGTGCGGTCTTCACGATGTCTATATGTGGTAGATA
This sequence comes from Stemphylium beticola, assembly GCA_029100535.1. NCBI lineage: Eukaryota > Fungi > Ascomycota > Dothideomycetes > Pleosporales > Pleosporaceae > Stemphylium > Stemphylium beticola. The sequence continues at coordinate 186,008 of JARBXR010000041.1, read as the reverse complement.
TTGTAGGAGGCTCTGTTTTGTTCGAGCCGTGTTTCATTTCATTGGTAGTACATGCATGCTATGCCTGTGCTGTGTGTCATTTCCATATTCATGATGTTCATGATCATGATTTTCATCTCATCATCCAAAGAACTCATCTGTAGATCTGTGTCGTAGATAATAGCTCTCCTATCCACCGAGGAGGAAACTCGCAGCATGCTCCACGTTACCGCCAAACATCTCCAGAGCTTGTATAGCTTCTTGCTCTGAACATCCAAACATGCCGGTGAGTTGCTGGATGTGTTCGCGCGGGAAGCTTGAATTTGACGCAGCTGGTGCAGGAGCTTTGGGCGCTGCGGGCTGAGCCTGTGATTGCGCGGGTTGGGATGAAGAAGATGAAGCACCAGCATTCGAAGGACCAGCTTGAGCCGCACCCTTTGGTCGCACAGCACCAGTCTTGGCGCCAATTTGCTCTCCGTTCGGCCCGGAGACGGTCGGTTCATTCATCTCGGCCTCCTCGAAGCTCCTGGGGATTTCCGATTCGTGTAGGAAAGGAACTTCTTGGCCTTCGAAGCAGAGAGCGTTCTTCTCGAGATCGATCTTGGCTCGGTAGCGCTTCAGCATGTCCAGACCGAAAAGTAGGTCGACGTCTTTGCCCTCCATGACGGTGAAGGCGCAGGGCATGACGGCACCTCCAATCTTGATCTCGGCGTGGTGCACGCGACCTAGAATGCGTGCTGTGCCAACACCACGTGCCATGCCTGCGTACCGTACGTCCATCAGTCGCATGATACCACATCGCTTGGCGCAGTCGGGGGACATGATGGTGGCCTGGGCGCCGGAGTCGACAAAGGCCTTGACGGGCACGCCGTTCACTTCGGTGTTGACGTAGAGCATGTGTACGCGTGTGAATACTGTGGCGAGTCAGTCTCGGTATAGATAGAGTACAGCCCAAGCAATGCGGAGCTCTATAATTTCAACACGTCGCTCAACTCACCTTCTGGGTTCTCGTCATATGCTTTCTGCAAGTTCTCGACCACGCGGTCCTGACGAATAATGTCTTCTATCTTTCGTTGCGCCTCCACGTTGAAGGGGTCCTCGTTGAGCAGGGCAATCTGGTTCTGACGCTCGCGCTCTGATTCTTCTGCTTGACGCTGTCTCATGGCATATGTATCTCTCCAGCGGGTGGGATCGTTGACAGCAGCGGCGAGCTCCGGGTCGCCCTGACGCAATTTATTCATCTGCTGTGGGTCGTTCAGGACAAGTTGTCGCACACCCTCTGGATCAGGTTGCGATGGTCTACCCGGGTTCCTGTTCTGTCGAGGTGCGGCCCGCATAACGACGGCCAGCATCTCGCCATCCCTTATTCCGGCATCTTCTAGTGTCTGTGTGTCGATGGCTACCGGCTGGCCGTTCAGGTAGAGGCTCTGTGACGCCGAGGGGAGGTTGGTGTCGGCCTCGATGAAGCCCTTGAGGTCTTTGACGGTGCTGCCGGGCGGTAGTTCGAGCGTCAGCAGGTCGGTATCCGCCTGGGTACCGGGCGCGGTGATGGATATGGTGACGCGAGGCCTGAGAGCAGTGGGTTAGCAGTCGGCTTGGGGTGGTGGCACAACAACGGTTCCGGTATAAACTCACATGGCGGTTCGGCGCGGGCCTTGGGGCGTATGCGGGCACGTCTAGAAGAGGCCAAAGAATGTGACACGGGGGGGTGGTTGAGGTCTGGGTCGGGGGTGATGGCGGGATGGCGGGATGGGTCGGGAGATTGTGTCTCGGTGCGCAGTTGCTTATATGGAAGGAGGCACTTGGGCCGTGGTGGTTTGTCGCCGTGCTTCTCGCGGTGAAAGGCAGGTGTCTGGTGCACAGTCGCCGCCTGGCGTCCTACTAGAAGGAAATGGAACGCAGTGGAGCCGCGAACCCAGCGGTCGGATGAATCAGCGATCAGAGGGCACAGGCTGCAGCGCCGCCATGTTGTGGAGGTATCGCGTAGGGCACCAAGACCGTCACCTGTAATATACCAGCGACGTCGGGCTGGGGCGTAGACGAACGAGTACCGCCTGCTAGCACATGCGACGACGTTTAGGGTAAGCGGGGCAGCCATGAAGGAGAAGAATGCAGATGGATATGCACTTGTTGGAAATGCGTCATGCGACGGCCATATCTGCTATGCTATCGCCCATCTGCGAATATGCAGCCGCAAGCCTCGTCACATTCTCACATTGATTCCTCCAGTCCATCTACCAGGAAAACCAAAGACCGCGCCAGCCATAGTCGGCACGACACATGCAGGAGAATCGTCTAGCCTATGCGTTGCAACCCCCACAGCTAACACTATGCCACTGCACGTCATTGGCAAATGCCCCTCATGCCAGGGGTCTCGACGCGGCCGATGCCGATGCCGATGCCCAACACGCCCTGCTTGAGAAACAAAGTGACGCCCACTGAGCAGAGACGAAAGTAACTAGGTAAAAGTTCGGACGAAAACGACAAGAAGCCTACGCACTCGGTCTTCTTTCGCTCGGCTCGGGACAGCTCCTGCCCAGCTCATGATCTGCAACGGCACTCGAAGCGAACCGCTAGCAAAGGCGGGGCTTAGGCCGCTGAGCGTCTCGTGAATCTTCCAGGAACCACGAACCCTACCAATCCACGACACTGCACCTCGGCTTCACGCAGCTGTGCTTGTCCATCTTCCTACTATAACATTATACAATCGATCGGTCGCACCTGTTGCGGCCCCTTCACCGTCTACCAAGATGCCACGAGACCTATTAGCAGAGAAGAAGACGCTGGAGAGCTTGCCTAAACTATCGAGAGAACCGGACCAAATCTCCAGCCCGGAACCCGAGGAGCAATCCAGCCTAGTACCTCATCGCAGCTCCAATATCGCACAAGAAGACCGACTTAGACAGATGGGCGTCCGACCCTACTCATCACTGCTGAGCGTCGAGGATCTAGACGACTGTGACTGGCTGGAGCACGCGGCATTCGATCCGGTCGAAGCTGCATCGCGAGAGAAGGTGAGGGCCCCCAATATTCCAATCGCCTCACTTTTCCATCCTTGTCCTTTTTGTCTCTTCTATTATCGAGTACTACTACCGTTGGGCTTTATCAGGCATGGACAAGTGCGCTCTTCTCCATGGTACATGTTACACGCCCCATGGGCACTGCATTTCACCTAGTCATCTGCATGCTGTCATCCATTATGTCTCATACATATATTTATTGACAAGCATATCTTTTTTTGAATCTTTACCACACTGTCTATTGTGGCGCGACGTGGCCAATAGCCGTGTGGCGTGTCATTCGCGCTTTCTCGTTACAGTCACTTGTGCAACAGGCTCTTTCCTTGCTGCATCGAATGTCTCATTACACAGACTATCAACACCTTAGCGCTAGCTTAGCACTCATTGTATAGCACTAACTTTGCCTAGCTACACTACCGGCTGCAAACTTGCGGCGAACTTTGTAGTGGGCTGTTTTCATCTGCCTACCCCACCACTTCGGGACCTCTGGGGGAAGTCATCAAGACGCGAGACTTTCCCTCAGTGGACTCTACCGACAGTGACCGAAAACGGATACTGATTGCTCACATCATTTCAACGAAAGCGAGCTCGACTCTCGTCACAGATGACGCCATGGATTTCCCAAAGGATTGGAAGACGAACTACCAACTGACACCCAGTATTGGACACAACGAAGACGGTCGGACGATATGTCTGCATTCGCTCTGTGTGCATCCCAAGTTCGCGCGAAAGGGGCTCGGCTCGATACTATTGCAAAGCTATGTGCAAAGGGTCAAGGATTCTGGCGTGGGCTCGCGCATAGCCCTCATCTGCCGAGACCAATATATCCCGTTCTATGAACGCGCAGGATTCAAGAAGATTGGTCCGAGCAAATGCCAGTACGGCGGCGGAAACTGGGTTGACATGGTGCTTGACTTTGAAGATAGTGGAGACGACGGATGGGAGTATTGAGTGAAGTTGCGCACTATCAGTACTAAATCAAATGTATACTAACGATGGTGTGTGTCAAGATATGAGCGAGACCGAATGAAATCCGAAATGCTACTTTTTCGGACCAAGTACTTGCAGACTTGTGTATTTGATACATATTCACTTATTCAGTTTTTTTAAAAAAAAAAGAGAGACCAGAACCTGGTTGCACCGCAAGGCTGCTGCACCTCGGTTATCAAGCCAATGTAGGTGCATTGCGCTTGGCTCCTTCCTCTCACTTAGATGTAGGCAGCTGCGCCTCAGCCTTGTCGCCTTCAGCTCCAACCCCATCCTCTTCCACCAACTCTTCACACCCAGTGTCGATACTTACGTACGCAAGAGCTTTCTTATTCTACTTACTCATCTTCGCGAAAAAGGTTTCGGAACGCATGTCTGCGCGATGGCAACCGTATACGAGGATACCCCGCTTCACATCCACGACAGCACCAACATCCGACTCCTTGAGATCTTCCCAAACCCGACAGAGGAAGAAGACAGCATCATCGCCTGTAGAATCCATGTCGTCTCGATTGAGGAAGAACCAAAATATACTGCGCTCTCCTACATGTGGGGCCCACCGACGCCGGTGCGCCAAATCCTACTCAACGACGAGCCGTTCGAGGGATGCGAGAATCTGTGGACCTTTCTGCGGAAAGCACAAAAAGACCATAAAGAAACCTTGTTCTGGATCGATGCGATCTGTATCGATCAAGCCAGCAATGCGGAACGTACGCGTTAGGTTTCTATGATGGGCAGAATTTACTTGGAAGCTGCACTTGTGATTGCTTGGCTTGGGCCGTCTACAAGCTTGACAGCAGAATTGGAGAGAGTGTTAAAGGAGGCCGAAATCTCTAAACTCAAGGACAAGAGTATGTGTGAGCAATGGCTTACTGACAACGCCGGTTGTCTTGCAGAAATCTATCAGCACCCTTACTGGAACCGAGTCTGGATCGTGCAGGAATATGCCCTAGCTCGGCATATCGTTGTATGCTGTGGTAAAAACTCTATCACTGAAAAAGAAATGCACTTGATTGGGCATAAGTCCCGACTACTCGAAATCAGCGCAAGAACTGTTTCCTCAGCTATTTTTGCTGCCTACGCCCTCGCGGTTTTGTAATGGGGATGAGGGTCATTGGTTGAGAGGCCAAGTTAATTAGGGCTTCCTCTTGGCCGAAGGTCTTCAACTGGAACATCCATTTTTAATCATTAGAAGCCCATTGCAAAGAAAATGCGCGAGAAAAGGCGAAAGACAATCACAGTAAGCAATCAGTTTCTCCTGAATCGATGAATCTAACCAGTTCTAAGCATATTCACTCCGATCCTCCCACCCCGGCTGCAACACCTCCCCATCAATCCCCTCAAATGGGAAACCAGACTCATACTTGGCATACTCAATCAATTTCAACGTGTCCAATTTCGCCCCAGCCTCCGTCTGTGCCCAGATCGCCAAGCTGAACGTGTTCTCGCCCCTCATGTTGAGGATACCAGGGGGAACGGGGAAGCGCGTCTGCGGTCCAATATGAGGGACGAACTTGCCATACTGGTAGCCGTTGACGAAGAAAAGTATGCGCGCGATGGTGCCCTCCGGTGCGCCGAGCTCAAAGCCAATGGGTACATCGAGGTCTGCGTCAACAGAGAGGGAAAATGTGGTTGTGAACCAGCGGATTCCAGTGCCTGAAACTCCGTCTTCTGTTGGGCTACCAGACTCCCACGAAGAAGTGTCGAAACCGGGGAGATGCCAACCAAGACGCTCGCCGTGTAGGCCACCTTCGTTCATCGGGCCACGAACAGGGTCGATATTGCGCTCGCCACCGGCGTTACCTTGAATCTTCCACTGATCAAAGGATAGCTTCGTGTTGTTTGATCCGAAAAGCTGGACGCCGAGGATACCACGGGGATTCTCAGCACCCGCTGGGCCGGTGGAGGTTTGATCGTGGCCGGTGTAGTCGGTTATCACCGTCAAGACGTTCCCTTCATCTTTCAATGTCACGTTGCCGAATGACAGCAAGGCTGTTGTTGAAGTCAGCGATGCGTTACCCGGGTTGTAGCCAACTGATTGACCGTTAAGCCACGCCGACCACCCAGCCGCTACACCGCCCTGGACTGTGATGTTAAGGGACATTGCAGTCTTGCCGGAGAAGTACCCGCGGTAGATCTTGGCACCGGAATAGTACTTGTAGTCGCTGCTGAAGAGCACGGGAAGAGTAAGGGGCTTCACCGGACTGAGCGTCGTGGTCTTGTTTGCAACGACCCAATTGCTATCGTCATATGACGGTACAATTTCCGGCGAAGAGTCTGCGGCTTTGAAATTGGAAAGCTCTGGAAGCGAAACTTTCCTGTCCGCAGTACCCTCGAGCTGGGCGGTGAGGGAACCGTAGGATGTCTTAGTAGTATCGAGATCCTTGCCATTCCATGATATTGTGTCAGCGTCAGAACCGGCGTAGACTTCGATAGTCGTGGCATTCGCATTATCGCCGACGACAGCGACATTTCCGCCTGAAACACTAGCCGAGCGGACAAGATAAGGTCCAAGGACAAAGATTTGGTTGTCGGGAGTGACGCTGGGATCGTCCGTCGTGGGTGGCGCGAAAAACGTCCACGCCGTCGGGATGTCCAGAAGGTAGGCCAACACTCCGTTCGAGAACTGCACAACTGTCGCTCCTTTACTCTGCATGAACTTGAAGCTGGCGTACGTGCCGTTTGCCGGTGCACTTGTGATATCCGACTCTGCGCCCCATGACTTGAAAGTCACGTTGCCACTTGTCTTGAACGCAAACTCTCCTGTCTGGCCCTCCCGGGTGTAGAAAACGAGGACAGGCTGGTCGAACAATCCATATGACACGATCTCCGCCGAAGAATAAAGCAACGTTTCATCACCGACTTCGTAATCTGTGACGACCCACCTACTTTGCCTACCCGCTAGCTGCATACTCGGGATCGTGACATCACCCTCCGTCGTCTTGACCGTAATGGAAAAGTCCGTAACATCGCGTGTGCGCGTATTATTGTTCTCAGCAAGATAAAACCGCGCATCCGTGTCGCGATTCTTGAGCTGCCAGGTCCAAATAGCAGCACTGGAAACCGCATTCGCGGTGCCATTGGCCTCCATGAACGTGTTGTGCAGCCCCTTACTAACACGAGTAAAGAGCGCCAGAAGTTTGTACTGGGAGAATTTGACCCTGACCTCGCGTGTCTCGCGGAGGGGCGCGTCGTAGTCGTAAGACGTGTAGACGACAGGAGCGGCAGTATGTCCCCAATTCGTGCCACCATAAGCCTGACACCTGTGTTAGCAAAAAGAACGTCCCAAGCTATCACGAGTGCCCCCAAGAAAAAGAGAAGATGAAGAACATACCATATACAAATTCAACAACACAGCCCTCTGCCCCACCAACCCCTTATAAAACACATCGGCAAACTCTGGGCTCTGCTCCGCCTTACACTGATCGAAGAAAAACCCACCCCAAGGCTGAAACCAGCCCCCCTCAAACTCAGGCAGATACATTGGCTGACTGGGGCTCACCTCCTGGAACCACTGATAATACGTCCTGGGGAGGGTAAACCCCGTGTCAAGATTCGTACAGCTCATGCCACCAGGGTAAGAATCCAAGCCATAGATATCAATCGCGCCGCCCACGTTTTGGTAATCCGTCGACCACGACTTTGACCGGAAGCCTTTTTCGTTATGTGTGAGGGGCACGGTGATGCCGGCGTCTTTGAAGGCGGTTTTCAGCTGTTCCATGTAGATGACGAGGGTGTTGTCAGCTTCATGTCGGGTTTCTTGCAGTTCGTTTTCCACTTGCGTTAGGATTACGGGGCCGCCTTGAGTGATCTGGTTCGAGGCGATTATGGAACCGACTTCGGAAATCCATTCGCTCCACGCTAAACGGTATGTTTCGTCGCTCGTGCGGTACTTGCCGCCGCTGCCGTCTGAGGTCCAGAGTGCGAAGCCGCCGCCGTTTGTTTCGGCGTTGCAGTATGGGCTGCAGGGTGGGAAATACGGAGTCAGTGTATCTGTCTCGCGTGCACGAAATGCATTGGGAACTTACCCCGGTCGCGCGATCACGTAGAGTCCGGCGTCTTTTGCGGCGTCGAATAGGCGTTGCAGGTCTTTTGCGGGTGAGGTGAAGTCGTACACGCCCTGCGACGCGGAGTGGTAGGACCAGAAGAAATAGATCGATACTGTGTTCATGCCTTGTGCTTTGAATTTTTGAAATACATCCGCCCAGAGTTCGGGGACGGGGAGACGGGCGTAATCTGTGTATGGTTAGGCATGGCTTCTCTGGGTGAGGAGTGGTCTTGTCGTCTTGTCGGCTCGATTTTGGGTACTTTTCTCGACACGGACGCTGTCCTCAGATGAAGCAAGTACGTACGAAACTCTCCACTCATAATCATAACGCGCTCCCCATTCACCATCAAAGAGCCATTATCCCATTCCACTGTCGTCTGAAGCCCGTTATCCGTAGCAAACACGCCGCAAAACAGCGATATCGCAATCGCAAAGAGATGAAAGAGCCGCATCGTCACTATCCCATACCGATCAAGACTGGAGAAGAGAAGGATGTAGAAGCAAATTTCTACATCAACGACAGAAATGAAGTAAATGCACGCCACCGCGCATCCCTCTGTGCTATGATGTCGACTGTCGAGCTTGCGCGCGGGCTAACGCGTCGACTTCACCCGCCGCCCATGAGCGTCAAGCCACCTTGCGCGTAGCGAGACAATCTCATTGATGGTACATTTGTCTGCCATGGAAGAAATGCGCTAGGCGGAGGCGGCGGGGTAATATGTAAGGTACTAGTGTACCTGAAGCAGGAACTCGTGCGGGGATATATGGGGTATCATCCGTCCGAGATGCCGAGGCGGGCTGGGAAGGCTTGTTGTTGCGGAAGGCTTACCGTAATGAGTCGAAAAGGGGTATTGGCATTCTTGACGGCATTATGAAAAGTCCTTCTGGAGAACATGGAGCCCGATGTCACATGTATGTTGGAGTTGGACTCCATCTTGTGAAGCAGGTGATGCCAAGCAATGTCGGTAATAATTCTCGACCATATCCCCGACGTTACTCGACCTAACTGCTTTGGTACTACACCCTGAATCGACAAAACGGAACATTTTACAGACGTTCACTCCGCAAGACGGAGAATTGTAGTAGACAAGCTCCACACCAAGCTTTTTGGTTGCCGTACTTCCCGATGCTAGTCATTTGCCTGTAGCACACGCATGGACAAGTCCATCGGGAAAGGAACTTCTCGAACGACAGGGTGCGGGAGGTAGCCTCACCCGGGCTCCACCCGTGGACCCATTGGAGGATTTTCGAAACAAGCCCTACTCCACTACAACCAAGCACTGAACCAGCGTTGCTGCAAGCAGGACATACCCACCCACTCATTTCAGCTATCATGGCCCCCACTTATTGGAGGATTCGCGAAACACTCCTTTCATCTACACTATGGAGAATCGCGACTCGGGAAATTGTCAACGCGTCAACCACAGCGCTGGCTCTCGGGTAAGTCGGCTTGTGGCAGTGATTGCGATGTTGAGTCAGATGGGAATTCTTGTTGTATATAAGGTTGTGGCGTACCAAGATAGGCCAAGCAGCCAAGCACCTTCATTCACTCCTTCATTCATCTTCTCCAACAACATAAGCTTTTCTTCACCATGGTTGCCCTGACTCTTGGTATCTTCTTTTCGTCGCTGGCGGCGTCTGCTGTCGCGGCTCCAGCCCCAGCAATTACTCCTGCACCCAAGCCCGAGGCTGTCAAGCGCGCCGACAGCTGCACCTTCTCTGGCTCCAACGGAGCTGCCTCGGCCTCCAAGTCCCAGTCCGCATGCGCCACTATGGTCCTCTCTGATGTGGCTGTGCCTTCAGGCGAGACGCTCGATCTCTCTGATCTCGCTGATGGCACCACTGTCATCTTCGAGGGTACCACCACCTGGGGCTACAAGGAGTGGGAGGGTCCTCTCCTTGACATTCGCGGAAACAAGATCAATGTCAAGGGTGCTAAGGGCTCTGTTCTCGATGGCGATGGTGCTCGCTGGTGGGATGGTGAGGGTGGCAACGGTGGAAAGACCAAGCCCAAGTTCTTCTCTGCCCACAAGCTCACCGACTCTACCATCTCCGACATTACTATCAAGAACCCCCCTGTTCAGGTTGTGTCAATCAACGGTGTTGACGGCCTTACCATCACCGATATGACGATTGACGCCTCTGAGGGTGACGTCGAAAACGGTGGCCACAACACTGATGGTTTTGACATTGGCGAGAGCAACAACGTCATCATTGACGGCGCCAAGGTCTACAACCAGGATGACTGCGTTGCTGTCAACTCTGGAACTGTAAGTACACTATCTCTGAACATCATGCAATATTTACTAACACCATGATTAGAGCATCGTCTTCAAGAACGGTCTCTGCTCCGGTGGACACGGTCTTTCCATCGGCTCCGTCGGTGGCCGCGACGACAACACCGTCTCAGACGTCACCTTCTCCAACTCAGAGGTCACCAAGTCCGTCAACGGTGTCCGCATCAAGGCTAAGTCTGGCGAGACCGGCAAGATTAGCAAGGTCACCTACGAGGACATTACTCTCTCGGAGATCACCAAGTATGTCCCTCTGAATATCGCACCTTTTGACTGTACGCTAACGTCTCTTAGATACGGTATTCTCATCGAACAGAACTACAACGGCGGTGACCTCCACGGGGACGCTGACACCGGCATCCCTATCACCGACCTGACTCTCGACAACGTTACCGGTAGCGTTGAAAGCGACGGCTACGACGTCGTCATCACCTGCGGCAGCAGCGATTCATGCTCTGGCTGGACCTGGTCTGGTGTCGATGTTACCGGCGGCGAGAAGTACGACAAGTGCTCCAGCGTCCCCAGCGTCGTCGGCGACTGCTCTTAAGCATTTTGCCGCAGGCCTTGCATTGGGTGATGGGCAGCTTGGTTTTGTCTCCGCCTGGATGCTAATCTTCTGTGCTTGCTCTGGTGCTCCACCAATCTTTTGTGGCGACTTTTCTGCTACGCTGTAAATATTACATTCTTTTTTTCTTTTTTCTTTCGTAAAGCTGTGGCTTTAGAGCTCGGCTGTAGAATCGTGTAGGCAATAAGAACCTTTCCAAAAACTTGTCTTTCAGTGTGCAATCCTAGAGTACCTCTTGCAATTGCTGTCGTGTCCTGAATGATTTTGCTGCTGGATGAATCGCTTGATTTCAGATCAGCAGTAGGAACCAATGACTCAATTGGGAAGCTTGACCATGCCTTGATTTTGAACGTTAACTGAGTAGATCAGCTTACTAGTGATTTATATTGCAATGAAATGCATGGTGATGCCAAATTCTTCGGTTTTTCAACAAACAGCTGTCAACCGATGGAAAGACGGGTATTAGAATTGGGTGGGGTTTAACTTCATCAGCTGTCTACTGCCAACAGCGTATCATCAACGTGTGCGATATCGTGAATTAGTTTGCGCTATGCACTTTGATGCAGTACCTGTGCCGTTGTGCCGTTGTTGATTTGTTCTAACTATGCGAAGAACGTCGGGAGGGTACCCGTGAATTTTGAATGAAGCGATGATGACGTAGCGCTAAATTAGCGTCCCCATCCTTACAGGACCCCACCGTTATTACTGTAATCGACCACTGGCCCGTGCAGTGTTTCTCAACATGTGTTTTGCAGGTACAGGTGCTGACGAGGTTGCTGGCGGGGGTGGCTGTGCCAGGCTGCATGTCTTCTGGTCTTATCGCCCCCAGACAAGAAGCACATGGCCGCTAACACCAAACTCGACCACCCACATCTTCGCGATTTCCATCATATTGATCCTCTCATGATCCAATATAACTACGCTCCCTTCTAGGAGCTTCCGGGCACCATTCGTCTCTTCCGCTTTCTACCCAGCGATGATGACAGCGCACCCATCCATGGCGAGCTTGTGGAGTACAGCCTTGCGAAAAAGCGCAAAACGACTCATGCTTACGAAGCCCTATCATAAGTCTGGGGAAGTACAGAGGATCAGAAGTCCATCTTTATCGGTGAAGATCACTTCGCTGTCACGCAGAATCTTCATGCAACCCTTCTACAACTACGCGACTCTGCGTTTCCGCGTATCCTTTGGATAGACGCTGTTTGCACAGATTAAGCGAACAACTAGGAGAAATCGGCCCAGATCCAACTGATGGCGCAGATCTATGCACTGGCTAAGGTAGTCGTCGTTTGGCTTGGCGAGGCAGCAGATGGCAGCGAGGAAGCGTTGGGAAAGATACAAGCAGCTGACCAGCGAGTAGCGGCACCATTGCACGAAACCAACCATGAACATTCGATCAACGCTTTGCTTCGACGGCCATGGTTCCAGCGCATTTGGGTGAGTGGAACGGTATTTTCGACTTGCTACACGTTGGTTCTAACTATGTGATTTAGGTGTTGCAAGAGGTGGCCGCTGCAAGAGCTATCCAGATATTATGTGGGAACGCCCAGATTGATGGGGAAGCGTTTTGTCTGGGTCTCGATGCTCTCAAAGACGAAAGAAGCACTGATGGCGATGAGAAGAGCCTTGACAGTGAGGATGAGAGGGTTGCCAGGCTCCGTGGGGCCTTTTTTGGCGACCATGCCAGCCGCGATAACAACTACGCGAGCGATGATAACAATCTTAAGAGCGACGGTGATAGCCTTAAGAGCGGCGATGACAGCCCAGGCATCGATAATGAGAGCCTTCACAACGACGATGAGAGCCATTAAATTGACATTGAGGATCTCAGTTTCATTGACAAAAGTCCGCAGAGTCAGAATGATGCAGCGGCATTCTTGATTCAGGAGGCAACGTTTCGACCTAGATTCAAACAGCAGTCTCGGAAGAACTTCTCTAGATAAATTTTCATTAGGAGAACTTGTCAACCAATACCGCTTCCACCAGGCCACTCGGCGCCATGACAAGGTATATGCTCTGCTCGGTATGAGCTCCGATTACCTTAAAGATAGTGGCTTATTACCTGATTATGAGATATCGTGGGCTGAGCTCTCCCAACGGTTCTTCAATTTCATCCTCGAGAAATAGGTTCCTGTCAGCAGTGCTGATAGCGAGCCTTGGGTACGAATTGAATCGATGGGCTTTGTACTGGGGACAGTAAGGAGAATGGCGATAGAGCGGAATATCTGGTAGCACTCTAGAGCCGAGTATGTCTTGACCGTAACATTAGAGTCTCCCAAATCTGTAAAGAGTCGAGATAGTATTTGGAGCTATAAAATGGCTCATGGCGTCTCAGCAGGCGAGGTAAAGGATGGCGATATCATTTGTCAGCTGCAAGGATCTATGGTCTCGACCATTATTCGGCCATGCGAGGAGCATTTTTTTGTCATTGCGCTATCGAAGCCACTCCCTAAAGATCCCCCATGGAAAATGCCTTCAAGGAATCTAAGAATTATCTGAGCTTGGGAGCGAGAGTCGCACAGGAAATCGCATCACCAGGTGATCTCATGGAGTGAATCCAACAGAACGGCACGACTTCACAGCCTTGCTTTGGTTTTAAAAGACTCTGGACATGCTGAAGCCGAGGAAAAGATTCTAGAAGCTGTGGCGGCCGAACCAGCTTCACCATCGGCATACTGTGTTACACAGGAGATACTTGACAGCATCTTCGGAAACTTCACAAGCAAAGTCTTCAAGATTATTCTTCAACAAGCATGAGGCCTATATACAGCTACCAGAAGCCAGCTTTGCAAAGGTTGCTCTACGATTGTGGCCAGAGATAGTAATGTTTCCGCTCAAGTCAGGTCGACAATCAGTGAGAGTTGCTATCACCGAAAAGCTACTGTGCAGAGCCACTCGAAGCTATCAATTATCAAAGTTTGAATATCTGCTCGATTTTGCAGGACGTCACGAAGAACTGACTCCACGGCTGCGGTAGCTAAGGACATTGCGAACCGCACACTGGAGGGAGGCAGTAGGCCACTTGACATATCTGCATATGCCATCCATTTCACTGAATCCGTGGTAAAGCAGGCTGCACGAAACGAGGGAGACAGCGCGAGAATAATGATGCTTCTCTTGGACCTGAGTGAGGCATATGGAAAACTTGTTGAAATCACGAACGTACTTTGTGCAGCCGCAAACAGTTACAGCGGCGCAGAAGGTGTCAAAATCATGGAAGTGATTTCTTCCCGCAGAGGAGCTATTAGCGTCACACAAAGGATACTTAGACACGCAGTCTCTGCAGATGATGAAAGAGTGACTGAACGAGGAGATGTCATTGAATATCTTGTCACACACTTGGCGGAAGAATCAGGCCTCATGGAGGGCCCGGACTGCTCGGAGGAACCAGACTGCTCGGAGGAACCAGACTGCTCGGAGGAACCAGACTGCTCGGAGGAACCAGACCACTCGGAGGAATCAGACTGGGGAGAAAGGTTGAACCGCATGAGAGCATTGTATGAGCACGATCTGGACTTGTTGGAAGAACGAAAATCCTGGGACGCAATCCTCTTTGCTACCATTACAACCTAGAATTGGGGAAGGCTTATGACGAGGATTCTCCTGAAACACTGTGGTGATAAGCTGAAGGTTACACCCAGAATCAGAAGTCGGGCGCGCGCAAAATCAAAGAGGGTTCCGTAATTGGTCATATGCCGGACTTTTTCACGTTTCCAGATGAATACAAGCAGATTGAAACTTGGCGCAAGGAGGCACAAAGGAGGCAAGCGGAATATAATGCTGGCCAGTTTCTCAATCAAGAAGCGAGATTGTGATGAGGTACAGCTACTTTCTCTCGTCTAGGTGTCCACAGATCTAGGCAAGCTACAACTTGTATCTTCTCGCTCATAGCTTGATGCGAAGCCAACTTGATTCGGATAGAAGCATAGAGTATAGAAAGCGCATGGTTGAAAAATACATGCACACGAGGGACTGACTGCCGAGAAGCGATGGACAGAGTGAACTCAATCCCGTCATTTTTTTAAACATTGACGGAACGCTCGGAGCAACATGGAAACGTCCAGGCCGAATGTACGCAGACAGAACAGTTACGAGTTGTGGAAGGCGGATCAGGGCCAAATCAATGAGCGCTAAAAGTTTACACGGCTCAATGCAGCTAACGCGAGCGCGAGGCACATGACTCTCTTGATGAAATGGTTTTGTTTCGGTGACCGCTATGAGACCGACGGTCAATCAAAAGTAGAAAGGTTGCGATATGCTGCTGCCTGATGCGGCCAAATAACACTGGTTGACTAGCGTTTTAGGCAACCCATTACTTCGCCACAACATGTCGATTAACACTTTCGACCACGCGTCAGTGCAGCATTGCATTATAACAACGAGCAAGCGTCGCTCGAGTCCAGGTAGAAGTCATCAAAATCCTCGATATGCCTCTGGCGATTACCTTGAGTACAGACCCAGAGCGACCGGGCACGCTTCTAGTGTCCTCGGAGGGTCTCGATGGCGGAACGAAAGCAGACCGAACAAAAGATCAAACTGCAGCTGGTGAAGAGGGGGCAGCAGAAATTTCGTTGATCGAAGACCTATCCCTTACCATAATCAACGATTCACAAACACTTGCTCTACTCGCCGCGCAAATGGCCACTCCAGACACTCTCATCGCCCTCACCGCCCCAACCAACCAGCGCTTCAACCTCGCCAAAACCTCGATCAAACTCCTCCGAATCGGCCTCCTCGCTTCCATCGACCCTTTTCTCACATTCTCAGAGCGCGAGCAAGTTGGCGAAGCCGGACCCATTACCGAGCCCCTCGTACAATCGTGGCGCGAAGCCTATCGCGCCATGCCCAGACGCCACGCTATTGAAAAGGTGCAGTGGGATGTACACCACCCACCAGCGATTCAGCTGGGTAACTTGATTCAGAGATTCATCCAGGAGGTTAGTACGGGGCTGTATATCAAGGCCAAAGTGGAGATGGGGAGGGAGATGATGTTTGGGGTTGTGGGATGGGAGAGTGTGAGGCAGAAGAGGAATTTGACGAAGGGGTTGCCGGGGAAGAAGATTATGCTAGGATAGGATGGAATGCGAACTGTGTATTTAACTTCTTTCTTCTCATGGCGGGGTTGGTGGGGAAGGGCTTGTAAGGTTGCTGGATTAGCGGGGGGAGAGATAGCCCTTCTGAGCTTGTGTGGTCTCTCTGTTAGTACAGCGCTCTTCATTAAGATCCCGACGCGCGAAGAATAAATCCAAACAGGCGACGGGAGAAGAATGCACACACGAAAAGCTGTGCCACGCCAGTGTAGGATAAGCTCCTGTACGTGCAAACATGGAAGTTCTACCCCACCCTTCCGGTTTACTCGGCTCTCTAGCTGCATACCTCCAACTATCTGACAATTAAGCTCTAGGGTGAGAAAGATGCAACCACTCCCCTCAAAGGACAGCATCGCTTTCTCACTCTTCACGTCATTATTCTCAGCATACATAGATGCTCGATCGAAGTTACCGTCCACGCCCTGCAACGTTCATCTTCCATCGCATCAGGGAACATGTCCACCCATCTCGAACTGCATACCGATGTACACCAGCCTGGCAAACTCGTAGTATCGTCCGACAATATCAACACCCACGCCCCTTCATACCGTGTAATTATTAAAGATCCTCAAGCCCCCTCATCCCTAGCAACCCAACTCACCTCCTCTCCCTCCACCATCACAACTACCACTGCGCAAGACAACCCCATCCCCATGTCTATCTCCACCTCCTCTCTCAAGACCCTCAAAATCCACATCCTCGCCCCAATCAAAGCAGAAACCCCACTCACTCCCACCGAACTAAATGGCGGCACCGACGGCCCCGTTACATCCTCTTTCACGAAGGCCTGGCGCGACGCGTTCCGTCGCATACTAGCGCAGCACTGCATCGAACACGTTCAGTTCGGTATAAGGTGTGAGCGGGATCTTGAGCCGAGGCATATTGGCAAGTTGCTGCAGGAGGTTAGTGCGGGGTTGTATTTGAAGACGAAGATGGAGATGGGGAGGGAAGTAAGATTTGAGGCTGTTGGGCGTGGGAGTGTGGCGAAGAAGACGTGGCTTGAGGGGTGTTTTCCGGGGAGGAGGGAGTGAGGTTGTGTTTTGGATGTGCGGGGATAGGCGGATGCGGTCTGAGTACTTGGTAAGCGTCAGAGGGGAAGGGGATTCCGTTGATATCCTGCCTGCGTGAACCCCAACGGATAGAGAAGTCGGTGAAGTTCACTCACCAACCCCATCCTCGACTCAGTACATCAAAGTAGCTATGGCACATGAAATTCCCCGCCCATCATAAACCATGCGCACCCACACCACAACAAACACACTCAACGCTCCTTCCCTTCCCTCTCACCCTCCCCACCACGCCATCCCATCTCCTCCCTAATCCTACCGGCCAAACTTCCCCCCTCTACATCTCCCTTCCCGCCCTCTAACGCAACCCGTCGCTCGCGATCTTTACTCCCCAACAGCACGGGGAACATAGTAAACGCAAACCCGGTGCCCACGGCAAAATAAACCAGCACAGCCACACCCTGCAGCCCATCTTCCTTCTGCACATCGAGCTTCTCCTTCCACACACTCCACATGTACGCGGCGATACCCGCGACGAAGTTGGCAACAGCCAGACTGATGAGTTCGTAGGGAGCTTCCATGAGGGTTAGAGATGCGAGGGAGGATTGCCACCGAGTATTTTCGGTGGCATTGGGGTAATGGACCCCGTTGGAAAGCCACATGCGCAGAGCTGGCGCGGTGCGTAGGGAGCCGAGTTCGCGCTGCTGGATGCAGGTGAAGAAGGTGGCCAGGAGGGAGAGCATGGTGCTGACAGTCAAGGAAGCGCGGACGACGAAGGTAGCTTCTGTGAGTAAAGGGAGGGTCATGGCTTGGAGGGCCAAGGTTGCTAGTAGAGCGCCCTGGTGGAGGGTTAGTTATTTCCCTTAGTTTGTTTTTCTGCTACATCGCATTTCTTCCAAGGAGTTGGTGATGTGCGGGAGAAAAAAAAGTGTGTACATACAACCAGAGCAACGAGTTTAAACTGCTCTAATTTCGCTTCGCGCATATGCAGCACATCTTCATCCGTGCCGTCATTGATTAATCCCTCCAAATCTTCCAAATCTTTGATGTCGAATAGCAGCCACATACGCCAGCGATACGACGGCCCGTACCGCGCCAGTGCATACGGGTGATTGGACCATCCCCTGAGAGGCGCAAAGCCGTTGATGATGTAGCGTGGCGCCAGCAAGATGCGAGCTGCAGTTCGTGCGGGGGTGCCTAGGGCGCTGAACACTTCAGCCGTATCCATTACAGTAAGTTTGAAAGCATTGGGGAGACAGGCAGCCAAATTTCTCCGCATCTGGGGAGCGGTGAGTTTATCTTGATTGTCGTGTGGGTCATGGGTAAGCATCCTTGAGGCTGATTAGATGGATGGGGTATAGTTTTGGCCCCATGTACCCTGGCAAATTGCAGATTGTGGGTCAATTATAGACCGAGAAGCGGTAATGGCTTGCATTTGGACGGAGACAAAAGGGGATTTGGTAAGATTGTGACTCATTGACCAGGGGATTTAGAAACTGGAAGCTGAGAGTCGCGTTGCGATGAAGTTTGTAGAAGTCGAATGTAAGCTCGCATTACAGAATCGACTAGGGTATAGCTACCAGGATCTGGGGAGCCTGTCTGGTGAATTCCTTTTGACTCCATAACACACTTGTACGTGTGTTTACGCAGCTGCGTCCGAGGCCTTTGCCTTCTCTTGTGCCTCCAATTTCCTCCGTGCCGCGAGGATCATTTCCTCTCTCCGTCTTTGCAAGTTTGCCTGTCTCTCCGTCTTGTCTGCACTCCACGACTTTGGCTTTGGCTTTGGCTGCTCCTCTTGCGCAGGCTGCAATGTCTCAGTAAGCTTCGAAGAGAGATTGTATCGCGTGATCAGATCGGGGTGTGTAGGTTTCGCTGGTGCGGGCGCTGCTCTAACAGGCGCAAGAGTGGCTCGCGGTCCTGGTATTTGGAACGATGGTGGTGCCTAGGCGGATATCAGCTAAAATGACCCTCGTTGACACGTGTTTCCTTGCGAGTCTTACAGTGTCCAAACCCCTCCCGCTCAACGCCCTCTCCGTTGTCGCAGCGACGTTTCCCCCGTTCCGTTGCAGATCCCAGGCTATATCCCTCCTACTCAGCTGTGGTAGCATCTCAGCTACCTGATCAATCTGCGCCGGATTTACACGAGCTGTGGCGCGGGTTGCTGATGCTCGCGTGCCTGGTGCCGCCGCTGCAGGCTTACTAAAGTACCATCGTACGGCGAGGAAGGTGACGACGATGAAAACGATGACTTGCGGCACGTTGATGCTTTGTTCTGCCATGGCTGTTGCCGTTGTATGAGTCGCAGACAAGGAAATGGACGCGATGGGGTCAAAGGCGGGCCAGGAAGCGGCGTTGGAGGTGTTGACGGCAGTCGTGGGCGATGCGCAGAGGCAGTTGGAACTAGATTGATGGATATGTTATAAAAGTTCACTAGATGTTGGCAGCATCAAGCATTCCGCAACTTTATAGCGGCATTTGCGACTGAGAAAGTAATGGCTGGGCCTTGGTCGTCGAGATGAGGTTGACATATTTCGGATGAGTCTCGGCGAACCGCCAATCTCCGAGGCGTCATGTCTAAGCGCGTTGACCCCTTGCCGACCTTCACCCTCTGGCCCACAAGTTCACTCTTTCTCCACACTTTCTTGGACCCTTACCTACGCACTCATGTCAGGCGCTTTGCCTAGACGTCCGCTCATTTGAATCTTGTCATTTTTTGATGATGATGCGTCGCGATTTGGTTGAAGATACACAGCAATATACCCACCGTTTCGCGCTCGTTACGCGCCGCGACTCGTGAAAATGAGCTCTGCAGCGATAACCCGTAAACCTTTACCACAACCCGCGCAGGCGCATCTGAGAGATAATCACAACTACAATGTGACTGCCGCCTCATCATATGAATTGGATGCTACTGCACACGGTCAAGATGCACCTTCAACGCAGCAAATGCAAGCGATGGAAACCGGGAAGGCCACGCCCTCAAATGGAGGAAGTACGTCTGAGGCCCAGGAGTCCAAAGGAAAGCAGCATGCCATTGCAGGCGGGTTTCTTGCTAGTATGAAGGCAAGCACTTTTGGCTCAACAGCTTCACGATACTTCAACAATATTCTACCGCCCCACAAAAGATATTTCAACAATCGAATTAGTCGCCGTACGCTACTCATCATGATCGGTGCCGTTTTTATCTCTCTACTGGCTCTTATCATCGGTCTCGCAGCCGGCCTATCGCACCATTCTGAGTACGTCTCATATCCCGACCAGGCTCCTTGCTAATACTACATGGCAGCGACACTGCTCTACCTCTACCCGGTGGAGCAAAAGTCATACAAGGCGACCTGACCTACTATAACCCAGCTCTTGGTGCTTGCGGAGAAACTCACGGCGATGGCGATGCTGTTGTAGCCGTTTCCCACATCATTTGTAGGTTTTGCGTCTAGGTTACTCGGAGACATCAGCTAACCTTGTCGTCCCGAAAGGGGATGCGGAGCAATCTGGCTCTAATCCCAACACCAATCCACTGTGCGGCAGGAAGATCCGGGCCCGCCGCTTCAACGAGAAGACGGGCAAGGATGCCAGCATCGACGTGACTGTTATTGACAGGTGTAAGTACTTGGGATGATAGAGTCCATCCTCCTGTATCAGTAGACATTCACTGATCTCATATCAGGTACCGGTTGTGCAGCAGTCGACATCGACGTCAGCCCCGCCATGTTCGACAAGATGGCCGACCCGGCAAAAGGCAGGGTCACCGTTGAGTGGACTTGGTTGTGAGGGTCATCGCTCTTCTCCTGTTACATTTTTTGTGATTCAAGGTTGAGTCGAAGGTGACACATCGTGGATCTTCCTTATTGCTCTTCTATCACTGTTGTATATTTCCTCTTCGTTGTCAACGTTGGTTTCTTCTTCCTGCTTTTTCTGCTTGATACCACCGTCCATTTGCATCAATCGTATTCTCTTCATCGCAACCATTTTCTTAAACTTTCATCTTGCGACGCTCCAATATCAAAGTTCAATTGATACCCGATGCTGCATTTTAACGCATCCAAACGATCCAACAAGAGTGTTCGAGAGTTGGGGATATCGGATCCCACACCTATATCTGGGCAAGAACCGACAACTGTATCCTATAGCAGGGAAGGAGCTGCTTCGCCGGGAGTAGCAGACAACAGCACGACACGGACACAGGACGCACGATATAGTTATCCCAGCGCTACTCCAGCACTGCTATACTCGTTGGAAAAGCCATTGCCTGTACATCCACAGCCAAGCTGCCCTAGTGATCCTATTGAAAGGGACTCGTCGAGCAGAGTCTCTTTGAACGTGAAATGCTGGGAATACAATAACAGAGGCACAATCGGTTACGACGGACCTGCAGTCCCTGTCACTAAGCAAGACGCTGATCGGACGAAGCCCACCACAGATTTGTACGACAAGCCGGTCGGACGTTCGAGTTCGATTTACACTTCGATCGCCTTCACTGAGCCTGACTTTCAGATAGGTCGCAGCCTTTTCGACGCTGTCTCAAAAGGTCCCTTCGGCGACAAGCCATCTTCTGATACACAGGGCACGAAAAGAGCTTCGTCGGAGTTTGAAAAGATATCACTTGAATCGGAACCACCGGAAGAAGACGACCCCGAGAACGACATGGCCGGAAGAAAGAGTGTGAAGGTATCCTTGTTCCTTTCAAGTTTTGCGATTCTGGTCGCTGCAATTGCGCTGCTATTCTTTGGAATGACGTTTGGAAAGTACCAATCCTTGGAGTAAACTAGAGGATTCGATCGCGAATGATGCACCAAGCATAACACCGGTGAATTCACCTACTATTCCGCCACAGCCAGATAGAGAGAGGGCTGTTAGCCCCGGGCTAGCAGATAGTGCGACGAGCGTCATTGTTGTGACGTCCATCCTCGAAACAAGCGAGGTTGAGACGAGCGACGCAGCCACTTCCTCGCCAACCTTTTCCTCAACAGCGGCCCCAACAACTTTATCGCCACCCGACACCAGTGTTACATCATCTTCCTTAGCTTCCGTTTTTCTCCGAGCCTCCGATACTGACTTCCTACTCCGCCGCAGCGGCGTCAGTCCGCACCTCGCCTTTCGACAGCCATCTCAAAGCGCCTCGATCACATAGCCGCGCACAAAAGACACGGGCACCCACAACATGTGCATGTAATGCAAGCTGGACAAGCAAACTATGTTGAAGAAGATGGTACGACGACCAGTACGAGCACAACTACTATCACGACGACTGTGACTAGAACGGTACCGACCCCAGGGTCGAGTTTCATAAGCTTGAATGTGGGTTCAGATTGTATTGAGACGCCAAGCTTGGAGACGGGGGAAAGTATGGTGAGTTTGGTGAGTCCGACGAGTGACTCATCAGTTTTACTGCCGACGTATTTGGTGGCTTCGTCTGACTACACAACGCCCTCAGACTCACTAGGATCCGCCACATCTTCGCAGAGGGTAGATGCCACGACCTCTCTGACAACAACTTCAGCAACTCACTCCTCGAGGCAAAGCAACAGTACGGCCATAATTCTCCCGGCTTCGTCAAGCGCAGCTGCACCCTGTCTCGTCGCGCCATCTAAGTGGAAGAGTCTCATAAATCTACGTCGACTGGTTCTCTCATCACCTGCCGAGGGAAATGTAGAAGAAAATCGACGTGTTCTCCATTCCATCTCGCCCTTCCCCTCCGCTACGCCAACAAGCACAAAACGGCGACGACGCAACAGCACAACTACTCAGTACAGCAAGCAGCAACAATGCGATCCCACGCCGCGGCGCACCATGGTGGTCAAGAGTCTCTTCCCGGCCCACAGTAACTCATCAGAAAGATGGTACTGTAGCTGCACCGCCGCCCGCGACGAAGGCTAGTGAGCAAGTGATAACTACACTACAATCCAATATCAAGAAGAGTGTGGTATCACCACGCCAAGTATTCCCACCTTCTAACCAGACAGCCCAAGAGAGGAAATTCACGCCATGGGAAGCATACAGCCAACTCCGCCTCCAACTCGTACAACTCTGCTTCGATGTGAAGACATACCAGAACAGCGCACTCACCCCGGAAATACACTAAACAGCCGAGAATTTGGCCATGAGAAGGACACTAGATGAGCAGGTGTGCGCTTCTCTCAACGCTGATTTTCCGGCTGTGGATCAGGGCTCGGCGGAGTGTGATAATGCGTTTGACTGGCAGGCGTTGGAAGATAAGGTTGGAGAGGTTTGTAAGTTGGATAGAATGGGGAAGAAGTTGATGCAGGATTTGGAACTGCTTTGTAGTGTTCAGGAGATGCTCGGTGGGAATCTTCAAGAGTGTGGGGGTGATGGAGAGGAAGATGGTACCAATGGGACTGAGAGCAGAGGAACGGTGACGAGTGGTTCGGGTGCTGCTTCTTTGGCGGCTGATGGTGTGGCGGGTACCGATTTGCCCAGTATTGCGTTGCAGTAGAATGCAGTGGTGGATGCCAGTCTGAGTCCTGGAGTCGTTTCTTCCGCGGTCCCGGTGGTGACGTCGGTGACCACGAGCCAGATGCCTGGAGTACCACGGGTCAGCCAGGCTTTACCTAATCTTTCCGTCCCTTTGAGTCCAACCAACTCCGCACCCCTACAAACGCCAGCGAGTCCCGTCCCACCAGCCGGCACGGGCGTCCTACCACCGCACCCTACTCTAACACCACCAGCAGACTGGACCATCCCAATGCTGACCTACATCACCCAAGCAGCCAACTGTTCCGTCCTACGCACCACGCCCATACCCGGCGCGAGCCCCCCACCTGCCTACCCTGGCCCACATGTCGAAAGGACATGGGACGATCTCATGCCGTTCCCCATCCCCACCGGCTACGTAGCCCCTAACATCATGCCTGCAACGCCACAGATCGGGCAGCTAACGTACTTTAACGCAGGCATGGGTGCGTGCGGTTATCCGCTCATGAAGAGCGATGCACTCGCCGTCGCAATCAGCTGGGAGTTGTTCGACATGGGACGGAAGATTGTAGGGTCGGCGCTCGAAGACGAGTGAGTGACTGAAGGGTCACTCGAGGGAGGGTTTGATGCGACGACGAGTGTGTTTTGTGGCCAGGGGATTCGCGCGTGGATAGCGGATAAGAAGGGGGAGAAGTTGGTGGAGCAACAGCTTGTGGTTAGGGATCGCTGTAAGGGGTGTAATGTTACACATTTGCATGTGCAGCCGGACGTTTTTAGCGCGTATTGGCATGGTGGTGGTGGTGAGGGAAAGGTGGTGGTTACTTGGGAGTGGATGCAGGAGGCACCTACTGGGGTGCCGTGAGGGGATGGTTGTTTTGTCATTTTATTCTTATTTTCAGGATAAATTGGGTCTATTAGAGGTAGTTTAAGGGTTGGGTTTCTACTTATTAGTATTCTGTAATTGCAGTCTAGAGCATCTACGAAGTTGGACAGCACTAGATTATCATCTCCAAAAATCATTACTCATACACCCAACACGCGACCCCCTCTCACACAGCCCAATACCTCCTAATAACGTCCTTCGGCAACACTCCAGCGCCATTCTTCCCCTGATAAACCTTCAAAACTCCACCCTTAACATCGTACACGAGCACCCCCTTCCCATCCCTCAACCCAGCCACAACCCCCTTAATCTCCTCCAGCAATCCAACCATCTTCCGCAACCTCTCCTGATTCGCCTCTTCCCACCTTGCGAAGTCTTCCTTGGCATGCGACACACTAACTGAATTCACAGTCCCCTTCTCATGGTTCCCATTGATGAAGTAAGGCGTGCGACCGAACCATAGTTGCGGCATAGCATCCGCAAGGCGACCAAGGCGTTTCGCTTTGATCTCTGCGAGTTTATCAGGGTGGATGAACGTCCCCTTTTCCATAGCGATGGTGGGTCTTTCCGCTGAATTGGGTTTGCGGGATGCTTGAGGCTGTGCCTTACCATCCGCAACATGTAGCTTTGCCATGTCCACGGCGAGTTCGTCAGTAGTATTTGCCTCGCTCGCAGCATCGTCATCATTGTAGTAAGCGTCGACTTCGAACCGGACAACGCAGTCTAAATCACCCATACGGTATCGAATCACTCTGTGGTGGCCGCTGGAATTATCCATGTCGTTGTCTGGTTTAGTGAACTGACGCTCGAAGTTATGTCCGAAACCGGCGGTTGGCGCTCCGTGGATCATGTACTGTGCGCTTCTTTCCTTGCGGCTGATTACGAGCGTCTGGTTGATCATATGCAGGCCCATGCAGAAGGGATCGAGTCGCTTTCCTGCGGCGAAATCAAGGAGTTTGCGGAGACTATTGCGGTTCGCGATGATGTCGACGCTGTTTAGGTTTGCGTGTGCGTTTATGAGGGAGAGGGCGCGGAAGGCGGGCTCGAAGGGGTATTTGGGTACCCGAGAGGCGTTTTGATCGATGAAATGCCGGCCGCTGTCTTGCGCTAGGGTGATGGGGAGCGCGGGAGGTGTCCATTTGGGAGGGCTACCGGGGACGTAGATTGAGCCGTCGTGCTGCCAGTTGTAACTGCATAGTGTTGAGAAGCCGGCTGTGGAATTGACTTGGGTGGCGTGTGGCGTGAGCGAGGACGTTGAGATGGTGCACACCGGCGTCCCGGTGGTTTCTTTGAACATCCACACTGTTTTCCACGCCACAGCGTTCACATGGGCTGATTTAGGAGAGGACTTGTGAGTGGGGTTAGGTATTGATGCAGAGGCTTGGACGGGTGCTCGTTTTGATGGCACTGCCTTGCTTTGCGGTTTCTTATCCGTTGAGTTCTGAGTTGGCAATACTGTTGACGGTGCCATGTCCAGCATAGGGACTTTGGTAACAGTGGCTTCCTTGGCCAACCCATCCTCGGAAATCAAAAGTTCCTTGGTTTCCAAGGCTTTCGCTGCTCGCCTCTTTGCACGTTCACTACAATACTCGTGAGCATGTCGTCATTACAAGTCTCAGACTCTCTACGTACGCTTTGCTTGGACGGGGTTTAGGCTTCTTCGCCTGAGAAGGATATACGCGAGGTTCATTTCCACCGGGTTCCGCGACAGCAGTCTTTGGCACATCTTCTTGGGTCACGTGCTTCGCGTCAGGGGCCAAGCCTGGTGGGGTGGGTGAAGCTACAGCTGGCTCTCCAGTGACATCCTTCCGACGTCCCTTCTCACTGTACTGATGATAAGTTGCACGCGCACATACTCAGATCAATTCTCTTACTGCTTCGCTTGGCGTCGACTACCCCTATGGATCCCTTTCTGAGGTGCACTGCCTGCCTTCGGGTTGATGGCCTTGGCTTCTGAAGTTGTAGGATCGGCAGCTCGGTCTGACATTGCAGTGAGGTGTTGAACGACTTGCCCATGCATGCTTGACATGGCTTACAGCGCGAGGACGTTTTGCTTGTTGCACTACAGAGCTGACAGAAAGCGGGGGTTTTGGGTGTAGGCAGCAAACTTGGCTGTGTAATCTGGAAATGGCCAGTACTGTGCAGTTGCCAAGGCATGTCAAAAGTCTGTACACTGGTGACGCAGCCGATACCATTCACAATCGCCATCGACGGAGATGAACGATCTCCAACATCATCGGTCGTGACAAAGCTTGCTGCCAAAGAATTGCATGGGTGGTGGTGATGCGAGGTTCTAACATCACGTGCGCAGGCGATAACGGTTGACAGGGAAGCGGTTACGCGTCATGGTAAGCCGAGCCGTGGTCCAATACCACCCGTCACCATCAGCATGCTCACGAATACTCGGCTTCCCTTTTCGTCGCATCCTCTCTTTAATCGCTTATAATGTTTATTTGACCGTCGCGCCTTCGCTTCTGACCGCCCTGCTCTGCAACACCGCATGCCTGGCAATTCCCCTTCGTCGTGGCGTTGAACGCTCCTAAACCTCATGTCTACCGTCTTTTCCTCCCTCGTACGACCATCAAGGTCCCGGCGCCCTTCAGCGGCCTCGCAAACAGCACCCAGCTCTCCGTCCCCAATTGATAGCCATGGCCTCGACGAGCCGGACCTCCGCGACCTCAATACTTCTCTTCAAGCGCTTACCGACATTTTCCCGGATGTGCAGCCCGAGGTCTTCCGAGAGATGCTCTCCACTTTTAGCGAGGAAAGCCGACTGCAGGTCATCACAGAGACACTTTTAAAGCATGGGAATAAATATGTGCGGGGGAGATATCGAATGCCAGCGGAGCAGGATGAGCAGCGAGAGACGGCGCAAAAGTACAAGTATCGCAAGGAAGATGCCCCAAAGGATACCCGAGGTGTGCCGCTTGCACTGGAAGACAAGTTTCGTTCGCGAAGGTACAAGGAGGCTGCGAAAGAGGCATTATACCAGGAGTTCAAAGGCCTCAGTCACTCCACCATCAAGGCGGTACTGGCCGAGTACAACTGGAGCTACACACATGCACGGCCAACACTACTGGGGCTTTCAACTAGAAGTTGGAGGTCCAGCATCACAAACTTTCTGATGCGACGGAAGGCGCCCAACGCGAATGAGCACCCCTTGATCATATGGACGCCTGCCGACGAACGATTGAACCGACCCTCCATGCCCTTGTTAGTAAAGACGAAGAGCGACGAGCTGAATCAAGAACTGTACGATGTGCTCATTGTACCGGAACACGAGAGGTACCGCAACGAGCAATTGCGGCAAGACTATGAATTGGCTGTCAAGTGGAACGAAGAGGAGGCTGAGCGAGAGGGCGAGATGTACGACTGCGAATGTTGCTTCATACCCAACACCTTACAGCAAATGTCGGCCTGCGATATCGACGGTCACTACATTTGCTTTCAATGCATACGATTTGCCATTAACGCAGCTCTGTACGATCAGGGATGGGCGCGCAATATCAACACCGACTTTTGTACCCTAAAGTGCATCGCCCCCCAGACCGGAGGTGCTGAAGAATGCAAAGGCTGCATTCCTCTCAGCTTTGTCAAACGCGCCCTTATGGAAGAGCAAGATGGCAAGGACAACTTTACCAAACTCAACGAGCGTTTCGCCAGTGACGCATTAACAAAATCGCAGCTACCCCTCGTACAATGCCCCTTTTGTCCCTACGCCGAACTAGACGATCTCGCACTTCCCAGCACCAGCCTCTTCAGCAACCTACGTGTCAAATCTCGACCTATCACCATCGCCTCGATCGCTTCCATTCCTCTGCTCGAGCTCCTGTGCTTCAAAGTCACCCAAGCCGTCTTAATCGCCCTGCTCCTCTTCTACATGTTCACCGCCATTACGCTACGCCTTCCCATTGTCGAACCTTTCCACGCCGCCCTCCGTCGAATCCATCTCAAGCGCCGGGGTCTCCGCTTCCAATGTCTCTCCCCAAAATGTCACCGCACATCCTGCCTATCCTGTTCCCTCCCCTGGCACGATCCACACGCCTGCTTCTCCTCGCAACTCACTTCTCTCCGCCTCACCCTCGAACGCGCTACAACTGATGCGGTGAAACGCACCTGTCCGCAGTGTAATCTCGGCTTCGTCAAGTCAGAAGGCTGCAACAAGCTCGTCTGTCTGTGCGGCTACAGCATGTGCTATGTCTGTCGTCAGGGCCTGGCCGTTGAAGGCTACCAACATTTCTGCGGCCACTTCAGAGAGAGGCCGGGTCAGCCGTGCGACGAGTGCAATAAGTGTGACTTGTACCGTGTAGAGGATGAAGATAGGGTTGTGAAGAGAGCAAAGGATGTGGCGGAAGCTGAGTGGTGGGCTGCTCAGGGTGAGGGTGCGAAGGAGGGGTTGCAGAAAGAGGTTGGCAAGGATGAGGGGTTGGTTGGGAAAGGTGTGTTGGGGATTAAGAGGGGTAATTGGGAAGCTTGGATTGAGACTGTGCTGGATTCTGTGCTTGTTTGATTCAGATTCGTAGGGGGTTTTGGTGTTTTTTTCTGGCTGTCTGGTCTTGTTGTACGGAACGATGTTCGATGTAGGGAGATGTGATACCCACGTTCTCGATAATCTCCCTCTCTTTTCTCCTTGTTGGTAGTTTATTTCATCCCGCCAGACTTGTCCACTTTACTTTTTTGTCCTTTTTTTTCCTAGTTTCCTTTGTCGCATCCACACAGTTTTACATACGCATTACTAGATGCCCATGCAATTACAATCAAACGTACATAAATACACGGAAAACGTTATCCAACAACTCACCAATTCACCCCGCGCTTCTCTCCGCACGTTCCGCCATCTTCCTTTCTTCTGTCATCTCTCTCGCCATGGTATTCGCTGTTGCGGTTATCGCGACCCATAGAGAGAGCGAGTAGCCGTGCCAACAGATCTTCGCCATGGAGTCGCTCCTTACGGTTTTCCCTCCTGTAGTCGCCTTCTCATGTCGAGCTCTCTTGTCTTTTTCTCCACATGGGTGTATCGATCATGCTTTTGTATGTCACATTTTCATTCCCGAGAAGCGGGACTTCATCGCTGTTTTGATACAAATATTTTTTTCCAAACATCCAGACGAAGACGATGGAATTTCGGGCCGCGGGAGCAGAGAGGGCGGCAGATGTACTCTTCGCGAGTCATTTTAAAATTCCGAAGACGAGATGTGTCTTAGTAGAGGGTCTGGCAGCGGCACATGTTCTTTTAGCTTTCGTATCTAAATCGAACATTGAAGAAGGCTTTTTAGGAAAGCGTGCCTGTAACGCGACATATTGAGCTCTGGTACGTTCTTCTAAAACGTGCGTTTTCTTCCCACTGAGGCGCAAAGGCATATAGTCGTCGTGCTAGTCATTTTATAGAGTCCGGATGACGATGGTGATTTTTAGTAAGCGGTGGAGTTTATCTGCCGGAGAAGAGAGACATTTGGACAATGTCCAGGACTTTTAGACGAAAGCGGCAGAGGGAGGACATTCGCCAATGGCGATTTGATTTTTGAGAACAGCCGGAACAGGTCGTGCTTTCGATTTCGTGTGATTTAGAGGGCGCGAGAGAAGCGGGACATATGGACGTCGTCCAATATTTTTAGAGAACGGCAGCAGAAGCGCGACATTTCGACAATGTCGAGAAGTTTTAAAGGTTTAAGCCAGAGCGGGCCATAGGACAGATGTTGGGAGATTTGGAAGGAAGCAGAGGAAGCAGGACATGTGATGCCATGTTGGATAATTTTAGGCAAGGACGACAGGAGCAAGGCATCAAGCCGTTGTCAATGTCTTTCATAATCAAGAAGCCGGGGCAGGTCATCAGAAGGTTCTTAAGCAATTTTTGAAAAAAGGTCGGAGTTGTGGGACATGTAACGGACTCCATATGGTTTCTGGAGGACGGCGGCAGAAGGGGGACATAGGGAGTAGCTCACGGTTTTCGAAAAGTCTTTTGAATAAGATAGAATGGAGAAAGGGGAGAAGGGGGAGAAGGAAGAAGGAAGAAGGCGCCGAAGAGGTCTTTATATACCTCCTGCCGCTACACTTAGGACATGTGATCGCGTTTTTTTGCCCATGTGGTTGGGAATTGTTCAAGCTTGCACTAACACTCTCCGAGTCATTTCCGCGCTCTGCACATTTTTCTGGAGGCGCAGACATGAAAGCGCTTCATTGTGTTTTCTGAGCATCTGGAGAAATGCAGAGGCGCGGCGGCGCATCGCTGTAACCGGAAGCGCTTTTATGGTTTCTAAGCGAGCAAACAGATAAGGGTGGCATGCGATATTCGTCCCTTTTTTCAATGTTTTTAGATGGTTGTAGAAAAATGTATGGTAGGAGGAAGGGAGATGCGAGCGCACATAGTGCTGCAGTCTCATTCTCAGAAAAGAAAAAACATAGGTGGGAATATAGATCCTTTTGGTATGTTTTTAGAAGGTTATTGAATGGAGCAGCAATGTGGACGGAAAGAGGAGATTTATATGCGTAAGAGCCGCTTCCGCTAGCGAACTGTTCCCGCGCTCGTCTCCAAACAGAGCATCAAGCATGTACCACCACGTCTTTTCCTCCACACACATCCTTGCCGATCTATGATTTTATTTTCGCAGACATGGCCACGAGAACTTTTCTACCGAAGTCGGAGCTGGAGACATGGGTTTTCGCCGTGTTCTTTTTTTCAGATGTTTTTTGGAACACAGGCGGACAGCTAGCATGGATAGGAAGCGTAGTCTTTTATGCGCAGAAAAAGAAAAAAGAGGAACAGTCATTGTTTGTTGCGCTCCTTATTTACGCTCAGAGACAGGAGACATCAAATGTTGGAGAAATATTTTTAGATAAGAGGAGCAAAAAGAAGATGGGGATATTGTCGAAGGGACGCAGCACCTGTTGGAGGAATATTTACGCATCTCGGAACCTTAGTGTAGCTGCGGGAAATCGTTGACTTTGGGCATTTCCGATCGGCTCACATGGAGAGAGGGAACGACCTTTTGTGTCTCAAGATCGCTTATAGCCTGCGACGAGAACGTTCCCTCACATGGCAATCCTTGTTGTATGTTTTAATCGCAAAGAAGTCCGAGTCTTTTCTTCGGGAGGTCGTGAACAGCAAACCAGATATACCTGCTTCTTGTGTTGATTTTCGGTGGATTCGCCATCAAGCGGTCTTCTCGAAGCTTTGGTCCTTTTGTCTAAGGATGTAATAAAATTGAAAGGGAAAGACACAGCCGTGTTATAAAATCCATCGAATTTAGAGAAGAGAGGAACGAGTCACAACATTCAACATTGGTCGGTAACTTTTGGACACATTGGGAAAAGGTGGAGTTGAGGAAGAGCAGTTTTAAGGGGACGGGGAAGTCTTTATATACACGGGACACCGTCGTCTTAGCGCTCTTGCGATACTAATTCCGAGATCGCGCAATCCAGGTCATAGATGGATTCTGCCATTGTTTTGAGATGTATTTTCTGGACAGCCTTTTCGCAAGACATCGTTTCTTAGAGTGTAACTATCGTGCAGCATATCTCCCAATTTTCAAGCCAGGGCTAGTGACAATGTGCTTCAGGCTCTACCAGACACGTTCGAGTCTTGGTCGTTTTCTTTGAGGTTTCTGATTTCAGAAGAAGCGGAGAAAGAGCCACAGGCACACGCGTCAGCATCGCGCGACGGTGCCGTCGTTTTAGGGACGCGAGACATCATCTAGTTTGACATAGGCATTAGGAAAGCGAGCCAGAAGAGGCATGAATACGCCGGGATGTGTTTTTTACAAAGACAGAAAAGAGACATAACTCCAGGTAATCCAATTTTTAGACTCGGATACAGTTGTGGAAACGGAATGTAGGAGGAAATCCACAAAAGAAGTGTTTTTATACCGCGCTTCTTGTAGGGGAAAACAGAGGAGCAGAGGACATTGATATCTCCGCGAAGGAATTTGAGAGAAACGACGGACTCATGGAGGCTATTAGGTCCACTTCTGAAACAAGGAACATACTTCGAATAGTCATATGTTTTGATACCGAACCTGTAGGTTGGGATGCAGGAGAATAAAAACACTTTTCCGTAGTGTGAATTTATACCTCTGTCATCGCAGACCAGGACACCATACAGACCGCGAGTATGCCTTTTATTCACAAAGTCCAGCCCGGACACAGCGGCCCGCAAACTCATGGGACTTTTCATTTTTGTCTTTGAACAAAGCTGCCATAAGCCTTCTTGCATGTACGCCTCGGAGGTATGTTTTTCAAACACGCACACAGCTATTCCAATTTTCGAACGCTGAGCACATTCGGGATGGCTAGCATGATCATAGCAGTCGATTGCTTCATATACTGCCTTGTTCGCCGCAGAGATAGAGAAAATACGCCACGGGAACCATGCTGCGCTCAGCTGTTTTGTTTGGGAGAAGAGAGGATGCCCTATGATCAAGTCATTGGCAATTTTAGACAAAAGTCGGAAAAGGGTGAGGTGCGGAGGAAGAGAGGAAGCACCATCCAAGTCGCCTTGTCACGTTTTGGAGACAGAAGCTGGAAAGGTGGAGACTAAAAAGGAAGAAAGAAGACAGCTGGTGGAAGTGTTTTTTATGCCCGGAGGCGCCGCCGAACCATGACCATGCTAGCTTCATCTCTTAGAGAAAAGAGGAAGCACCATTATTGCTAATTGCTGACTTTTCGAGAAAAAGAGTGAAGATGTCGGGGTGGCAAAAGAAAAAGAGAGAGGTCATCTTTATACTCGTACAAATCGCGGGAAATATGATCGTAAAGTGTCTGTTTTTGGGAAAAGAGAGAGAGAGAGAGCCCCATGCAGTACTTGTGTTTTTTTTTTTAGTTCCTCAGTCGTAAGAGCTGGAATTGTAGAGTGAAGAAGTAATCGTGATTACCACCGTCGAAGTCTGTTTTCTGCCTCGCACCTCTCCTCAATAGGCCAACACGCCATTGCATCGCGTTGGGCTACTTTCAGTGCTTGAAGCCTCCAAGTTGTCAAGTCCCACAGACATTCGTCCTACGGAACTGCTTTTCAGTTCGACCGCGCCCACCAAACTCGCCAATCCCACACCTCGCATGGAAAGCTTTTCATAGAGTTTTCTGCTCTCCTACGCACATTTCTCCATCTGGTATAGGTTTTGACTTCGTCTCACATGCCACATGGTCCAACGATACTTGAGTTTTCGCCAGCTCCGCCGAGTATACAATGTTGGTAATGGAAATTTCAATAGTCGCTAGAGGGGGGAGGGGGGGGGGGGGGAGAGACATTGTGTTTGGCTAGTGTATAAGCCCAAACATGCTAGATTTATGAGTTTATTTCAAAGAAGCAGGAAATTGTTTCGTTGGGCAGTTTGTCTAAGTCCAGCCATGAATTAAACCGATGGAGATTTTGGGAAGAAGAGAGACAAGCCATCAGTGGTGGCTTTTGGGATTTTGATTTCTCTCTGAGAAGTTGATGAGTGGGAGAGGGGGAACGGAGAAAAGGGACATGCTATATTAGATAGTGGGCTAAATTCCAGACATCGGGTGCAGGAGAAGAGGGGACACGCCATCGATAGCTCTACCTCAGATTTTCGATTCCCTCTCTAGAGTTTTAGAATGAGTGAGAGGAGCAGACAGAGAAAAACATGCGATCTCCAGCGTGCGTTTCAAGTGCAGCCATTGCGCACGGAGAAAGGGGGTGTTTCTTTTCTGGAAAAAGAGAGGCAAAGAAGCCATACTGTCGTAATCGACATCTTTTGATCCATAATCTGAAAACTTTGTGAAGAGGAGGAAGAAGAAGAGAGAGGAGTCGTAGAGAAGGGTACTTATACACCTTCGCACGTCCGGACGTCATGAAACGCTCGTTCCACGACTTCCGATCTTCGTCTCTTCTTCTTATCCACAAACATAGAAGGATGGTTGCTGGCTTTTATTGATGTTCTAGTCTCCACCCCGCGAAAAGCCATGCGCATCGAAAGTAGAGTTTTAGAAGCACATCACAAGAGCCACATTTGGATTATGTGATAGCAAGGCTGGAAGAGACAAGGGAGAAAGACGCAAGCATGAAATGGCTGACGACTAGATTTTGGTGCGATGGGAACAGAGGGAAGAAGGGGAGGAGGAACATCAGTCCGATGTAGCTGGGTTTCAGTAAATGGGAGGACGTAGGTTTTGTGTAGGAAAGGAAGAAGAGAGGGAGTAGAGAGAGGGGGGGGGGGGGTTTATATACCCGCACCCAGTCAAACTCGCACCCATAACCAATCCCCAAATCCATGTGTCATCCCCTTGGTTTTTTCGTGTATGTTGGTCATCTCACGCCCACAAGCGCAGGGGAAAGAGCACACATCAGTCGTGTACCACCGTGTTTTCTCTCCTTTTCCTTCACCTTCTCAGACATCAAATGCTGTCTTCCCTTCTTCCTTTTCCCACACATTAGACGATGTACAGCCCCCACAGCACCACCCACAACACATCTCCGTATATTCGCCTTTTTTCCTACGTCGCCCTAAGACAAGACACAAAGGCAGAAGATATAAATGCCATTGCACAATCGACGTTTCTATTCTAGTCCCCAGCACACGACCAAACCATCAAACCACTAGAGATAGTTTTTTTCTTGTGTCCAGCCAGTGGCGTAGACGCAGACGCACACTACATCACGTCCTCCTCTCCGTTTTCTAGAAACAGAAAGAGAGAGAGGAAGGGAGGCAGACATTCACAAACCCAATCTCGCATTTTCCACAGATTCGAGGAACGACGGTAGGACATCGAAGTGTTCAAGAAAATACATAACTCAAGAACGCGAAAGATTTGCACACATTCCCACATTCGGCCATCTTTTTAATTCCAAAATGGTGTCTGGGAAACGAGGATTTGGGCCAGGACATGGCGAGCGATGGATTGGATTTTTGGTCTGCCGGTGAGAAGACTGGGTTGACAGAGAGAATGGAGGGTAGGGGTGGTCCATATATCCTCCGGCTTCAGTTAGTGAGTCGCTAAGACACTTGTATGCCAAGTTGATGCAGAAACTTGTGAAG
Source organism: Stemphylium beticola (assembly GCA_029100535.1). NCBI lineage: Eukaryota > Fungi > Ascomycota > Dothideomycetes > Pleosporales > Pleosporaceae > Stemphylium > Stemphylium beticola. The sequence goes on along the minus strand of JARBXR010000041.1, from coordinate 150,712 downwards.
GCATCACATACACGACTTTTTTTTTGGAATAACTTGATCAATTGCTTCATCCTCATCACCTTACGTAGCGCATGTATAGACTTCCACTTCCACTTCCATTCCTCCCCTCTCAGGCGTCTTCCCCATCTCTTCTCCTGTCCCATCCTCCCTCTCATCCTCCTATCCACAACCTCATCCGCTCATCCAAAATCCCCAGCCCTTCAAAACGCCATTTCATTACCAAAAAAAAAGTATCAATGCCCGGGTATGATGCAAACAACAACCACACCCCAGTTCCAATTCCAATTCCAATCCAACCCCACGGCCTCCAAATCCGCACCTCATGCAAAATCAAAATAAAGGAGATTCGTGTGTTCCCAAAAAGGCGAGAAAAGAGTATTAAGTTACAAATTTGTGAAAAAAAATGTACTGAGAGAGGGCGCCTCATTCGTCCTCGTCGTAGTCGTGGCGCGCGAGGGTGCTCTGAAGTGTATTTCTCTTCCGCTGGCTAGTAATAGCCAAGTAGGGGAAAAGGATATTGAAGGAGAAATGTGTGGGTATGTATGCAATGGTGAAAAGCGACAATGTGCGAGCAGTGGGAGCGCGGGGAGAAGTGTTCACGAGACGGCGCTAGGTGAGCCTCGACTGGATATCCGTTGTATGCGGCGTCGACACCTGCATGCGGAAGCAAAACAGATTCGCGATGCTTGCGATACAGCGACCCCGTCTCGACGACGCCACTCTCCTCACTCAGACTAATCAACCTAATGGTACGCGCCATTAGCCATAGCAGGACCATTTGGTTGGAACTCCATCTCGCGCTTCATCATATCCAGCGTCGAGGGGAAGTACGGCTCCACACCATATGTCTTGAGATAACTCGCCGTCTTCTCGATGCGCTTGATCTCGCGCTTGACGTCCCAGCCCTCGCCCTCGCCGAATCGGCGCTGTACAACGTCGACCATGGTCTCGTCGAGACGGTTGTAAAAGTCGCGACGCGCGGCAATGTCGCCGGCGTCGGCGCTGTCGATGCCGCCATGAGAGTTGAGGTTGCCGCCGAGCTTGAGGATAAGATCGAAGGCGTAGCGCGGACCCGACGGGAGGAGCGTCAGGCGCTGGATGTCGGGCAAGAACTTCAACATGGCCGAGGCAAAGTGTGAGGAGGAGATGGAGTCGTTGAGGTCATCTTGCAGACGGTGCAGGTCAAAGTTGACAATGGTAATCTTGCGGTCGAGCTGAGCGTTGAGTGTGGGCGCTGCATCGGCGGTGGTGGTGTCCATAATCTTAGCGATAGAGGCAGGGACATCTATCCAAGTCAGTACATGGTCACATGAGGCGTGATGGAATAGTCTTACCTGGGCGCAGTCCGCGCTTGTCGATCCAGTTGTGTACTTCTGCGCGCTGTTGCTCGAGCTGGTCTACCCATGCCTGCATGTCGGCAAGCTGGCTCTCGAGCTGCTCAATCTTCTCCGTGTAGGGCTGGACGGCCTGGTTGAAGGCGGCGGTAATCAGGTCGGGCATGCCGAGGCCCATTGGGGCGCTGTTGCCCGTGGGCGGGACGGCTTGGGTGCGCATAGGCATTTGGTTGTGGGAAGCAGGAGCACTCTGAGCGAACGTGGGCTCCTGGGGTTGCTGTTGGCGAGGGTACATGTCTTGGTCGTCCTGCAGTGAGAGGGGTTGGCTGTGGTGGGACTCCTTGCGACTAGATTCCGGGCGCTTATCTGCGTCGTAGTCGAATGATTGCGCGCGAGCGTTAGGTTCCGTGTCGACGTAGCTGTTGGCCCGACTTCGTCTTCGGTATTGGGTTAGCGCAATGTCTGGCACAGTGAAAGAGTAGCGGCATACCTTTTGAAGAACATTATGCAGGAAAGAAGAGTTTGCGGCCGACAATGACAGTCGTTGGGGTTATAAGCTGGCTGGCAAAAAGAAGCGAGATTGCGCCTCCACTGAGGAATAAGAGAAAGGTTGGGCTATTCGACGGCCTGAGATTCGTAGAAAAAGCGCGAGGTTGACCCTCTATGGCTGGGCCAAGGACGTGTTGGCGGGCTGGCGGGCGGTGGTTGGGGCGGCCCCTGTCCGTTCCAGTTCGATGATCGATGACACCCGCGCGTTACATCCAACGCTGCCAAAACGATAGCGAGAGAAATGGAATTTGAATGGATCAGAGCATTCGATTTGTGGAAGAATGAAATGCGGTGAGCTGATATGCTATCGTTATTGTTGTTGTTGTTGTTGTTGTTCTTGTTGTTGTCGTCGCTTGCTTGCTTGCTTACTGCCCCCCGTCTTGCTCCCAAAAAGAATCGGGATCCGGACCATTATAGAAGGCACAGCACAGCACACATCCGCCGCGCCCCGCTAGTTTGTGGAGCCGGAACGCTGTGCCAGCCGCCTTTCCCAGCCTCGTCCACCCGTGCATTCTCTCTTCTCTCTTCACTCGCCCGCTAAAGCCAACTCGTGTCGCAACGTCAGACCGTGCAGAATCCACACACACGGCGACATTACCTGCTTGGAGCGCAATATGATACCCCACGTGGGAGCGCCCGCCGCATCCCCCAGTCCACAGTCCAAGTGGGAAGCCCTCTCATCTCCTGAGCCCCCCTTCACCCGCCACTTGTTGCCCAGCAACGCCACACCACCCTCAACAAGCCGAGTATGCGTTGGCAGGGGTCTCTCCATGCGCCTTTTGACGACATCATGGTACGGTGTGTAGCTAGCGACATGCATGGTTCGATAGTTGCTGCAGTACACGCTGGAACCAGGCTAGCACAACCTGCATCCGCCGCATCCACCGCGTCCTTTGGCTCACTTAATCCTTTTCGCTTCTGAAACCCTTGGTCTGATAAGGGCGGCCCGCAGGAGCACCCGAATTAACATTTGCCGTTTATCTGGTGTATATGCTATACCGACTACTCTGCCTTGCCATTAGTCTTATCACTGCCCATCTTCTCCCCACCACCAAACTCGACCCCCCTAATAGTCCACTCGCTGTAAATTTCCAACCCAGATACAAACACACCCAACAGACTCGCAATAACAAAGTGACTGATCGTAGTCCCGATGTCCAACCAACTGCCCTCGTCCTTGACCATGTAGAAGAAACTCAGTGTCATGACATCACTAACTGCCATGACCACCATAAATAACGCTGAAGGAGCAACACCCAGTCTTCGGTTCAGTAGGCCGAAATTTGTCGAGAGAGCGGCAAACGGCGCCATCAATTTGATGATGAGGAGCGCTCCTTGAGAAAAGGGGTCGAAGATGGGGATCAAACGATAGACAGCGTCGAGGGAGAAGGAGGATACCGACGCAATGTTGGAGGCGCTGAAAAAAGCCGACTGGATGAAGAAAATGAAGAAGAGGGCGACGCGTGCGTCGGCCAATGTCAATGGTCTGTATTCTCCTTTCCGGAGCGAGCTCAGACGATCGGAAGCGGCATCTTTGGTTGGCATGGCGGGATCTGATGTGATGGCTGATCTGGAAGGGTTTGTCGAGTTGTGCAGGTAAACTTGGTGTTCCAGACGCATCCAACTGAAGAGACACATGCAAAAGGCGAAATAGAACAATCCTTCGTACGAGATGGACAGAATGATAAACGTGGGCGCGAATTGCAGGAAGATTACTACGAGTCGGTGCACGTAGTGACTGTTGGGGTAGAGGCCATGCAGCTGCGGGACGAAAAGCGAAGCTGCAAGTGTCCCTCGTCCTACTGTAAGCACACCATATGGTATGCCTTCACGCGCCTGCAGGTAGCTGATGCTGCTGTGGGTGACGATCATCGACAACAGAACAAGGCCCAATTGGATGCTGAGAACGATGCGGGATTTGTTGTTGAGCTCGTGTGAGACAAGCTCAGATTCGGGTTTGGAGTCTACGAGGATGTTCCTCTCAAAGAGCAAATAGAGCGCGCCGACAGCAAACATCAATGCCCCTCCAAGTAGACTATGAATTGTCAGCAACGATAAACCTCAGACAGGGCTATACTTGCATCAAGCGGACATCTTCTGCCTTGTTGGCTGGCAAGAGAGTAAATGTGCTCATGGCCACGCAAGACATGATCCATGTGGCCACCGTTGCGATGTTTCTCCGCATGAATTCTTGTCCATAGACAGCTGGCCAGAATGTCGCTAGCAGGTAGCAGGCCGTATAAATCTCTCGGACGAAATAGCTTTGTACCTACATCGCGTCAGTACCAACAGATAATTCCACAACAATACGACTTACTAAAGCCTCGAGCAGTCCCAAAAATCCCAATGTCGCAAAGACAAGCTTTGCCATGTCGGCTCCAGAGTTAACATGGCCAAATAATATCTTGCTGCCCTGAACAAGCGATTGTCTCTGTGCGTAAACTTCCTCCCAGAACAAGACTGGAAAGAATGCATACGCGTAGTAGAGAAGTGGCGATTGCTGTTTGAAGAGAACACCGTATAGAGCAACGAGCACTGAAGAGAAAACAATCATGCTCATCAGTGTCCTCTGCGCCGGCATGTGTCGAGTGAGCACATGCAAATCAATCACCGTCGTGATAGCAAAGACGATCCAACCCACATAGCCAGCCGTGACTACTGTCCGCAAGAACAGCCAGTCATACGTCTGCAAATACCGCAATCCCTCAAGACCAAGGTCAATGAGCTGGTAAGTCTGCTTAATTGCCTCTTCAGAATTGCCCTTGTCGATTGCTACCTGGATCTGCGCCACGCGATGCTCAACCGAGCGCGCTTCGTCATCAAGGCCAGAGTATGCCTTGTAGCGCAGTACAGTAGACTTTTTAATCTCCTCTTTGACATGGTATATTTCCAAGATCTCTTTGGCGTTGGCGAGAAGTGCTTCTGCCTTTGACTTTGGGTCTTTGTCGAGGTACGAGAGGGGCAAGACTCCAACAGAGTTGGTGGGAAAGTCCAGTCCGACTAGATAGGCCATCAGAGCTGCAACATCGGCCTGATCCACATCGTGTCGTTCGACTTCGTCTAGGTTCCAGTCAGACGAAAACTCGGTGTGGCCGTTGGCAATGCCCGACTTGTTCTTCGATGGTGCTGCAACGCCGGCACCCCACGCTATGAAGGGCGTGCGCGTATTGTCAGGATGTCCGTCACCGTGACTGCCCCAGTCGCTCATGCCGTGATCCGCTGTAAAGACAAAGGCCGTCTTGTCATCGTTGTAGAAATCCTCGATCGTTTTCGTGATCCTCTGCACCCCGCGGTCGACAATCTGGATGTTGTGCAGGTATTGCCACGAATATGGCCGATGCGTATGACCAGTAGTATCCAGTCCGAGCAAATGTAGGAAGAAGACGTTCTTGTCCTGTCGCAGCTCAGCGTTCAGTGTCGCGTTCGTCTTTGCGTCGGCGAATAGTTTCTCGACGCGCTCAAAGACCCATTCGTCCAATGCCCACGCATCTTTTGAAAAGTCCTCTTCTTCCGCCCCATAACAGTATGCATCTACCCTCCCTGGTACTGCTCCAGCCTCGAACATGGGAAGAATATCCGGACTACCCCAACTCCATGTATGTCTGCTTCGGTTGAATACACTGTCAAAGTTGACTGGGTTGAGTTTCCATCCTGTAGTCACAGCCGAGACGTCCTCATATAAGCCCGCAATGAGCGCGACATGTCCCGGACGCGATTCGGTAGGGACGCGAGTATGGGACACACCAAAGGTTCCGCTTTCCAGCACGCGGGATCGGAGGAAAGGGGCGAGGGGTCGTGGGGTGTCTACATCGTTCGCGAGAGGGGTCGGTGGGTTGGGGTCAGGATTGGGGAACGACTGGAACGCTTTGTCTGCGCGAAGACCGTCGCCTGGGCTATGATTAGCATATAAGGAGTTGACCAGATCGTAATTTCTCACCAACGAAGAGTACTAATCTTTTCGCCGGAGCTTCCTGCGTCTCCACGCGATGCTCGCGCATGCCATGGACAATTGGGGAAGTAAAGTATACTGTCGTTTTGTCAGAACTAGAGCCAGCTGTAGCGGCTGCTTTCCTACTGACCCAGGAAAATACTTGACAGATAGACCAGATGGAAGACGACTGCTATCAGCAGGAATCTGTAGCGACCAAATTGCGCCATTGTAAATGAGGGTGAGAATGTCGACGCGCCTCGAGGACACGTTTTGTTGCGACGCGACCCGGTACTCAGTACTCAGATGGTTTACGCACCCTAAAGGTGTCCCTGCCAAGAGTTTGCGTCGTCATATGCAGCAAACTCAGCATTGAATGCAACCCCTCTCGTTGCGCTGGAAAATCACACAATCTCAGGTATTGCGCTCAGTGACCTCCTCTGGTCTCACAGACTCGCCGTAGGGGTCAAAGCAGTGAAATGGGCAAGTAACCGCTTCGTCGCCTAAATAGGAAATACCGAGCTCGAGCTCCGCAAAGCTACCGTGCATCGCCATTTGTGAACGCTTTGATGTTGTGAATGCATGTTATTGCTATCAAATTCTACTCCAACAAGCCTCCCAAAAGATCCCCTAAAACGACCGATTCCTGCTTGCATCATCCATCATGCCTCGAGGCTTGTCTATTCCTCGACGTTGAAGTTCGCACCTTCTCTGAGGCCCTCAACAACCAATTCGTGACCCTCTGCACGTTTGTAGATGTCCTTGATGTCATCTAAAGTCATGTCAGCATCCGCATATGGGTGTTTGGCTTGAAAGACTCACCAGTTGTTGTCTCGAAGTGGCTCGTGGCATCGTAGCTCTTTGACATGAAGATGTTGTCATTGGCACCGCTCTCGATGGGCTCGTAAAGTGGGATAGCGGGACCCATGAACTTCTCTTCGATCTTTCCAAGGCGGTCAAGACCGGGCTGGAGCTCAAGGTGGTGGTTGCTGTCACCCTCGGCAATAGTGGAGACGATGGCAATGAAGTAACCCTTGGGGCAAACGTTGTGTGCAGACGAGACGACAGCAATGTAAATGTCTTGGAGAAAGTCAGCGACGCGTCGGAATCCCTGCCTTCATCACTTACCATGCTTGCGTCCAACCTGAGACTGAGGAATGATCAGTTGCAGCGAGTCGGCATCTGATGTGTTGGGAACGGGGTGGTTGAGAATGCAAATAGCCTTGAGCAGGTGTCCGGTGACACGCGCCTTGCCAGGGAAGTACGAGGGGTCTGCGAGGATCTTTCCGGCCTTGGTCTCGAACTTCATGCCTTCACCAGCATCGTCCTTCTCCTTCATGGTAGCCTTGATACCGACAACCTTGCCGCCGTCGTAGAGGAACTCGTCGACGTCGGTGTTGAGCATGTAGGTACCACCGTAGATGGCAGAGAGACGGGCAAAACCCTGGGGAAGCTCTCCGAGGCCGTAAAGGGGGTAGATGTATGGTGACTTTCCATATCGCGCCATGGAGTTGACGTATAGCCTGATGCGCTCAATGGCCTCGTTTGCCCCTCCCTTCTCGGTGATGTAATCGTCGGTCGGATATAGAGCCATGGAGTGGCCAACGAAATCGCGGGTGGAGGCCTCGAGGCCGAACTTGTCGTAGATGTCCTTCATGGTGCTGTTCTTGACGTCCAGGCCTGTATCGGGTGTCAGTGACAACGATTTCATCATGCCTAGCGTGTAGAATGCCTACCCTTGTGTGTAGCCGGATCATCCTCCTTGTATGCGCCAACCCACTCAAGGAAGTTCCTCGCCCGACGCTTCTCGAACAGGCCCATGAGGGGTGATTTGAGCGCCTCTCCAGCATCTGAGGGGACCTTGGCGACGGTCGCCTTAGCGCCACTGTTCTGTTGTACGTAGCTGCCGGCGATCTGCTTGAATTCGAGGTACTTGGTGACATCGGTCGAGACGAGAATGTTGGTCAGCTCGCCGTTGGCCATGAGGAGCTTAGGGACAAGGTCGATGTTCCAGTCGTTGACGCGGCCGTACTTCTTCCATGGCTCGCCCTCGGTCTGGCCGTATCTCTTGAAGAGCTAGATGGCTAGTCAGTATATATTCTGAAACGTAGAGCCGTTTGATACTTACTGCCTCGATGTTCAGTGATGCCGCCTCACTGCGTCATGTCAGCTCCAGTCGGACAAGGCCCATGAGCACCACTCACCCGCCATAGTGGTCGTTGCGGTCGATGTGGAGCACCTTCTTGCCCTTTACACTAAGAACACTGCAAGGATATTAGCATGCATTCAGGCTTGCTTTTTGCTCGAGTCCTCGTGTTACCCTGAAAGCACGCATTCGGTGAGACCTGGGGATAGTTAGCTTCGGAGGCGGTTATGCTACGTAGCGGGGTAATAGCAACCCACCTGTTCCTAGGACCACGACATCATACTCGGGTGCGATTTCGTCCATGGTTGTGTAATGAGAGTTGTGAAATCGAGGAGTTTGTAGTTTGCGGTAGAAGTTGTCCGCTAGAAAGCGCGTGGACAGGTCAACTTAGGGCGGTGAGGTAGATGTGGGGTTGTAGCTCTTTGGGAAGCGCCTCGCCAAACTGGTCGACATGTTTATGCTGGCATTACTTTCATAACTCAACGCGTTTGGCATAGCCTGGTCTAGTGCACTTCACTATTTTCATGACTTGCTATAATATATGCAAGATGCTGCAGAGAATTGCCAGGCTTCCTATGGTATTGTAGGAGCCCATTCACCCGGTGCACGCCAATAATCGGCTAACATTCCCCGTACGTTCGTAGTGTACAGTGTATAAATCTTCCGTTATACAGTGATCGCCCCCGGCATTCAAAGATTGGGCCTTTCTCGCCCATGACACATGCGCTTTCTCAAGCGCTGACCCTTTCCTTTGCTTCTGTTATCGTCTTTTCTTTTACAGGCTCTTCACTGGCTGGCTCAGCTTGGGCATCGAGGGGCGCATCGTCTTCCTCTAACGGGTCCTGTAGAGCATGTTAGCGTCGTGCATCCAGTCTTGCAGTCAGTTTGAACGTACATATGGTGGTTGGGTGTACTGGGGGCCGTCTGTTCTTGACAGGTCGATGTCCGGGTCACGCTGCGCCAGAGCAAATGCCTCCTGGTACGCCTGGTGTCTCTCGGCCAGTGTGTCCAGGATTGCCTTCATAGTCTCCTGCACCGTCTTGTCCCGGTTCTGATTCTCGTAATCCCCGTACCCGGCGTTCAGTCGGCTGCGCTCAATCTTCTCGGTCGCAAGGCGGTTTCGCTCCTTGACGCATATCCACCACAGTTGGTGGAGGGCCTCGAAGTCCCGACTGCGCAGCTCACCCATTGTCCACGGCCGGCCTGTGTCTGTGTAAGCCGGAATGCCATAGCCAGTAGCCCCGATGGCTGCGTACCGTGTCTTTGCTCATCCACCGGTGTCTGCAGAAGCTGCTTGTTCTTGAAAAACCCCCACAGTCCATGGTCCGATGTGCCCGTGACTTGATGCTCAATCGCTACCGGCGTTGGCAACTGCTGCTTCTCAAAGTCTTTTTGCCTAACCGACAACGTCTGCCTCGGCCGCAGAGCGGTACCCCTCACCGCGGAAATCCCCCTGTTCTTGTTGTTGTCGGCCTTGCATCGTGCTGGTGACGTCGAAAAGCACGCTCGTGGGGCATTGCGCGTGCATGGGGCCGAGGGAGCGAGAAATGCGAGGACGGCGTCAGAGTGCGTCGACGCTAGGTTGGGGCGTAACAGTCGTGAAGAGGGTATCGTCGCCATGGCGTTGGTGTGGGCTGTGCCTGCCGATGCAGAAGGGCGCAGTAGCAAAGTTGCAGCTGGAAAGTGCGACCGGGGTCTGGCAACTAGCGCCTGCAGGCCACTCAGCCCTAAACGGTAGGTAGGAGCCCTCCCGTATAAAGCGAAGCCACCCCGCCCTTTATCTCCTCTCCTCACCGAACTTCGCGCTCATCACCCCGTGTTGGGCGCCCTCTCATAGTTTCAATTTCATTTGAAGAATTCTTCGATTTCACCAGCGGGGATCAGGACCCGCACTACAACATCTCGACATGCAATATACCACCGCCATCATGCAGCTCGCCATCAGCCGACCCGTCTACGTCTTCTGGCAACCATCTCAACTCCGTATTGTCGTCAAGCCACCCTGGAACGCAGTCTATTAATTGGGATTTTGCGCTTTCTTACTCGACCGCCCAAGACAGCGGCTCTCTTCTCGATACCTCTTCACTTCTCCCTGCTACTTCTTCTTCGGCCCTCTTCACTGGTGGCTTGCTCGCACCAGACCCTTCATTTCACACCACTCCGGACTGGAACCTCTTTCCGACTTCTGACTCACACTATCTTGGCCATGATTCCCAGCTACATCCCGGCGGCCCTACCTCGCTCCCTACTTCTGGAGACAACATGAATACACTTGCCATGGGATTCTCAGCCAACATGAATACGTCTGCACAGATGACGAGAGGTAAGGCGGATCTTCACCATCTTGTGTTCAATCTCTAATCCACGCAGATTACTCACAATCTGGTTCTTCATCAACAAGCCACAAAGACCAGAGCTCGTCACCCCCTGAGCAAACATCTTCATCCAGATTGTCTTCTACCAAAAACAGTCCTGCGGGCTCAGAGCCCCCGTCTCGTATTGAGAAAAGGAAAGCCAACACCCTTGCTGCCCGTCGGTACCGCCAAAAGCGGGTCGATCAAATGAGCACCCTCGAAGCTGAACTCAAGGAGGTCAAGGCCGAACGGGACGATCTCAAGGTCCGCAACGCCAGGCTCGAAGGTGAAGTGGAAACGCTTCGTGCTCTCCTCCGTTCGCAGAAGTAGACCTGTTTTAGACTGTCAGCATCTGATATCGTCTCCATGTTTCACTCAAAGTTCAATGCGTGGCCTCTTTTCAGACGATGTCGGAAAATGGATCGATCATGGCCCGCCTGTTCAGGGCTGTGGCTCACATCGGCAAAAAGTTTGGATTTAATCTCAGAGGTGGGAAAGGATTAGGATCTTGGACACTCACAGCCTGTCTGGTTGTATGTAATGAATTTCAATTCTGCTTCTATGGATGCTACGGGACACTACAATACGTTTTATACTCGCTGTTCACTCCTGCCATATCCTCCACAAGCATCACTATTGCTCATTATGAGGAGTAGCATTTGCTTGCAATGGGTACCTTCAAGTGCCGAACTCGAACTCACGATGAGTCGACCTGAGTTGTACTGACGACAGCTTCTTCGTGTACCGACACCTCCGGGCACCCACCAACCTGAGCGATGCCACCATGTCACGCTCACTACAGTCGCATACGAGGGTTCATACCACCACTAGACAAGTGTGGCCTGAGGCTTCGCCCTTTTCCAGGATATGGCCATCGCCAGGGTGCCGCAGCAGGTTTAGCCCCGCTCCGTCGTCCAATCAGAAGCCAGAACGGTGAGTCATTCTCGCTCACTATGTGTTGCAGCTCTCGGCTTTCCTTACATCCACTTCCGTCCACACCGATTGCATGTGTGGATAGAATAGGGGGTGCCCGACTCTCAACAGTTTACGCTACGGCTTGCGTGACTGCTTGAGCTGGCAAAGAGATGAATTCGTGCTGGTGACGTCATTCTTGACCTACAGCACGCCCAGGCCTCGGATTCCCCAACACCACCTAAACATTGACTGAGTTGCCACCAAAGCCGATAAACTTCTTTCCATTGGAAGTAGGCGGAACTTACTCTACCCGTATCCAAGGCCTGCTAAGTTGCGCGGTCCTTGATTGTTTTTCCGTCTCGCTTGGTTCGTGACGACCTAGATACTTTCCATACACAGCTTTCTTTTTCTGCATTCACTCTACCTCGCCAAGGAGCACTCATTGCTTTGATCATTCTCATATGCTACCTTACGCTTGTTCTTCGATTTGCCTCTGTCGCTTCGTGGTATGATCGGCAATTGCTCTCCGAAATCCAGAAGAATAACATGACAAGGTCTGCCCAGATTCGTACGTCACCCTGAACCATCATCGCGACTCTTGGAATACTTAAGCAGTGCCAAAAGCGACCAGGTCAGTCATTTACCGCCTCAGATGCAGCATGTTGGGCGATATGCAACGCGTGTTTCAGCCTCAGACACTCTGTACGCAACGTTCACCCTGGCTAAAGTGGGTCTGCTAGACGTTCCGCTGCCGAGTCTATCACTTCATGCAAGCTTTCTGTTACTCGGATACGTCTACGCGATAGCGGCGTCCATTCCGTTTGCAGTTAGCAATCGTTTTGGACGTTATCAGGCATTGCGACTGTAGCCCAGTGTGGAAATGGTCTCCATCCTCAGACTGTACCACCTGAGCCGAGACCGCAAGGCAGCCCACATGTACTTCTTCAGCTTATGCCAATGCAGATTTCATCACGACGCGGGCCGATCATGTGGCTGGTCGATGTTATATTACGGTTTCTAAGCCTAGCACTCCACGTTGTCCTGGCTCCACTTGCGATACCATAGTCCAATAATGTTTTGTGAGGGCGTGCTATGGTTCGCTTCGTGTCGAGCCATGAGGTCGCTTCACTGCAAGGATCGCCACAACCGGGATGGCCATTGCTTGTCTATACGCGTAGGGAGGCACGACACGCCTTATGGAACACGGCCTTCCGCCTGTGCAGAACCTGGGGAACCCTAAAGTTTAGTACTCGCTCTCATAAGCGAACGCTCAGGCCCAACTCATTCATGTTCATTGTTTGTCCATTCGATCGTTCTGTACACTGTTGCCCGGGCGCACAGTTCCACGATCACCTCTTTGATTCGGACTGACTGGATCGGACTCCCATATCTCAAAGGAAACAAACAATTGCGGGAGACCATGTATTTTCGACCAGGCCTCGTGGTGGTAATCGTCGGAGCAATCTTGACATCGCTGTCGACAATCGTCGTAGCTCTTAGGTTGGTTTGCCCGGCGATCGAAGGAAGGGACCGAGTTCTAACCAAGCCAAACAGATACTACTGCCGTTACTTTCTCATGGGATCTCTCAGCGCTAGCGATCATCTCATGTTCACTGCCTTAGTAAGCCTACCAGCCCCAGTCTACACAAGGTAGCTCACAGAGTTTAGGTCGTTACTTGGGGAACCTTTGTCGTGAACTATTACCAAGATGTGACTAGCAGCGGTTATCCACCTAGGTACCTCCGCATACCGGTATGGACATCCCGTTGCTTTCCACATATACTTTCTAACCTCCGACAGGAAAAGCGGCCAGAGATTGAACCGACCGTGCGAGGAGTACTAATTTCCTGGTGGCTCTACCGCCTGATATATGTCGTCGGCCTTGGCTTCGTCAAGCTCAGTATTCTTTTCTTCTATCGATCCATCGCCGCGAACCGTACATTCCGCCGCCTCGTATATGGCATGATTGCATTCGTGTCCATGTACACATTCGCCGCCACCGTAGCCGCAGTCTTTCAATGCCAGAATCCAGCGAGCGCTTGGTCCACGACCAACTACTTTGCTCAATTCGATTCCAGCATCCAGCGCGAACCTGCCAAGTGCTGGGATCCTGTCCAGTTGTGGGTATTCTCGTCCGCTGCCAATCTCCTAAGCGACATCATCATCCTTATGCTACCATTGCCGACTCTGCTGAGTCTGCGCATACCGATGGGCAAACGATTAGCGCTGATCGGCATCTTCTCCGTAGGTGTCATGGCCATCACAGCATCCTCGGTACGCATGTGGGTCATGATGCTATGGGCCGAATCGCCCTGGAACTCCGCACGCTACGGATCCGATCTCCTCCTATGGGGTCAAGTCGAAACGAACAGTGGAATCATTTCCGCATCCGTACCCTTTCTACGTCTGCTGTTCCGCAGCAAACAAAAAAAGGAGGAGCGCAGTGCTACTCCGAAAAAAGCCTACGTGACGCCACCGAGCCCCCCGCAAATTGATGCTTTCAGCCAGCACAAGGCGCTTGATATGGGCGAGTGGCCGCTTCCGAATGACAAGGGCATCGATAGAGGAGAGTCGATTGGCTTCATTACGATACATGAGAGAACAACTATTGCGAGAGAGTCTAATTGGGGTCCGTTTCTTACAATACCGGAGAGTTTGAGCGGCAGTCGGAGCAGTACCCAGATGGAACGCACACAACGCCCGCATAACGTAGTCTGAGGGGCTAGGTGAAAAACTCGTACTTTTAAAGATTAATGTCTTGTATTCAATTCAAAGTTGAATATTTCGATTGAAGATGCAGTTGGATGCGAGAGTACTGCTCTACTGGACGGCCACGTGCTTGGTTCTATTGCTGGTGAGTTTGAAATAATCGCACTTTGCAGTGACAACTACAAAATGTAAGGTATCTGTCTGTCGAAAAGGTTGAGCGGTGTACGGTACATGCATTGCATACATGTAGTGTTGACAGTCAGCTGCCACACTGCATTAGTGGCACTCGACGCGACAACGCCGTCACAGCAAGCGATATCTGTTGTCAGCTGGAGGCAAAATGAGTCCAATTGGACTCTAGATTTTGTCTTGTCAATCCAGGAGATGGCGGCCATGGCTAATGGTGAGGTTCCAACAGAAGACGTTGCACAACGGCTGCAGGGCGACATGGGGCTGAAGATGGCGCTTTACCATACCTGGTTAACTTCGGACGGACCTATCTATGCCTGGCGATCTCATGCAGCTGTCTAAAGCGTCGAGAAGCATCCGAAAGGTCACGTAGACGTTAAACTTCAGCATCTCAACGTGCGTGCTCGTAAGTACAAAGCCCTTGTTTATCGCAGCACACCGCCCAATCGTAGCTTTCCCCACATGTCGGCATAAAGAAGCAAGCCCTTGCTCATGCTCGCATCCACCGTGGCTTCCTCACGCCTAACCAAGTTCTTTCTCGCCGCTGTCGCTCTCTTCATTGGCACGACCGCCATCCTGGCTTCAATTCGACTCGGCGGGCGCGTACCTACTATTCTGCAATACGTGAAACCTGCCCCATTGCGGAATCCCCTCTACACACAGCCGTATAGACCCCTCACCAACTCCACTATGGCGCCCTCTCAGTACAAGACGCCCCCGCAGCTTCCGCCCAAGTTCACGGCTACCAAGGAAAGCCTGGTTGATGACGCAAAGAGGCTGGTATGTCCAAACATTTCCGACAAGTCGGGTGAGGGCCGCTTCCGGGAGATGCTGACGTAGCCCAGATTGACCGGTCGCGAAACGTCCAAGATGCCATCGTCCGCGATGTGAAGCCCGAAAGCGCAACCTTTGCCAACACGCTCCTCCAAATCGCCCGCGATGACAACAAGATGGCCATTGAGGCGCATATCCTCGGTTTCTACAACGCCGTATCGACAAGCAAGGAGCTGCGCGATGCCTCGAGCGAGGTGGAGCAGATGCTCGACGACTTTGGCATTGAGTCGTCCATGCGCGAGGACGTCTTCAACCTCATCGACGCGGTGCTGAAGAAGGGCGAAAAGCTGGATCCCGAGTCGCAGCGATTGCTAGAGAAGGACCACAAGTCGTTCATCCGGAACGGTCTGAACTTGCCCGCCGGGCCAAAGCGAGACAGGTTCAAGGAGATCAAGCAAAGGCTGAGCCAGATCAGCATTGCCTTCCAGAAGAACCTTAACGAGGAAAACGGAGGACTGTGGTTCACTCCCGAGGAGCTGCACGGCGTACCGGAAGACGTCATCTCAGGACTCAAGAAGGGCGAGGGCGAGAATGAGGGCAAATTGTTCCTTACTTTCAAATACCCCGACCTGTTCCCGACGCTCAAGTACGCCACGAACCCGGAAACGCGCAAGAAGGTCTTTATCGAGAATGAGAACAAATGTAACGATAACGTGGCGCTCTTCAGGGAAGCCATTCTCCTCCGCGACGAAGGCGCTCGTCTCCTCGGATACGACAACCATGCGCAGTTCCGGATCGAAGACAAGATGGCGAAGACGACAAAGACCGTGGATGACTTCCTTGGAGACCTCCGCAAGAAGCTTGCGCCTGGTGGAAAGAAGGAGATTGAGAAGTTAATGGAGTTGAAGAAGCAGGACGCGAAGGAGAACGGACTGACTGGCCCACTGGCACAAGATTACTACCTCTGGGACAACAGGTACTACGACCGCCTGATGTTGGAGAAAGACTACCAACTCGATCACCAAGTCATCGCTGAGTACTTCCCTCTGTCAACAACAATTCAGGGCATGTTGAAGATCTTTGAGGAGCTCTTTGGCCTGGTCTTTGTTGAGATTTCGGGTGAGGAAGACAGGGCCGCCCTTGCTGACGGCGGCAAGGGATCCGACATTGTCTGGCATGAGGACGTGCAGATCTTTAGCGTCTGGGACGACGAAGGCGAGGGCGCAGGATTCGTCGGTTATCTTTACCTGGATCTTTTCCCGTAAGTACCCTGTGCACGGATCCGAGTCACGTGCCTTCATCCCGAAATATGTCCGAGCTTTTGCTAACTCAACACCAGACGCGACGGCAAGATAAGTACACCTCCCATTCACTCTCAGGTCACGTACTAACAGCTCCTCGCACTATGGTCACGCGGCCAACTTCAATCTCCAGCCAGGTTATATCGATGAAGATGGCAAGCGGCGCTATCCCGCCACCGCGCTGGTGTGCAATTTCTCCAAGCCGACCAAGAAGAAGCCCTCTCTATTGAAGCACGACGAAGTTGTGACTCTGTTTCACGAGCTTGGACACGGTATTCATGATCTAGTTTCCCGGACGACATATTCTCGATTCCACGGCACTAACACTGTTCGTGACTTCGTCGAGGCACCATCCCAGATGCTGGAGAACTGGTGCTGGACCCCTTCGCAACTGCGGGCCTTATCACACCACTACTCCTACCTCTCTCCTGACTACGAGAAGGCCTACCTCGAGTCATCTGGCAAGAGCTCAAAGCCTTCAGAACAGATCCCTCAATCGCTGATTGCCAGCTTGATTTCGACCAAGCATGTCAACGATGCGCTCTTCAACCTAAGACAGTTGCACTTTGGCACATTCGACATGGCTGTTCACGAGCCCGCCAGTCACGAAGAATTAGAGAAGATGGACATTACCGAGAAGTACAACTCTTTGAGGCACGAGATCAGTCAGCTAAAGGGACCCGAGTCGCTAGACGGCGACAAGAAGGGCGACTGGCACTGGGGCAATGGACAAGCGACATTCGGCCACTTGATCGGTGGCTACGATGCCGGGTAAGTCATAATAAGTCGCTTCTCTCACAAATACATTCTGACGATTGCAGCTACTACGGCTACCTCTCTTCCCAAGTCTACTCCACAGACATGTTCTACACCGTCTTCAAGTCCGACCCGATGAACCCCACTGAAGGTCGCCGCTACCGCCACACCGTCCTTGAACGTGGCGGTTCCAAGGAGGAGATGGACATCCTTGAGGAGTTCCTTGGCCGCAAGCCCCAGACTGACGCTTTCTACAAGGAGTTGGGTATTTCCCAGTAGAATCGCGATGATATGCGTGCGTCTGCAGGGGCTCAACGGGAAGATGGCATGGCGCCTGTGATACTGTATCACAGCCGACTAGCGTAGCGCCATCATGGCTGAACAACGGAATAAATTAACAAAAAATATCATTGTCTACACCCAGCTTCCTCGCCTCTCCATGGATGCTATGATGTCATCTCCCTGAACGCCACCGTCCCCCTTTCTGATGACTGCATATCTTCGTCCTTGTGAGTTGAACTTCGCGAAACAAGTGCAACTAATTTTGTCTGTAAACAGGAAGCGCACTGTTTCACAATCATATCATCCCTGTCGGAATGATCTTTCGGTGTTTGATCACCACCTTACGTGCTTCTTTGCTCGAGAGCTTATCCAGACAGCGGTGTTCACCGTCTAGGGGACCTCAATTGACCAGTACTCCGGCTGAATCTACTTTGTAAAGGAAACGCCCACACGACATGTTACGAAGTTGAATGAGTGATGTAACCCGCATTCTTAAATATTTGAAGACAACGGGTTTCACTTCCTTGGTCTCGGATAGTGTGGGTAGCGGTGCTGGGAACGTGTTGAGATTCGGTGTACTTTATGCTGGCTTCAGCCGCAAAGCCGCTGTCGGCGAAGACTAGGCGTGCAGTGCCCGAGGTTTTAATATCTGCCCTTGGCTCAGCGCCATACCATGTGGGTCTGATTGCCTTGCTGCTGCCTTTGAATGTGGCGTTGGGTGACTTCGATTGGTCTCTCTTTAGCGACGATGCCACGGGGAGAATACCGCCATCTACGTCAGATAGGCTAGGCGACTAACCCTCATATGGTTTACATGCCTCGTCTGCCGACATCCCTAGAGCCTGCCGGCTTATATCCGGGATAAAAATATTCTGATGGCTTACTCTTCTCCGACAGTTCGCTACGGCTGAGTTGTGAGTGATGTCCAGTGTAGTGCGAGTGATGACAGGCAAACGGTGCAATTCAATAGTGTGCGACAGGATTACGACAAAACTGAAAAGCGTTATTGCTCAAAGTTGTCTTTTACTACTTTACTACGAGAGGACTTAGGCAGAAACAAGGCGACAACGTGTTGACAAACGCTCGTGAGCCTATCGACTTTCCTGCGTAAGTGAAGGCCACTCGCCTTCTCGCCTTCTCACCTTCACTTTCAACTTCACGGCCGCCCACCTTCCCCGCCTGTGCATTCACCTTTCAATTTCCCATCTCCCCACTTGACATCTCTTCCCGCCAACGTTATTTGCGGGTTTTAGCGCACTTCGAAAACCCTCAAGAGGACGCGTGCTCACTTTACACAGCCGTCTCCAGCCGCGACCCCATATCCGCACTTGCCAGGAAAAACAGCCTCAGTCTTCACCGACGCGACCTTGACTTCGTCTCCATCACACGCCAACGCACAAAATGGCGAAAGCTCGCGAAGACGACTTCTCAGCCGCCACGCGGCTCTTCGACGACCAAGAAATCAAAAACTGTATCGTTGCCTGCGAAGCGAACATCAGGTTCCACACCATCTCGCCATGTACCCTATAACGCCCTCCGCCACTAACACAGTAGCAGCGACACCACATTGCCGCCCTACTACATCATCAATAACTGCATCCTCATCGCCTGCGCGCTTGATACTTGGGAGGAAGCGGATGAATGGAAGGAAGCGACAGAACAAGCCTACCGCGCAGCTCTTGGAAAAGCTGATAGAATGGGTGACAAGGAACTCCTTGAGCTGCTTGGGGATCTGCGCAAAGGGCTCGACGAGCTGGAGGGGTTTAGGAGGGAAGATGGGGTTGGAGAGGAGTTGGATGGGGAGTTGGTCTTTGCGGATAAGGAGAGGGAGATATTGGATAGGAAGGGGGGGAGGAGATAGAGACGTAGGCGGCGTTTGAAAAGGGATGAGGAAGGAGAGGAAGGGGGGACAGTGGAAGATGAGGGTGCTGCCGCTTGGGTTCTTCCCGACCGCTCCGTGCACCGCAGAAGCTAGGCAC
The DNA here is from genome assembly GCA_029100535.1 of Stemphylium beticola. Classification (NCBI taxonomy): domain Eukaryota; kingdom Fungi; phylum Ascomycota; class Dothideomycetes; order Pleosporales; family Pleosporaceae; genus Stemphylium; species Stemphylium beticola. The sequence continues at coordinate 131,496 of JARBXR010000041.1, read as the reverse complement.
AAGTTATGCCTGGGCGAATACAGTACCTGCACTTTTCATCCATCACCCTACTACAGACACCACTCAGGCAACTACACTGCACAAACTTATCGTCGAGCCTCCAGCATATATGTCAAGTTCTTCGTTCTCTGTGTAGTCTACAAAGATCCATGGCGGTCCTCGCACGCATTTACGCCCTCTCCAACCCTGGTCGCCCCTCGATTGTATCCAACACGGGCCCCACGAACGTCTTCTTCCCATTGACAAACCACCAGGCCGCACTGAACACCAGCACCGCACCCAGCACGACCGGTGCATAATTCATGTTCTCGGGCGTAACAGGCTGATACGGCGGAAACAAGAGGAAAATAGACGCGTAGACAGTGTAGATGATAGAAACGATATTAATCCCGATACCAAATCGACCAAGTCGAAATGGTCCATATGGCAGGCTGTCCGGCCGAGCCATTCTGCGGTAAAGGATAAGGGATATCGGTATGAGATAAGATATGTACAGTGCAACGGTACCGAGAGACACGATTGCGTTGAAAGCAGTTGTAGAGCCGATGTTGAGGAGGCCGATCAAGACGAGGAAAACGCTCGTGACAGCTATCGCGGGTAAAGGGACGTGGTGCTTGCTACTAACATGGGAAAGCGTCTTAGAGCAGGGGAGTCCGGCGTCGTTGGCAAAGGACCATAACATGCGCGATGCGGTTAATAAAAGAGGGACTGTGGCTAGACCAGCCATGATGATGAGAGCGCAGGCCATGGCGGATGCTGTTGCCCTTGTCTGCGTTATCTGGTAGAAGATCTGCACAATCGGGTATCCGGTATTGGTTTCCATGGCTTCAGTGATGTCGCCCATGCAGAAGAGGATGGCGAGAACCCAGCCAAAACCCATGAGGCCATTGATGATTATGGAGGAGAGCATGGCTCGGGGGACGTTTCTTTCAGGATTTTCGATTTCCTCGGTGAGATGAGTCGCACTGTCGTATCCTGGGGCGGTGTTAGTCCATCAAAATACGCAGTGTTGAAGTGCATCTGACCTGCAAGTACATAGGTACTGCTCAGCAATCCGATACTGAAAGCCACGCCGTCACTACTCCACCCGGACTCGTTGATGAAGGTTGTGAAAACCCAGCCCGCGCTGTGTTTCGTGGGCGACACAACGCAAATGACCACGACGAGCAGTACCCACAGCGAGACATGTAGTACGAACGTGGCGTGTAAGATCCAAGGCAAGCTCCTAATAGCGAAAACATTTATTAGTGTTGCCAGCCCAAGGAACGCCCAGTAAAGCATAGTGCCATGCCACCGTTCAAAGACGTAGTCTGGGTAATTCAGCACAATCAGGGCTTGAATCATTGTCCCGCCTAGAAACGGTGCGCTCGCCGTGAATGTCTGCCACGCAAAGACAGAAATCCATCCCGCGGCGTAGCCCCAAGCGGCGCGGAATTTTCTGGGTGCGAGTTGGACGACAAAATAGTATTGGCCTCCTGCAGAGGGGTACCTGGTAACAAAAAAGGGTGTTAGAGGAAGATCAGTACGCAAAAGCCGTGTGGTTGACTTGCATGGAAGCTAGCTCAGAGAGAGATACAGCCGTTGCCAATGTTCCGAGGATAGCCACTGTTTGACGTATATTAGAAAATTACCTCTTTGCTGGGCAGCTATCGTAACTAACGTATGTATCCGTAGACTAAAGCGACTGGGCCCCCAGAAATTAGGCCCGTGGCCATGGTAGATCCGAGCGCCTCCCATGTCGCGATCAAGGACGTAGCAGTAGATATGAGGGAGAAGACGTTGAAGTTTCTCTGTGGGGGAACATTAGCAGAAGGCAACTCATTGTTGATAGTAAAACCACTTGCCTCGAGGTGCTGGCTTGGGGCATTAAGTGCATCGTCCTTGCCAGATATTGTTTTCTCCAGATTTGTAGTTGGCGCTCGATGGTCTTTTGTTCCAGAAGATTCCGGAGTACCCATGGTGTTTCTCTTCTGCTTTTCTCTATGCAAGGCAGTGAAAGTCGACACCGGAGGAAGCGCATACTTCTTCACTGCCAGACATAGGTGAAGCTACGCTCGAATAGGTTCTGTGCGGAATGAAACCGAACTGATGGATGAATTGGCGCTATGTCAGGACCCTGTCTACGAGGAATCTGTCGGGTAGGCTTATCTTTGGATCCCGCATTCGCTCTGCTCTGCGTACAGTAGCGGAAATACGCCGTCCCCAGGGATAATAGATCGTCGGACAGCATGAGGCGTTAGCACTGATAGCGTAAACAAGTCCCTATTTTGCCAGCTTCCAAGCGAGTAACCAGAAAGCGTAGCTCTACTGCTACATTGTGCATTGCATGCATGTCACCTTCGTACAAGACATGACTGAGAACTTCATCTTGAAGTTGAAGATACCGGGTAGGACATCGCCGCCACAGCATTGTCGGACATCAATTGTTCACCGCGCTCATCTTGCATCATACATCTATCTTGGCACCTTGTGACATCGATGGTTTAAGTAAGAACGTTATGTGGTTACTTTTGCAGGGTCCTTATCTCGACGGAGACCAAAGACCCTGGATCCGACATGACGCGGTCACAATTCCGCGGTAACGTTATCGCACGTGGCTCGTGCACTTGACCCCGTCTCGCTCTCTCTACATCGAACTCCGCTATATCCGCCATAGGGCACAACACTCTTAATGGAACATCGCCGTGCAGCTGGATGCGAGGGACGAGGAAAATAAGGGCAAATGAAATGCCACAGCTTTGAGAGTGAAAGTGTTTGATTTGGAGGAGCGATTTCTTGCTAGTTTATCCTGCCATGCAATCGTGACGACCAAACACGGTTTGGCTGTGGAGCAGTGCCAGTGGCCTTTCGCGAATGCTAGTTACCGTAGAGAATTTGTTGTTTATGTGCGTAGGCATTTGATCTCCATATGTAAATAGGTGTTCAATGATTATCGCGAGAGCGAGTTTGAAGGTCAACGAAGAGGAAGAATTAGGGACTGATGATAAAAGAAATCTATACGGTAGCAATATTTACAACACACCGCCTACGACTCTACACGGCACAGCTTGCCATTCTCATTCGGCAGCCCGTCCACACTCTCAACCTTCCACCTCTCGCTCCCCACGCCCGTAGAAACAAAAAACACATCCTGGGGATCAAGCTTCTTCTTCAACTCCAACAACATCGGGTACTTATCGCCGAAAAACGCGTTGCCAAAGTCCGGTTCGAGACGGTCGGCTTCTGCAAGATAGGACCCAGCACCGGGACTGATATCCCTCCAAGACTGCATGTCGCCCTTTTGAAAGTCCTGACGGATCTTGAGGATCTCCTCTGCAGTGCTGTTCAGAGGCCAGCGCACAGACTGCATGCTGAAAGAGACTAGTGGGCGCCAGTGCGAGTTGACGGCGTTGTCGGTGTTGTACGGGTCTTTAGCTTGCATGTTGAAGTGGACTTGGACGCGGTTGTTCTCGCTTGAAGCGCGAATGCGTTCGTACACCTCCTGTCGTTTCTCCGCAGTTTCAAAGTTTGCGCGGGGGAACAGGCGCGACGCGGTTGCTACGTTGGGTTTCTGCACGGCCTCAAGCGGGAAGGAGGAGCGCCAGGCATCGTAGAAGTTGTCAAAGTGCGTGATGTTGGGGTCGTATTTGACGCCGAGGTCGTCGAGCTTGTTGAACCATGGCTGCAGGAGAGCGGTAGCTTCAGCCTTGGACTTTCCTGGCGCGAAGAACGGGGAGAAGGCGAAGGAAAAGGTGCCGTTGGAGGGGATTACCATCCAGTATGTGTAGGTCTGGGCGTCGGCGTTGTCGATCCACGAGTCCACGTAAGCACGGATGGCGGCCCAGAAGGTCTCGTTGCCGGTGTCTTTGGAGTTGAAGCCGAAGCGTGAGGCTGTGACTTGGAGGTCGGGATGCGCTTTGACGGTGACGGAGGTCACGACACCGAATGTGCTTCCACCTCCACCACGGAGCGCCCAGAAGAGATCAGTGTTGGATGTAGAGTTTGCGACGACAAATTCGCCGTCCGCCCTGACGACCTCCATTGAGAGAACGCTGTCAGCGCCGGTACCATAAAGTGGGGTCAAGGGCGAGTGCCCTCCTCCTTGGATGTAGCCTCCCATCACTCCGACAGTCTCACCCTCTCCACCCACGACGACTCTGCCCTTCTCAGCAGCAGCCTTGTAAATCTCAAAGGCCTGAACACCGACACCGCTCTTGAAAGCCGGACCAGAGTAGTTGAGCTTCTCATCAACGTACTCCTCAATGTACTCAATGTCTTTCATGTTGTGCGTCCAGATACTGAGAGAGTCTTTGCCAGCGCTCTTTCCAAGGAAGTCATGACCCGTGTTTTTTATGACGAGTCGAACGCCCGTGTTCCTCGCAAAGTTGACGGCGAGCTGAACGTGCTTTGGCTCAGTGGCGTTGACGACATACATGGGGAAGCCACCACGCGTGCATCCGTGCGAGTCGAATAGGGCTGGTGGAGTGCATGTCATGCCCTGTCCTACTGGGGACATGATCTCGATCGGATCAACGAAGTGGAGATACGACTTTTGCCATTCTGGAACGGTATATTTAGAGCATTGTGCGGCGTCGTAGTCGTCGCCAGGGTAGCATACTGCAGCCCGGGGTGTAGGTGCAGTGATAACGCGGTCGCCAGTGAGTTTGCCGAGTTGAGACCAGGCTTCGTCCGAAGGCCACTCAGGGTCGTCGGGATAGACTTTACATCTGGAAGTCGAGTTTTTCGTCGGAGCAGCGTCAGAAGAGCCTGGGAGAAAGAATGACTTGATTGCGGAAGGAACACCCTGGAGTTCGACATCTGGGTTGAAGATACCGGTTTCGTCTCTCGCCGAAACAAGAGGAGACGCAGCTGTTGACGCAGCGGCCAAAGCCGTGAGCCACAAAGTCATGGAGGCCATGTTTGCCAGGATTTTGCGACTTGTCTCAGCTTCTCAGGGTAAGACCGAGTGGGCGACTTTTGGCAATTGATCGTCCACCGTTAAGGGGATGCAGATCTGTGAGATCGTTAGAAAGTTTCTTCGTCTCGTACATGGCCGTTACATAGTTACCTTTCCCTTGGGGCTGCGGGAGCTGGCGTGGTGCGGACCGTTGCGCGCTGACGAGAATCAAAAGGATAGACATTGTGCTCATCTTACCGACTGACTCGATATAGGAGGCAATGTTCAATATGCCGCCCTTGGCAGGACGCAGGCTAATGCTGTTGCGCTGAGTGTGACTGCTGATCTTATGCTGAAAAATGTGTTGACAGCTGAGGTAGCCAGGGTCAACGACATGGGCCAGAATTGATAATCAACTTGCGACCTATCCAAACACACAGCGAATACGTCTTGTACGTGGACGTTGCGTAACGCATCCTTCTTACATGCTCAAACTCCGTCCTGCACCTATCGTGATGGATTTACCCTGACCTCTAATGCAAACCCTAATGCAGATTCTTCATGTTCTGGATGGAAAGCTGCAACCGCGCGAGCCCACGTGCAATTCAGGTACAATGCTGAGGCTAGGCCATGGTAAGTCTTCTCCCGAGTCGTGGGGCTTGTCGCCCAGGGTCTGCAGGTTGTTGATGGTCATAGCCAGCGGTGGTGCAAACTTAGCGGGGTTGACTAGAGTCATGATCGGCGAACTTAAGCGCAGGAAATCTCTCGACTAAACCGCGCGTTCCCTGACAGACACTTCGCCCTTGTCTGAACATCACGTTTAACGTTCGCAAAATATTTTGCGAATAATTACACGATCGCGCACCGGGTGTTGATGACCCAATTGAGGCTTTCTGAGCTGGACTGGCTGCGCCGCGCTCGGATAATAAACTAGTGGGCGGAAAGGTCCCCGTAAGCCACCCGGCAGGCATCGAAAGTCACGTTCAGTGATCGACGGACTTTTCTTCCGTAAACGAGGGCAGACCAGAGCATTGACTCGCGTAGATGCTGCCAAGTCCTCCCAGCCCTGTACTTGTCCCTAACCCTCCAGGCACGCCTACAGGCGTTATGCCGGCTGCCAGAGCCCGAGCCTAGAACTTTAATGGAGATACCAGCCCGAATTCGGACCGCGATAAACCGTTTTCAGCCTGATGAGACATCCTAGTACTAGTTGTGATAAGGCGAGAGGAAAACGTACGGTCGGGAGGATTGAGGCTGCCGCGGTGATGGTGTGCATAGTCGTCAGCCTCGATCTTGACCAATGTCTTTCCCGTGCCTTGACAGGTTTTCATCCCGGACGACGAGTCTAGAGCAGCGGCTCGTCCGGTGTTGTCTTTGACCTCGCCGTCGAGGTGAACATGACCGCATCCTTCTTGGCCACCAGGTCCTTTTCTTAAGGAATTGACAGTGCGGTCGTCGCGTGCGCCGAGCGACCATAACAGCGCCACCATATCCAAGCTGCTAAGAGGCGTTGAGGGACGTCGGTTCTTTACGGCAGATCACAAACGGCTTTTTCCTTTCGTTACGTCGCTTGGGAGTCCTGTCGGCTGACATTGTCACTCCACCCTCGCTTCTCGGATGCAACCTTTCCTCCAGGACCCACGATCGTCATCTTCCGTCTAGAACTTTCGACTCTCGGATCATTGAGCCGGACGATATCTCGGATTCCATCAGCCGCACGCAGTACCGACCGCTTACCTTCTCTTTTGTCGCGCGTCACGGGCGACGACCATCGCCCAGGATGGTCGAAAGCCGACAGACCGAGTGTCTAGCAATCGTCTGTGCCTTTACAGTCGTTGCATCTATCACCGTGTTTCTCAGGGTATGGTCGCGGTACTTGGGACGAAACTTCAGTTGGGATGATTACCTTATTCTCATCGCCACGGTACTCTACATAGCGGCCACTGTTACCACATGGGTGTGGGTGATTTTGAGTGGTACGGGCTACCACGTATATGATCTGCCCAAGAAGTCCGTCCATGAGCAACTCGTCGCCCTATACTGGAGCTTTTCTATACAGATGATCTATCATCCTTGTACGTATTCGGCCACACTGGTGGCTGCGAAGTCTTTACTGACGCGACTTTAGTGATGGGAACGATAAGAGCCTCGATCATCATGTTCCTGTTCCGGATGAAGGACAATCGTCGGCGTATACGATATCCACTCCATGCCGTTTTCTGGCTCAACATCATCTATTCCGTTGGATCAACTATCGTCAATCTGGTACAATGTACTCCACATGCCTACGTGTGGAACAGACCCGCCATGGACAGTGTGGATGCCAATGGAAACGTTGTGCCAGGCGGGACTTGCATAGACGCCCGGACATTTGTGCTTGTATCTTGCGGCCTTTCCATCTTGATGGACCTCATCATTATGCCGATCCCGTCGATTATGGTGTGGAATCTTCAAATGCACCGACGTACAAAAGTCTTGGTGGTGGTTGTGATGAGCCTGGGATGGATTGCGACTGGTGTCTCCGTGGGCCGGTTCATCGTCTACTACTACCGATTTGCGCCAACCAATACGGACCGCACGTGGGATATTGGGATTGCAATCAGTATCGTGGAGCCTGCTGTACACATCATGACAGCATGTGCGCCTGCAACGAAGTGTCTGTTCCGATACTTGTTCCCGCAATTCGGATCGGATCGCCATACTTCGTACTACCATCACGGAACTGCTACCGGTCACAGGCCGAGCAAGTTCGGGTCATGTGGCTCCAAGATGATGGGCAACTTCGATTTTGCTCTGCCAAACAACAGAGAGGTCGAGATTGATATGGAGATAGGCGGTGCTCCAAGGACGCTTCCTTTACCCCCAGAGGACAAGAATGCAAGCGTTGTTGAGTGGAAGGCGACAGGCAACTCAGATTCTGCCCAGCTGGTGGGAGCGCCCACAAGGAAAATGAGCTGCTCCAAAACGGCATGCACTGAATCAAGTGAGCAAGTAGAGGCCGAACCAAAGTATTTTCTGGGGCGAGCTCGATAGTGGCATTGGGTCTGCATTTTGCATTTAGTAGCGATGATAGCGTTTGATACACAGCGGAAGATTCCGCATCTCCTTCCTTAAAGCATAGGAGTAATCCACGATATTGACGGCCTTAAATGATTGAACGCATGTGATGATGTCGTAAGTGGTTGTAGCCCTACGTCTGGCACAACGCGTGGGCGTGGTGTTCCGCGCCGCCACGTGAGAGCGGGGCTGGCGCGACACGTCTGGATCTAGCCCGATTGGGAGAACCCTGGTTTACCGAACGCCGTGTAAACGCGAAACACAACAAACACCAGGCACCTAACACCAGCATATGCAGCCACCATGAGGATTATAGAACTAGTGATAGATGTCGGTACATACCCCATAAGCGTGCGATCAAATCTAATATGGTATTAGGGCTACAAGTCGTACGCTGTCCGCACAGTCATCTCGGGCTGGTATGTTTACTCCCCGCTGAGAGGGGATCGTTCCGCTCACTGTACGTAGGGACGAGAGTTTCAACTCAATCACGGGACTCAACGGATCCGGAAAGTCCAACATTCTCGACTCAATATGCTTCGTTCTGGGTATCAACAACCTGAGCGTGGTGCGAGCGCAGAACTTACAGGTGGGTGAAGCACCAGGGCGAACATGGGGAAGCTGCTAATGGGACTCCAGGATCTCATTTACAAGCGCGGTCAAGCCGGTGTTACGAAAGCGAGCGTTACCATCGTATTCGATAATCGCGATAAGACGAAGAGCCCGGTTGGCTTCGAAGAACATGCGCAGATATCGGTGACACGACAAATTGTGCTTGGTGGAGCAAGCAAGTACCTCATCAATGGACACCGAGCACAGCAGCAGAGCATACAAAACCTGTTTCAATCTGTGCAGCTGAACATCAATAATCCCAACTTCATGATCGCCCAGGGAAAGGTTATGCAGGTGCTGAATATGAAGGCGAAGGAGATTTTGGCTATGCTCGAAGAGGCCGCAGGAACGCGCATGTTCGAAGACAGACGAGACAAAGCCTACAAGACCATGGCCAAGAAGGAGATGAAGGTTCAGGAGATTACCGAATTGCTGCGGGACGAGATCGACCCAAAGCTCGAGAAACTGAGGACGGAAAAACGGGCCTTCCTGGAGTTTCAACAAACGCAGAGCGAGCTTGAACGCCTCACAAAACTCGTCATTGCGCACGATTACATACGATATAACGAGCGGCTACAACAGTCAGCGGAAGATCTTGAAGCGAAGAAACAAAGGGCGAAAGACCTCGAGGAGTCATCTGTGCGCATGAAGAAGGAGATCGAGCATCTCCAGGAAGACATCAAGCAAACCAAGGCGACGCGAGAGAAGGAACTGCGTAAAGGCGGCAAGTTCCAAGCACTCGAAGAGGAGGTCAAGGCGAATTCCCACGAAATTGTTCGCCTTACCACCATTCTAGACCTCAAGAAAACTAGCATGGCCGAAGAGGTGGACCGCAAGAAGGGCGTACAGACGAGCGTCAAAGAGCTAGAGAAGCTGCTACAAGAGAAAAGGCTAGCTCATGAGAAAGCCCAGGAGAAATACCAGACAGCTCATGCTGAGCTCGCAAAGCAGACAGAGGAGGTTGAGAAGAAGGAGGAGTTGCTACAGACACTGCAAACTGGTGTAGCATCGAAAGAGGGTCAGGAGGGCGGCTATCAGGGCCAACTCCAAGACGCCAGGAACCGGGCGAGCGCTGCTGCCACGGAGCAGGAGCAAAGCAAACTAAGGATATCGCATCTCGAGAAGCAGATCAAGGAAGACGAGCCTAAAGCCAAAAAGGCGAAGGAGCAAAACTCTGGTCTACTCAAAGATCTTGAGGCGTTGAAGTCGCAAGCCACAAAGCTCGAAGCGGATCTAGCGAAGCTGGGTTACAACGAGGGTCAAGAAGCAGACATGTACCAACAGGAGTCACATCTCCAAGCACGAATCCGGGAACTGAGACAGCAAGCGGACGGTATGAGGCGACAGGTCGCAAATATCGACTTCAGCTACAGTGACCCATCTCCGAACTTCGATAGGTCTCGCGTCAAGGGTCTCGTTGCTCAACTCTTCACTTTAGAAAAGGACCATACCCGAGCAGGTACTGCCCTTGAGATCTGTGCTGGAGGACGATTGTACAACGTTGTCGTAGACTCCGCTGCTACTGGCAAACAGCTTCTCGAAAACGGCAGGCTCAAGAAGCGAGTCACCATCATTCCTCTCAACAAAATTGCAGCTTTCAAGGCGTCAGCAGAAAAGGTTGGAGCAGCCCAAAAGATTGCCCCTGGTAAGGTTGCCCTGGCGTTGTCGCTGGTCGGATACGATCACGAAGTGAATGCTGCCATGGAATACGTTTTTGGCTCAACTCTCGTTTGCGAGGATGCGGAGACCGCTAAGCGCGTAACCTTTGATCCTGCAGTGCGCATGAGGAGCGTCACACTCCAAGGCGACACATATGACCCTGCTGGTGTCCTGTCTGGTGGAAGTGCGCCTCAGTCAAGCGGAGTACTCATCACCCTACAAAAGCTCAATGAGATCACTACAGAGCTGAGCTCCCAAGAGGCTCAGCTTCAGTCGCTACAGGCTACTATGGCGAAGGGGAAGACAAAATTGGATGCAGCCCGCAAGTCGAAACAGGAACTTGATCTCAAGAGACACGAGATTAAGCTCACGGAGGAGCAAATTAGCGGCAATGCTTCCTCGTCAGTATGTAGTTTCCTCTCGTGCGCAAGGAAGAAATTGACTAACGCTGGCATAGATTATCCAAGCAGTGGAGGAAATGAAGCAGACCATCGCTCAGCTCAAAGAAGACATTAAGGCCGCGAAGATTCGGCAAGACGAAGCCAACAAGGACGCGAAGCGCATCGAACGCGACATGAGCGAGTTCAGCAACAACAAGGACAGCAAACTTGCAGAACTCCAGTCGTCATTGGAGAAACTCAAGAAGACTTTGGCAAAGAACGGCGCATCGATCAAGCCTCTCCAGACCGAAATGCGTGAAGCCATGGTCGACTCTGAGCAGTGTGGAAGTGATCTTGCGGCTGCCCAAGAACAGCTTGAAGAAGTCCAGACCAACGTAGAGTCGCAACAGGAAGAACTCGACGAACTGTTGGCTGAGCAGTCTCGCGTTCAGGTAATATCTCCCCAACTACCCATCGTGAGACATACTGACTCCAGTAGGATGCCCACGATGTAGCTGCAGCACGGCTGAGTGATGAACAAGCTAAGCTAACGGGCTTCGACGAGGAGCTACGCTCGCTTGAAGACGCTATTCGATCGAAGAACTCTTCGATCACAGAAGGTAGTCTTGAGCAGCAAAGGCTCGGCCACGAGATGGAACGATTCCACAAAGAACAAGAAGGTGCAGCGAGCCACGTCAAGGCACTCGAAAAAGAGTTCGAATTCATCGCCAATGATTCGGAGCTTTTCGGTCGACCTGGTACGGTGTACGACTTTAAGGGCGTGAACATGGCCGATGCGAAGATCAGGAGGAAATCATTGGAAGAGCATTTCCAGCAAAAGAAGAACAAGATCAACCCCAAGGTCATGGCCATGATCGACAGCGTTGAGAAGAAGGAAGCTAGTCTCAAGAAGAACATGTCTACAGTCGTTCGAGACAAGACCAAGATTGAGGAGACCATTGTCAAGCTGGACGAGTACAAGAAGGAGGCACTGCACAAGACATGGACCATTGTCAACCGCGATTTTGGGCAGATCTTCAACGAGCTCTTACCTGGTAGTTTTGCGAAGCTGGATCCTCCTGAAGGCAAGACGATCTCTGATGGGTTGGAGGTCAAGGTCATGCTTGGCAAGGTGTGGAAACAGTCGCTAACGGAGCTGAGTGGTGGGCAAAGGTATGCCTGTCTCTTCCGCTCAATTCAAATACGCTAACATTGCTCAGATCCCTGATTGCGCTCTCACTCATCATGGCGCTCCTCCAGTTCAAGCCCGCGCCAATGTACATTCTCGACGAGGTGGATGCTGCGCTCGACTTGTCGCATACGCAAAATATCGGCCGCCTTTTCAAGACGAGGTTCAAGGGCTCGCAGTTCATTGTTGTTAGTTTGAAGGATGGCATGTTCCAAAACGCAAATCGTATTTTCCGCACACGCTTCGTGGATGGTACCAGTGTGGTACAAGCGACGGCAGGGTCCGGATAGAGTTGCAGTATCATGTGTTATGGCTTATACCCGGTGTACACGGTCTGGATTGCGCATTTGGATGATGGTCTGTAAGGCTTGCATAGTATTGGTGTTGGCGGAGTCTTGTTTACGGCACTAATGGCCTGGTTGGGAAGTTGGTATGCGCATCCGCGGCGTAAGTGGTCGCTTCCTTGTCAAGATCTCTTGTCATTTTTTTCTCCTTCCCGATTTGGGAAGCGAAGATAGAGGCTTACTCGACATCCATGACCATAACAGTACCTTGATTCCTACTATTACGCGACACCTATTTTCCTTGCATACCCTTTCACGATACACCTATTGCTAGCCTCGGAACAGCGGACTGCGATCGTCCTACTTTGATGCGCAACTAATCTGGCGACAACGCGTCACACTCGCTGTGTACGGCAGTCGCCGTTAGCTCGTCCATGTCATCAGCGTCCACATCCACGGCCTACGCGACCAATACTTTTGCGGCACGCTCGGGCTACTCGAGTTATCCTACACAAGATGCATCTATTACCAGCGAAAGCGATATCCTACCACCTCCAAGCCCGGGGACAGCTCTCACCAGGCATTACACATCACTGCAAGAGCATGCAGATCATTTCCTCGACATGGAAGCCTTGGGGAACGACGAAGGCGTTACTCCCAGGCATGCTAGTAGACGCGAAGGCTTCATTTGGGGTCAGCGACCGGAGCTAGACGACCATAGCCAGAGCTATCACACAGTGATAACGGAGCAAGAGCGACAAGACTCGCCTCCCCCACTGAAAGAGATCATGAGGCGTACTACCATTGACGATGCAGATGTCATTCAAAACAGCAAGCTTCGGCATGTTGATAGTGTGGATTCGCAGACATCAACAACCATGCGTCTAACCGACTCTTTCTCAACAAGCACGAGCGATTCTTATTCCTACGATCATCGCAGGTCTTCCATATTAGCAATGGCGAAGGGCATTGCAAAGCACGTGCCGGAGCTCAGGATACTGCATTCCCAAGAGCCCAGGGAAAATTATCAAAGGCGAGACTCGAAGGAAGACTCCTTTTTGAAGCTGCACAAGAAAGACCGCGTGCTATCCTTTGCCCCACTTCCACCTGTCAAATCAAAGGGCAGTCACGAAAGGTTAGCGAAGCCAGCCGTCGTAATTGCTGATCCTTCCAGCACTGTCAAGAACCCAGCCAAACCACCAAGCCCAGCATCTCCGACAGCAAAGGGTGGGCTTCGGGACCGTCGAAAGGTGCAACTTGACTTGTCAATGCCGAATGTAATTCCAGATCTACCTGCTCGCGGTCGCTCTCCAGTCGACATGATAGGCAGTCTCGGGGCTCCTCGTTCACGAAGTCCTAAAACGCCGTGGATCCGCTCCGAGCAGCCGAAATGGGAACCAGCTCGCATAGCCAAGTCTACACCTATCAAAGAAGAGGATTGCAATCTCCGCGATAGTAATCTCGCACTGAGCAAGGATAATCTCGGTGGCCTAGGTCTCTTGCCCGGAGACGAAATATTCGGGTCATCGCAATCGCCCAAGTTCGAACGGCCACCACAGAAGGTGAGAGACAGATGCTACATCAGCCGTCCCAAATCAAAGAGAAGCCGCAGTAGAAGAAGCAATCAAAGCGGCACGAGCGCTAGCGATTCGACCATGGCTCAGACACCAGACGGTAGTTGGACATCGACAGAGGAAAAGGCATATCAGGAGCAGCAAGCCCGTACCAAGGCGGAATTACAGCAGATGGCCCAAGACACGAAAGTGACTAGAACGCGCCGCTGGATGTGGAAAAGCTTGAATTCCAGTGAAGACGGGCTCCCTACTCTTGGACAAGACCCCCCTCGGCGGCGCTTCTCCATGAACCCATTCAAACGATCGAATCGAATCGCCGATCAAGTTGCTCTGGAGAACTCTCGGCAAGACACACCTCCAATTCATCCTACAAGCCGTGGAAAACAACAATACCCGATGCCGTCAACGTCACTAGCAAACATGCAATGTCCACCTACATTCATTCCCCCAGGTCTAAACCGGGTTCCCACACCTCCCCTTTTCGACGCCAACGGCGATGTAAAAGGCAAACTAGCAGATTTCTTCTTCGATGTCCAAGGCGGCGGCATAACACGCAACAACAGACCGCGGGCCAGTCCCGGAGGGTACTGGGACTCTGACGCCCTGCTCATGAGCCTAACCAAAGATCTCGACACGCCATCAGCCGACGACGAGGAAGAAGGCCCCGAAGGACCGCAGCACAGGAACAAAACCCCTTCCCACTTCGATTTGGACGCGAACGCCAGTCCCGAACTCACTTCGCATGGTAGCTTGGGGTATATGGGTGTGAAACCGCCGCTGAGCCCCAGTCTCGCTGCCAACTCGCCGCCCATGCTGGGTCACGACAGGTGGTCACGCGTGCACCACGCGCTCGATGCAGATTCACCTGATGACCGCACCGTCGCGGCGCTGGCGCGGCAAGAAGAAGAAGAGCGCAGGAAATTCGAGTGGCTGGTCCCTGAACACCTTCCTAATAGCCCATTGTGTCCGCTGCATGGCAAGTATGTAGGCCCCAGTCGTGGGCTGTGCTACTGGCATGGGCGCAGGAGTGGCAAGGAGATTCGGAAGGGCGAGTATGGTGACATAGGCAGGTGGGGGCCTGCGCAGAGTCCCGGGGCGAGGAGTGTGAGGAGTAGGGTTATGGATTACATTGGGAGTGGAGGGGATGTTGGGGGTAGGGTGGGTGGCTCGCCGGGGGTTGTGGGGACGCCGACGAGCGCTGTGAGGAAGAGGAGATTGCACAGTTTGTCTAATCCGTGAGGTGTGTGTTGTAGCTTTGTATTCAGTTGTGGAATATCAGTGGTCACTGATGTAAGTCTACCTTGGTACTCCGTCTATCTAGACTACTTCATAATCATTGTCGTAATGTCATACATGGCGCCATTTCTAGCTTGTTCAGTTGCTGAGCTTACGCCTCAGGCTCAGTGCCAGACTTCCATGTGGGAGTCTTGCCAGCATCCCTCCACATCTGTTTCCTCTCGTGGAAGATGTGCTTTGCCCACGCCATGATCTCATCGCTCTTGATTCTCTCCGCCACCCAGGTAAATTCACCCAAGTCCTTTTCGCAGTTGTACTTTCGCTCGTACTCGACCATCTGAACCAGCAGCTCGATCTTGTCGATATCATGTACAAAGAGCGACTCCGGTGTCACGCTGTCTTCATACTCTTGCCAGATAGCGCGGATGTCCTTGCCATTCAGTCCGCCGTTGAACTGGCCCAACAGGTTCGTGCAAATGTAGTCCATGGTCTCTGACTCCCGCCGGCTCTTCTCCTCCTTGCTCACATCGTCGACGGGCGTGATGTCGCCGACCAGCGACTCGGCCATGTCGTGGATGACGGCCATGCGACAGCATTTGGGGATGTCGAGTTTCGAACTCAGCGACGCGGGGGCCATCATGGTCAGGATGCTCATGCGGTACATGTGGTCAGCTATGGATTCGCAGTCGGAGATGCCGAAGCGGCGCCATCCTGCGCGCTTGGTTGTCTTGAGGCGCTCGAGGAGGTGGAAGAAGGGGACGGGTGAGTTTGTGTTTTCGGCATAGCGGGGGGTGATGTCTGCGAGGACTGTAGACAGGATGTGTTAGTAGAAGGGCCAATGTTTGGATATGAGGGGTAAGAGAGGTATCGCATACGGACTAGCCATTGCTTGTGTTTTCATGACATACCGCTCTCGACTTTCCATTCTTGCTGTTGCGTATCCTTTGCTGCGAGTTTGCCAGCGCTGGGCTCGGGGACGCCATTGGTCTGGGTTGCTTCGTCGGCCGTCATGATGTGGCTGTTATGATTGGACTCCGACTTCAGGAACAGGAACAGAGGGGACTTTATGTCAAAACACCAATCTTTGTGGTTGAAAGCGTGAAGAGCACGTGCTTGGCGAGTCAAAGGAAAGCGATTGATAAGTGAAGCACGGGTCAAACCAGGAACGAGAAAGCGCGAGGCGTGGTTATCGATAAGGTCTCACCCGCCTTGGCAAACAATGCAAGGGTCCGTCACACCGCAACACCAACGCATGCATCGCCGACCACCCGACGCCCGAGAGCGCTCTACAGAAGCAATTGCGCGGGGACATGCTCTGCCGTCGCCAACATGTCTCGCGCCACCTCGACCACCTCTACCGCTACGACAACGACGACTACCAGCGGACATGCGCGCACCATGTCTGTCAAGACAAACAATGCCAAACCCACGACATTGAATCCCATGCCGGCTTCTGATATCAAGCTTTTTGTGACTAATCTGCGATTGCTGGAATTCGATCTGCGCGAAGATTGGCCAGACCTCACGGTGCAAACCTTTTCGGCCAAGAATGCAGACCAGCGGCAGAGAATCGGTGGGACGGAGTGGGCCTTGTTCCGCTTGTTTGAGATTTGGGACCCGAATGAGACGGCGCAGGTGTGTTGCGTTAATCTAGACTTATGAGTTCTGCGTGTCTCTAATATCGTTGCAGAAACTCCAGCCTTTCTTTCCACCGCTCGAACCGCTCCAATCGCTGAACCTCCGCGCGGCGCTGTACCGATGCCTCAACGAATTGAAAAAGAATGGCATACTGGGAAGAGAGTCGGTCCTTAGGAAGACCATGTTGGATGAGTGCAAGGGCGAGAAGTTCTACGAGATCATTGCTATATTCTCCAATGCCGTCTTGAAGAAGGTGCTCGTAGCGCGGGACCAAAGTGAACGCAATGCAGCGGTCGCTAGGAGCCTGGCGATGGCATCGATGCTTCCGGCTGATCAGCAACGGTCGTTGCTTCCGCTGGCCATTGCGCACAAGGCTGCGTTGCTCAATGTGCTGAAAAGGAAAGAGGAGAAAAGAAGAAAGTATCTGGAGTTTGAAGGCTTGTTGGATAAAAAGGCTGAGGATGTCAATCGCCGCATACGCAAGTGCAAGGACACTCCTCGAGCTAAGAAACCTGCTGTGTCGCAGAAGGAGGCGGATGCCGTCAAGAAGCAGTTGAAGGACAATTGGATAGGCAATCAGAAATGGCTCGACGTTATGCTACATGGCGACAATGTCCAGGCCGAAGATGCTTTCTTGAGTAGCCGGTTTGATAAAGTCTGGCACATGGTTGAAGAAGGTCAGAAGCTTCAAAATGTTGCTCCAGAGACTGGGCTGCTAGAGAACTTGCAGTCGAGGGTCAAAGAACAGCAGGAGAGGCTGCAAAAATGGAAAGCTTTCCATGAGGAGCTGAAGAGTGAAACATCAGGAACGGAGAGGTCAAGAGATGGAAAGAGTGCGGCGCCTATAGAGGAGCTCAAGTTCGACGTTCATTCAAAGTACCAGCTGCCATCTTCGAAAGAACAGGTGGAAAGTGCGTCAATCAGGCGACCGGATATGCGAGTAGAGTATCGCGATATTCTGTCGGATATGGACGAAGACTTGTTACGTGCCGGCAAAGTCAAAGCAAATCCCATCTCCACTATCATACCGAGGCGTCGCGCCTTGTCAACTAAAGAACAGCGCTCGCCACCGCGAAGTAGGAAGATGACTCTCACCGAGTCGATACCAGCGTCACCGACAAGTCCTGTCGTTCCTCCCAAGCCAAAACATCTATCGCGGCCCAACTCTCTGCAGAAAGTACCCATTCTGCCTCGACCGACACAGCACATACCAGCAGCAACGACGATGGACTCAGAGGCAACGCTTGTCGGTCGCAATTCCACACTTCGCAGTGCAGGAGATGTCACTCGTCATGTTGAACCACCAGCAGAGACTCAGTACGAAGACAAATCTGCACCAGTGTCTGCACCGCCGACCCCTGATGGTGTTGGTCAAACGCATTGCAGTCCAGAGAATAGGACCACTGTGACTCTTGCACTGCAGGAGGCGTCACCTTCGCCGAAATTATCACCCCGTCGCCTGGAAAGCGCATCACCTGAATACCGTCCCGAACCCCCAGTCCCAAACTTCGAACCGCCTATCCTCGATCCTGAGGAAGTCCTAGCAGACCAAATCATCAACTCCATTGGCAACGCAACTCCCTCGCCCGTCAAGAAGCCTCAACCGCGAATGTCCCTATCACTACTCGAACGAACACGCATGACCATGTCCCGTACCAACTCGTTCGAGCCCGTCGCCGAATCCCCCGACCCCCTACCTTCCATGGCCCCACCTCCAATCCCCCCATCCGAAGACCCCGACCGCCACGCCAGCCTCCTCGAACGCACCCGCCAGAGCATGGCCGTCTCACAATCTATGCCTCGCCGCACCGCCTCCAAAAAGGAGAAGCGAGTAAGCAGCGGCGGTAGCAACAGTAGCCGCCACAGCCTCTTTCCCGTCAACCAATTCGACACCCCGCGCACTCGCAAGTCTTTTGAACTGCTCGAACAAGTGAGGTCAGAGAGCATCGAACGCACGCCGACCGAACACCTTTTTAGCGATGAGGTGGATTACGATCGCGTTTTTAAGAGTAGGCCGAGGATTGCGACTAGTCCTGTTTGGAGCCCTGATGGCAGGGGTGGTGAGAAGGCGGAGGGTGAGGATCCGGATGGCGTCACTGGGATTGATCTTGCGGATGTGGATGCGGATGATGATGAGGAGGAGGGATATGGCGGGAGCTGGATGGATAGTCCGAGTCGGAAGAGGGGGGTTAGGTAGTAGTATTGGTGTGAATAGGTGGGTGGGGCTTTTTGGCTGGGGAGCTCGAGTGTCTGGATAGGTTTGGCAGGGTGTCCCGTGTGATATGATTGATTTGAAATACGAGGGATATGATGATGTGATTTCTATCATTTGAGCACGTGGCTTGTACTTGTGAAGTTTTGAATTTTTCTCATCGCCTGCTTCCTGTGTCATTTTGAACGATGGAAAGAGCATCGCAGATCACACATGTTTTTCCTTTCCTCGAGTTTCTGTTTTCTTCTCGCGTGTGTTTTGGCCTAGTAGCTCTCTTACAGAACCACAAGGTTCACTAGGTCTTTATCTACTAACTTTGGAGGGAAAAACGGGACATCAACGGGACCCCAGATCATTTTTTATGCAGTGAGGTTGCGCAGAGAAGGAGTAAGATAAGGTAGAGCAAACTGAGAGTTGTTTTACACGCCGCCTTGTCGAGCCAGACAGCATCATATGGATAGGGTAGTTGCATTTTCACAACGCATCCGCGATAATGCTTTGGAGAAAGAAGGGCAAGGGCACATGGAGCAATTCGGTGCACGTTTTTTTCTTCCCGCTCAGACGGTCTCACGTAAAGCAAGGGTATGATTTTTGTAGGACTGCAGAAAAAGAGTAATGGAGAGGGGGGATAGTAAGAGTAAGGTATGAGGTTTGACACATCCATTTCTTTCGCCTGAATGGTCTCATACCACTTTCCTCAGTGCTTTTCTCCCAAAAATCAGCAGAGCAGTGTACATGAGGATCTGATGATTCCAAAGCCAGGCACCGACACAGCGACATGAAACTTGCTTCTCTAGATTTTTCAGACTGAAGCAGAACGCGGCAGAATGTGCTGCCTGAGAATGCGGTGGTTTTGAAGTCAGGCACCGGCGCAGAGCCATCGCTCTCTCTTTTGCACTTTCAGGAGGAATGGACCGCGGGACGTGTTATGAACGAGGCTTGTTTTCGGTGACAGCTTATTTCTTCTAGGCGGCTTGAGGAGGGAGAAGACAGGCATGAGTGGTCTTCGGTAGTGTTTGCAGACGCACAGACACCGCACATCGAGGAACCATGAACGGTTTTGGGGAGAAGAGAGAGACAGGATGGGAGCATGACGTTCTTGTAGAACTAGGCTTTTGTCCGGAGGAAGAGAGAGAGAGAAGACATGTTGCGATTGAAGTTGACTTTTTGGAACAAGGCGGAAACCCATGGAAGCGTCCGAATTGATTTTAGATATGTTTCAGAAGATGAATACAGTGAAGGAAGAAAGAGTGTGTGCGATGCAGAGAAGAGGGGTTTATTTACCTTCCCACCGCACCCCAGAGCTCTTGCGGTACGTGTCGAATTTATGCTGCTTGAGTCTTTTCCTCTTTTCCTCTTTTCTCACATAGATTTCAGCGTATGTGTTTTTCTCTCCGACTCAAAACATTAAGGTTTGCGTTAGCGGTCTCTTCTTCTTCTGCAGGCCAGAAGACATGCCAGAAATTCATCTGCGTTTTAGGATGGGATAAAAAGAGTAGATGTTGAGGTTGGAGAATGTGGAGGGCGAAGCGAGGGGTGTATTTATACGCGCTCGTTCCGTCTTCCTCATATACTGGGAAGTCTAGTATTGTAGTATTCAAAAAGGACATCAGGACTTATGCGTTCGAGTTTCTTTTTTCTCACGATGTGTAGCTCGTTGATATGGTTAGCGAGGCATGGATAAAAGCTATGCCTTTTTTGAGCTCAAAAAACACGGTCGCTCTCTCATGTTGCGAACACTCACTGTGTTTTTCTATTATCTCAAATTTAGGAAAAAGTCCTCTAGAAGAGAAAGAATTTCTTAGCCAATTGTAGAGAAAGTAAAAGAGGAAACAAGAAGTAGGTCAGGAGATGGGGCTTGAGTATCAGAGATGTGGAAGTTCCCATTCCATGGAGTTCAAGAAGACTCCCTGGAAGACTCATGGGTGGAAGTGACCTATCACAACTCACAGCTACAGCGGTTTTTGGCTGTTTAGAGCAGGGGAACCGAAAGGCATGCGTTTTCTTTGTCGCATTCTTTGCTGTCAGACGCGGTGCCCATAAGTTCGGATTACGGTCGATTTTTTTTTGTAATAGAAATATAGAGTGGTAAGTTGTAGAAGTCCCAGTGAGCGGTGGTGGAAGATAAAACATGCTACGGCAGATCCATGTACCTCAGAATTTTTAACTCCTGTATTTTCACAATCTTCTGAGTGAAAATTAATGTGGAAGGCTAGTGCAGTTGTTCATAAGACGAGAGGAAGAGAGAAAACATGTAGAGCTCAGGGTTGCCCTCAAGTTCGGTACTGGTATCGGTCTAGTACGAGAACGGCTAGTGCTGCGACTTGGAGCCATCGACCCATGAACTCTTAGGGGTAGCTTCACCCCGCCATCATACCCTTGTCCTCAGTAGCTTTACAGCGCTCGCATCAAAGACATGTCAACGTATTGTTCCATAGAGCCTAAAAATGATACAACTTCTGAACAACGCCAACGCCGGTTTCACAAGCATGTTGTCTGTCTTCACCTTACAGTTCATACACCAGAGACGGAAACTTATCGATATTCATCTCAATGCATATTTGCGCAATGATCGTGTCGCAGGATGCATTAATAACCTGCGGTATAGATGAGAACCGATGGCCCTAACCAGGAAGCGCCGATGAGGTGCAGGTCTGATAATCAATCAAGACAGCAGCCCCTCGCCCTACAAGCAACAACACTGCTGATTTCTTCCATCGCAATGTTGCTAGGAAACGGTAATCCTGTCCTCTACACATACTTTGGCGTATGGAATGCCAGGTAGACCCCGCAGATCCAGCTGGGGTGTATCCTCCATCCGTTCGGAACAACTACAAACAACCGGCCACATCTGGCGACAAAGCAGATCCAGAAAGCAAGGGCATTCCCGTCATTGATGTGGCTGCGAGGAGGTCAGAGATTGAAGTCGCAATTTAACGAGGGTCACATTCAAACGGCCCCTGGTTCTACAGCGGATTACCTTGCGAAGACGCAGATTTCTACAAAGCAGGACTTGACACCCATCTAGGCCTTCCAACCGGACAGACGAAAGAATATCTTGGAGACGTTCTAACAGATTCCGCTAGAGACTCTGCTCCTTACAAGGCGGCTGGAATCGAATATTACTACTGGTCTGCCAATTCGAAAGTCTTTGCCCAAGCCGTAAGAGGCGATGTGTACTTTGTTCTTCCACCGTGTAGACCTATCAACCGGGCTCGAGCTGGGGAGGGCAGCGTCTGGTGGAGCTATGAAGTGCCGGAGCTTACGCGTAATGGCAGAGTCGAGAATATCTATATCGTTGAAGGTGAGAAGCAAATCAATATGGATGCCGCTCCAGGCGCGGATTTCGTCGAGGCTGTACTGAGCGCACCTAGGAAGGTCTGGACGCTGAATGATGAGCCTCTTGGATTTCCTGGGGACGAACGATATCACTATACATATCCATCTGAGCCATTGGAATTATAACACGACAGGACGAGCTTGGAACTGCTACAGAGGCGCTTTTTGGGTATGTTCTTATGGCTTTTATTTTCTTTCGCACGCTTCCCACTGTCAGACTCTGTATTTTATATATCCACGCTCCTTTTATAGCAAAAGTTCGTGTGGCAAAGGCTTCGAGAGAAGCGTTGAATTTGACGCTGCGCCTTCTGGAAACACACGGCCTCGCCACAACTTCTTATCAGCGTGGAACAACGCCTTTTAATTATTCATATTTATTTTCTTCTTCGATTGACCGAGGCAGCCTTGCGAAAGATGATCATGTACATTTCCGTGCACATAATGCAAATATGCGCCCACTGCCCTTCTCAAACACGCTTTCGAGCTTTTCTACCCTCCTCTTCTTTTATTCGACGACTGGCCGAGATCTGAAACGCAACGCATGATCCAACACTTTCAAGAAGACATGACATCGACAATCAAACTAATAGAATATATCAAGCACAAGTTTCATGTCTTTCTCGACCAAAGCACCCGGTAGAAATGGAGGCGGTGTAGCATGAGCATTACAGCGAATAGACGTGCAAAACATGAAATCCCGATGATAACCACGAGATATCCCAAAAATACCTCTCCATTTCCAACATCACAAGTCACCCAGCAACTCCCAACTACACCCTGCGCCTCAAGCCAAATATCACGATATCCCTACCACTCTTCCCCAGTCTTCTCTTGTCTAGCACTGCTCACACCGACGCTAGCACCAACCACACACTCAACACACTCGCTCGTATGCGCCTCCGTCCAGACAGCTCGGATCCCTCATTCCCCACTCTCCTCAAATTCCCTACACTCAGACTGGCGGGGATGGTTAAACAGGGAACGGCTATGGCTTTGGTGGCGTGGATGTGTTAGATTGCGCTGGTGGAAAAGACGATGAAGAGGAAAAGGATAAGGATGAGGACGATGTATCGGTTGTATACGCCCAGTTTGGTTGGACAGTAGGGATCTGAGAGGAGCGTGGGTTCGTCGGTGGGAGTAGGTGGTGGCAAGTGAATGCTGTGGAGAGAACGGGGGTAAGAATAGATATGAGTCTATAGATGATGGTTGTATTACTTTTCAGTTGGAAAATCCAGAAGTGAGATTGCTTCACAATGACTGCTACACTTTCGCAACGATAATCTTCCTTGATTCTTTAGATATTGCGAACAAGACGTTCTATGCAGCTGCGCTTACTTCATCCTTCTATCAAGCTTCACATCTGGAAAGCACCCTCTGCTTCAACATTCCCCACCTATTCAGCAACCTCAAACACCTTCATCGTCTCAGGGACATCCTGGCCTTGCGTCCCCTCCTTAAGCAACGTATTCAACTGCAAAACCATATCGTCCTGCATGTCAGTGATGTCAAATTTCGTGCCATCATCCAGCACCAGCGCATCAGCGTACACAGTCTCCGTGCACTTGCTGGCCCCGGCAGCAGCAGAAGCAACACCACGCCTCTTCCTTCCAGCGGAGTAGTAAGAGCCACCTGCAAACTGTCCGCCGCCGCCAGGGAAGTTGAGACAGGCGTTGTCCCCGCCTCCTGTGTTTCCCCGCGCAGCCTCGGCACCGCAGTTGTTGCCGTCGCGTGTGGCTTGGAAACCGAATACGACGGAGTTGCGTGGCATGCTTACGAAACCAACGGAGTTGTAACCGCGCTGGTTCTGGATGCCGCCGCAGCATTGCTTAGGGCTTGTTAGTGAAGAGTCTGCGATGTGCAAGAAGGTGGTTGACAGCGTACTTGGGAACCAATGTTGGTGCAGACGAGGTAGCCGCCATTGCAGCCTCCGTCGTACCGGAGTCGGATTTCTGCTGCCGATGCTAGCGCTGGGAGAGCGAGGAGGAAGTGGAAGAGCTGCATCTTTTTTTTTGGAGGGGGTGGGGATTGGTTGTGTAGAGTGGGTGTTTGAGTACAGTGTAGGAGTTGCTTTGAGGTAGATGGTGAGTAGACTGGTGCGATGCTGAATCTTCCTTTTATATGTCTTCACTTCCAAACTTTCACACTCTTCTCCACTGCTTCGCCAGCTGATAGACCAAAGCTGTTTCCCATGCTGACTGCATACATGGCGTCACTGGACTATCGTCATGTACGGGCTACATGCATATCAATCTCGAGGTCGTTGATTCTATGGGCGGATTAACGTAATCTGACGCCGAGTACGAGCTGCTGGCGGCTGTGATCCCATGAGGAAGGAGTCGTACCAGTCGTGAGATTTCTGTGGGAACGCGGTAGTTGTGAATGGCTGCGACCTGACACTCATCTATGGACACCGAGAAGGACAACCCAAGTTCTCGAAGCCAAGGTGGTGCTGGTCATGTGAGCTCGATATAACTTTGTCTTGGAAACATAAGCACCGGTCATACAGCAATAACGGCACTTTCCTCATTGCACCCGGTTAAAAGCACTCTAGATCCTTCGACATCACGAAGGATTCTAGGCAACGGTTTTCAACAAAAACCTCTCCTTTTGGTATTAGTGATTACCACGGCTCTCGACCCTGAAGAGGGAGGTGATATCTAAGCTTGTTAATCGGATAAATTACCGGTGAAATAATATCATTTGGAAGCAAAGATATTGCGCAACGACAAGTGAATGGAGGCAAAATTTCCCCCAGTGCTGAGCAGGATGTGGATCCATCGAGCAACTGGTGTAATTTCGCGCGACAAGCAAAGTGCGACATTTTACATAAGGCGTGCGGCAGCTAGCTTATAACAAGGTCGCGATGCGCGTAGACACGGGACCTCCAAGCAACGTTCACCACGCGAAAGACTCAGAAGCGGTGCTGTTTCAAGACTTTCGAGAGGCCTGCGTCAATTGTTGGAGAAGATGTGGTAGTTGTAAAGAAGGTGAAGAACTGGCGAAAAGAGTACGCGTAGCAAATGTGGCGACGCTGCAGCTGTTGCGGTGAAATCGGGCACAACTCACACACTCTCAAAGTGGAGATTACGGGCGTTGGTAACAGCGACGCTTTTAGGATGATTTCTTTTTGAAACAATTCCAAGTTCGCGTTGTGGTGTTCTAGGGCGCTCGGTTGGCTGCCTGACACCGCCCGAGAGGCTGCACCGCCCAGTTGGCTGCCTTGCTGTATTGGCTGCACCTTTCGGGTGCACTCCTTGGTTGGATCGCTTGCGCGGTTGGATAATAACATTATATAGACTTCTCGTGTTCCTGCATTTCGTGTTGTGCCGTTGTCTGCCCCCCTGATCTTCCCTTCTTGCCGACGTCAACCTTGGAAAGTGGCATATTCGACTAGAACAGAGGCGACGTCGCAAACGTCCGACTAATTTTCCAAAGCGCGTCGTGCTAAAGATCGCGTTCCAAATCGTTAGCTCTAGCCTGGTGCTTGATCCCAACTGCATTCTGCAAGCGGTCGCAAACGACGTCACTCTGGCTTCTGGGTCGACAACATGAGGCTTCGATCCGCCCTTGGGGGCATTTGTGCCTCAAGTCTATTACTTTCAGGTGTATGCGCTGTTGAGCTGGACGTAAATTCACCAGGTACGTATCTTGGCTCTTGAATGTGCCTGGGGGGTAGCGCTAACAGACATAGACTCGATTAGAAGCGCTGCAAAGGCAATTTCGAAGAACCTGCGGAAGATATACACTGGTGACAGGCCAGGCGACGTCCCGGGCAATCTTCCAGATCCGTATTATTGGTGGGAATGCGGTGCCATGTTCAACGCGTTTATTGACTACTGGTATTATACTCTTCCCATGTCGCTCGACCGCATCTTAAAGCTGATGATTTAGGTATTACACTGGAGACGATCAGTATAATGCTATTACAAGGCAAGCGCTGCAACATCAGATTGGAGACTACAATGCCTTCATGCCAGCGAACCAAACCAGAACCCTCGGAAACGACGACCAAGCTTTCTGGGGCATGGCTGCCATGTCGGCCGCTGAGAACAAACTACCCGATCTCAAAGACGGACCTTCGTGGCTCTCTCTCGCTCAAGCTGTATTCCAAACCCAGCACAAACGATGGAATGCGGAGTCATGCGGTGGCGGATTCAAGTGGCAGATCTTTTTCACGAACCCTGGATATAATTATAAGAACACCATTTCCAATGGATGCTTCTTCAATATCGCTGCACGCTTATATAAGTATCTTGGAAACGAGACGTACTCTGAATGGGCCGAAAAGACGTGGGAGTGGGAGCAGTCCATAGGGCTCATGAGCTCGGATTTCCATTTCTTTGATGGCACTGGCGACTCTGAGAACTGTACCACCATTAACCACATTCAATGGACCTACAACGCTGGTGTGCACATGTCTGGTGCTGCCGCCATGTGGAACGTTGTAAGTATACGGCCACCTTGGTTTACTGATTGCGTGCACATTTGCTTACATGAACCAGACCCAGAACCAGCTATGGAAAGATAGGCTTCAAGGCATCATCGATGGAATCGACATCTTCTTCAAGGATGGCGTTATGAGCGAAGTCGCGTGCGAGAATAATGGCAAGTGCGACACCGATCAGCGCTCTTTCAAAGCATACCTGGCCCGCTGGCTAGGATACACGGCCATCATCGCCCCATGGACGCGCGACCAAATTGATCCCTTGCTCAAGGCCTCGGCAAAGGCTGCTGCAGCCCAGTGTAATGCTGGTGAAGACCAGGTATCATGCGGCCTCCGATGGATCGACAATGGCATAAATGACGGTAGCTTTGGCGTCGGCGAACAAATGGCTGCCTTGGAAATAGTGCAGGCGTTGCTCTATCCTACTGTCGCCGGCCCGGCGACTGCTGAAAGAGGCGGCATTTCGCTGAGTGACCCCAACGCTGGAATCGAGGCGCCCGATGATGATGGTGCTGCTACTATGGATTCCATTACTACTAGAGACAAGGCTTTCGCTAGTATTCTGACTATCTTCGTAGTAGTGGGTTCGCTTGGGGGTGCTTTGTGGATGGTATTGTAATTAGTGTTCATGCTTAGCAGTCTTGACTACTGCTACATCCCCGCGACTGAGTAGAACGTGGGTCGGCGTTGGGGTTCTATCGCATAGAAGTTGGCGTTTTTGTAAAGCGTTGTAAACCATTCATTGACACCGAGGCATTGGCACAAGATGCTGGGGTGTATGCTTCTAGGGATCCCTGCCACCTCATTACGTACGAATCTCGAGTGGAAGGAAAATAGCTGTGCGCCAAGACGGTGGCGGCGGGCAGCGGGGCCTGTTGCGGCCGTGAGGGCAAGGGGCGGCGGTCCTTGGAAAAGGGAGGGACTACTTCTCCTTGCGGAGGTAGCGCTGGACCTTGTTGGGATATCAGGGCGGACGTTTGGCATTGCCTAGTAGCACGGATTTCTGGAAGTATTGGAACGGACAGGTGGAGCTCGTATACACCTCAGTATGTCTTGGCGAAAATCCGTGGGCAGGTTTCATGTGGACGCAGAAAGGAAGAAGAGTAGCGAGTGGCGAAGTTACGCTACGGAGCGCTAGCACGGGGGATCTAGTCGGTTGGCAGCGGCTCGGCTCTAGCGTCAAGAGTCGGATAGCCAAAATACGGACTCTTGGCGCACGTGATCACTTGGGTCACGTTTTATCCACGACTTCTCGATAGAATACGCTTTACCTTTCTAGCCCGTCGCCCCTCTTCTCATATTACCCCGAGCATCAGCTTAGAAAAGAACCTATACATGTCATTTGGTTTCTTACTGGTGTTGGAAAGATGCTTCAAACCCTGAAGGTGTATACGCTGCATGTAAAATCCACCAGAAAATAATCTAGAATGATTTGTGATTCGAAAAAAGCTACGCCATGTCAATGCTATCCGTTCCCCCAAAACGCCTTGGTTTATTTCC
Organism: Stemphylium beticola; assembly: GCA_029100535.1. Lineage (NCBI taxonomy): Eukaryota > Fungi > Ascomycota > Dothideomycetes > Pleosporales > Pleosporaceae > Stemphylium > Stemphylium beticola. The sequence continues at coordinate 103,496 of JARBXR010000041.1, read as the reverse complement.
CGATACCTCTCGCTCTCATCACAGCTCCTCTACCTCACTCCTCTCCACCCTCTCCTCACCATCCCTTCTCCCCTTATCCATACGGAACCCCACTTCAGTCCTCGCATCATCCGTCAGCCGACCCCACTCAAGCAGGAGTCTAAACATGTACACTTCCATGTCTTCTTTCCTCAGTACCTTCTCCGTCCATACCTTGCCGTCTCGTGCAATCTTCTCCGCGGCCTTGATATGGCTCTCCATCATGCGCTTGTTCCGTTCTTCAACGCCATAGCCTCCGAAATAGGCTAGGCTGGAGAAGAGGTCATGAAGCCGGAGATCGACCGGGACAAAGTGCTTCCAGGCTATGAGACGACCTTCGTACCATTCGCGAAAGAGGGCGGCTTTGAAGACTACCGAGTTGGATTGCAGGAACGGGATGAAGCGGCTGGAGAAACCAGCACCATCCGTATCGAAGAGGTAGCGATAACGCCAGTGCTGCTTGAAGTCGATGGGATCGCCGAAGCCAAATTCGCGGGTCTGATCGATGCAGTCTTGGCCTGCACAGCGCGCAATAGGGCCAACAAGACGGACATCGGTCTTCGTCTCGAGGTACCTCTTGATATCGTTTGTGCGCTTCAGCATGTATTCGAAGTGGCCGCTATGATCGGTTTTGGGGAGGAGAATGGGCTGACGGGAGGTTTCGTTGTTGAGTAGGTGTACGAGGCGTTGACGAAGCATGCCCTTCCAGGTTCCATAGGTAGTAGCACCTTCGGTAGTCGTGCCACGCCAGAAGAGGACGTCCAATTTGTCCACGAAATGAGGGTCAGGCGCCTTTTCATCGAATCCATACTTGTTCTTGTCCGCGTAGTTCCAGGGCGATGGATATCGTATGTCAACAAACCCAGGAGCACGGCTCTGGCTGAAAACCGGAACGATGTCGTGTGTGCCTTTCAGGCTAGATGGACTGAGATGCATGCCATGGAGGTTCGCAATATCGGGCTGGTGACAGGGATTTGACGACAGTGTCCAGTTGGCTACAAAAGCGCCAACAGAATGACCCTGAGTGCAGGTATGGCAAAACGTTTTCGTATTCCAGTGACGCTCCTTCCGTGCTCGCGAGTCGGGTGGGCATGCAATTGACCCGTACGTTTCGAATGCAGGTTTGACGCGAGCGTCTTCGAAGAAGTGCGGATCTGTTCTCACGCGATCGCCGTGTAACCACTTCTGTGCACGATCGGCACTGAAGGCCTGTGCTGAGCGAGCTGACTCGGACGTGGGATAGGGCTGTGGATTATCCAATGCGTCCCGTAGGCGCTCGTAAGGAACCGCGACACGACTCTCGTCCAGCATATTCATAGCCAGGTCCATGTCTGGAAGGAACTCGACAAATTGTTGGATCATGGTAATTACCCCCTCCATCGTCTCTCGGTGCAACTCTTCCACGTTGTTGAAGATCTCTGCTTTTCCATCTCTTATCCGGACACCACCGACAGCCTCGTGCGTGGCCAGCACAGTAGCCGTACGTAATCGCAGATCGTCAGGGTTGAAGGATGAGAAGGGCGCTAGATCTTCCTCGATGTTGTCGTAATCGTCGATTACAATGGAATTCCGATTGACAGCAAAGTTGTACCATTTGTCGAAATTGGGCGGAGGGTCACGCTTGTAGCGCTGCCTGTAATGTACTACAGCCTCTGCCATGGACTTGCTCCGATGTGCCTGAGATGCCCACTCGTCGTGTTGCACGCCTGCAAGATCGACCAAAGAAGCAATGGGATGCTCGAGTACTGGCCCCTGTCGACGATATACGACGACACCGATGGAAAAGGCGACGAGAAGTACGATGAATGCTGCCGACTGGTTCCTGCCCAGACGGACTGGCACTGTAGAGCGTATGCGAGTCTCGATGTTGGTATCTGTTACCAAATGGATGATCAACGCAATGGTAAGTAAAGTCAAGCACAAGACAAGTCCGACTGTGGACTTTGGTGGAAACGAGTAGGACACGCCGGTCCCTAGAGCTCGAAGAACGCCGATATATGCAGAGGAAAATGCAACAATAAGCACCGGGCTCATAACGCCATACAATCGAGCCTACATAGTTAGTAGAGGCAGGATGAAGTGCTGGTCCGAACGTACCGATTTTATGAAACATAACGTCATAAAGGGTATCATCAATGATAAACGCAAAAGACTAAGGAGATACTCGGAAGGAAACGAAAGCATCCACTCGCGATACTCGGGCATTGCAGGGTATATGACAATGCCGGCGACAAAAAGAACCAAGGACGATGCCTGGGCTGATTAGCATGGAGGTAGTGTAAAGTGGCATGAAACCTACAGTAAACGTCAAGCCGACCAGAAGGTGATTGGAAGTGCCATCTTGAAGGTGAATGGTCCAATCATCCGGCTCAGATATGCCGTCATCGACCAAGCGGAAGAGCACTTGGACGATTACACAGTCCAGTAAGAAGCTAAGGAATTGTAGAGAAGGAATGGCAGTCGCTGTGGAGTTTACGATGGGGCAGATGTATGTGGAGCGCAGGGTGCTGGACTTGATGATGACGAGGAAGCTGCTGATGGCTAGCAGCAGAGAGGGAATGATGTAGCGCGTGGAGCTGTCAAAGACGAAGCCGAAGACGCGGTCGAGTGGTGTGCGCGTACGGGTGTCAGCACTCCAGGCGGGGTACTGGCGCTGGCTGGGATGGCGGATGCTATGGCACAGAGCCGTGACGAGAGGAATGAATGCCTGTACGAGTCAGTGACGGTTGGACACAAGTACATGAGCACTGCACACCAAGGCGGAGGGTCCGCTGCATTCGACATGGCTGATGACGCGGTAGAAGATGCCTATGCGACCGCATATGGCGAACAAGAGTAGGGCCAGCAGCGCCCCGACAGCCCTTATGCTCCATGCTCTGCGTCGCCCGGGTTGGCCGGATTCTGTCCATATCTCTTCGCCTGGGTGTCTAGTCTGCACATTATTCAGTGCTATGGCGATATATCTCGTCGGCGGTCGCGGCTGATTGTTGCGCCAGGCCCAGGCTTCAATGGCAACGAGGGCGAGACCAGTGAGCAGCAGGACGACGGCGACTGTATGCAGCGGCTTGTCTAGAGCAAAGGAATATTCGACGGGGGTTGCAGTACTCAGGTAGGCAGATGCTAGGACGAGGCCGCTATACATGTGGTCAGCTGCTGTAACGCTTCGGCTTCGCGCCTGCCAGGCAGTCTAGTCGCGCCTTACCACGGGAAGAAGAGGGCCTTCCTGTCCATGACCACCGCATTCTTCGTGATGGCGGGCTACAAGTGCGATACGACGCAGCAATGGCGGCGAGAGGCACTCGACATGGCCTTGTGGTGAATCGGGAGCGTTGTGACATGTACAGGACGCCTTGTCTCGTCAGTCAGTCGCTCAGGCACGGTACCCGGCACCTGCAGGCATCTCCAGCGGGCTGTGCTCATCCACACGCCATGTGGAGCTGCCCTGGTCGTCCACCCCGTCTATTTCCACACAAAGGAGTCTACCCGATGTCTTCCTTGGTAGCTATATACGCAAATACGCTCTTTTACGAAGCCACGGGTGTCGCTCATCTCGCCACGCAGTAATGTCCAATCTGTGTTGTTGCAAGACGACGCTCAAAACTCGGGGTTCCGATCGACCCAGACCCCTAATCCACATCACCCTTCTCAGGCACCGCCTAAATTTACATTACGAACAAGACGGTTAACACGGCAGGCGGGCGTAGCTACCACCCCAGCTGTGACACGCGTTCACAACCCGGGATCGACATGCTTGCCTACTGGCAACGGTATACAGACGAACTTCACCCACCCGTCATCATGATATTTGCCGTACGCGGGGCCGCCTATCCCATCGCGGGGTTGCGCACATTTGTCGGGTTGCGCACATTTGTCGGGGCGCTGTCACTGCGAGACGCGCCGCGCCAGTACACATAGAGCCCTGCTTGCGAAAACCGTCGTCACGCTACCGGCAACGCGCATGCGCCTCACTTTCGGCTTTCGTCAAGTCTTCGCGTTTGAACACCAATCTGGATAATACTTCTCATGTCAGCAAATGTGCTAGTATTCTCTTGCCCTCTTTTGAGGAACCATGACTATAAGACTCGACGTCAGCTCATAGCGGTATATACCCTGCAAACCCCACTTCCCTAGACGTTTTGTTGCACCCATCCCCCACCGTCATCATCCTTTACACTGACCCCAGCATCCTATGTCTTCTTCTCAGGGTCGACCATCTCTGTATGTGCTGGTGACCCTTCCTTGTCAGCTATGCCACCGGCAGCACCCATAGTCTGATTCTCAGGGTCATCCGCATGCGCGTTCGTGATGCCAATCTCTGCCGTCGAAAACTTGTCTGCCACATTCCTGTACGCCGGCACGAAATTCACAGCAAAAGCATAGGTCCACGCAGCAACGAAAAACGCTAACGGCACTGTCATCGCAATCGCAGTCGGCGAGTAGCCGTCAAGAGGCCTGGCCTGTCCCAACGTGTCACTGGCCCCGAAAAGCAGCGGCGGCACCACGGCGCCACCAGAGACACCAGCAACAATGAAGCCTGATCCGCGCTTCGAGTATTTGCCCAAGCCACGCATCCCGAGCGCAACGATCGTTGGGAAAATGATGCTCTCGAAAAAGAGAACCAAGTATAACATGCTCATGCCTGTGTTGTCTCGCTCCGTTATGGCAGGGATGATAAAGATGATGCACATTGTCATGAAGCCGAGGAATACCCATCGTGGCTTGACATACTTCATGACTGCGCTACCCACGAATCGGCCTGCGGTGAAGCAACCCTGGGCGCCGGCGAGGAATCGTGATGCCGTAGAGTTGTCTGTGACGGATCCATCAGAGTTTAAACGAGTCTCGGTGACGTAGTTGATGAATGCTCCTGCAATGGCAACTTGTGCGCCAGTATAACAGAATTGAGCGAATGTCGCGTGGAAGAGACGGTATTGTTTGCGAAAGGGCTTAACATCAGTGCCGGCGTGCGTGCTCTCAGCCTGGAAAGCCATGTCGGCATCTGTGCGATATTAACGTCTGCAAAAGCTTGACTGATGATGAGCCCTACCAGTAATCTCTGGTATATCGGTAAAGTAGTACACTACTGCGAGTAGGAAAACAAAGCAAGCAATCCCAAGGTACGTCCATTGTACGTTTTCCAATGCAGCCTGGTCGGTTCCTACATTGTTAAAGAAGACGTAAGAGGCCAGGACCGGGGCCACCACAGTTCCAATTCCATTGAAAGCCTGTGCAATGTTGATTCTAATCTCCGAGTACTTGGGCGGCCCGCACACTACAATTCGTTAGTCGATGTTTGTCTACTTCCTGAACAAAACACACCTGCAAGGTAAGGGTTGGCGGCCGTCTCAAGCGAGCCGAGTCCATTACCAATGACAAAGATGGCTGCACAGAAGCCTCCGAACGATCGATACACAAGGCACGGCCAGGCGATCAAAGAGCCGATTCCATATAGTGTAAGGCCCCAGATGAAGGTAGCTTTGTATCCCCAGTGTCGCAGCAGCCAGTTGGCGTGGCCAAGAGATGCAAGGGGGTATGCACCGAAATACGCTGCCTGTAGACCAGACGAACGAGCGCGAGTAATGCCAAGGGTGACTTGAAAGTGCTTGTTCAGCGTGTCGATCAGACCGTATGAGAAGCCCTATGCGATGGCCATCAATCGATTATCCTTGTGCTCTAAAATCAACATGACTTACCCAGAGGAAGAAGAGAATGGTCACCAAGCAGAGTGGGTAGATACTCTCCTTCAACGTGAGCTCAGCAGCACGCGTCCTTTGATCATCGCGACTACGCAATTTCGGTCGCTTGAGAAAGCCCATCCTGTGCTCACGTTTGTCGCGAAAAAAGGGTGCCAGTCAAGTGATTGAAAATGTAAAGGTATCGATCACGTCGTAGATAGAGCGAAGCAGACGATGCGAGGTGAGGTGAGAAATGTCAAATTTCAGGGAGTCACGACAGCGATGAAGGAAGGAAGTTGCAGAGACCCCTCTCAAGTACCCCATCACCTCACCAGCCATGCAGCCAGCCAGCCAGTAGCTAACAGCGGCGGCGGGAAAAATCATTGGCCTAAGAGCACAGCAACCACCACCTGCAAAAAGACTCCATGTCAGAGGTCGATGTTCATGCTCCGTCGTTGCAGCCAAGCAGAGGCTTGACCTCATCAAGTTGTCGGGCCATGGAGAAGCTGGGGTAAAGTCTGGGGACTTTAACGCTAAACAGCATGGCGCGATGTGACGTTGGTGGAGATTTTAGCCAGATGATGCGTTTCCTCGGCAGAGTGGAGACCGACACTCTGCATCATGCTGTGTTGCTTTGGGGAGGGATCTGCGCTTTTCGCGTCAATTTCGAGCCGTCCTCGCCCCTCGCATGGGCACCGGTTGCTGAGCTGTCTGGCACTGGAATGTTGTGGAAGGTGAGTCGAGGGGAGCTTGCGTGTATCCTATCCTTAGTGCGAACCAAACGTTACAACGCCTGACAGGTGTTATACAATCGCTTATGCGGTGGCTTTCGCAAAAGCTGCAGCCAAGAGAAGCTGGGCAACGGCGAAGGTGTTCAAGTTGGGCACGAACAGCTGAACATCTCGTCATGGTAGCTACATTATATTGCATGGACTACATGTTCATGTGAAGATCAGTCCGGGGTAGAGAAGACACGATAATGGTGGCCTTGATCTCTTAACCCTTGTTCTTGAATTCCAGCCCGCTTTCTTTCCTCACGACACCGTACACACTAGGAATGTCACCTCTATCACCAAGTTCGCTCTTTACACCATCCAGCCTAGACTGTGCCAGACCAAGCATCTTCATGCTGTCCTTGGCACCGCTGCTTTCGGCCAGCGACATGGCATGTCTTGCATCTTTCCTTGCGAGATCCACATGGAACAACGGCTCCTCGCGCTGGTAGTAGTCGCCAGCTAGCATGCGCTGCGAGTAGGCCGTGTAAGGGCCTGGGAACATGGTCGAGATGAAGATGTGAAGGTTGTCTACACCCAGCCCAGACTTTTCGGCCAGCACGTGACCTTCAGAGAGCTGAGAGACCATGTTGAGGATAAAGGTATTGCCGATGACTTTCATGAGGGTAGCATTTCCGGCGGGTTGGTTGGAAAAGTCGATGTTCGTACGGGCCATGACGCCAGTGGTGTAGAGGACTACTTTGTCGCAAGCGGCTTTCTGACCAGCGGTGACGCATACGAGCTGGCCATTCTCCGCCATAGCAGGGGCGCCGAAAACTGTTCGGGATATCAATATAGGTCGACATGGAGCGGAATGGCGTACTGATCACTCACCAGGCATGCCAACGAACTCGGCGCCCTTTTCGGTGATCCTCTTCTCGAGTGCGTTGGTCGTATCAGGATGCACAGTCGAGCAGTCAACGATGACTTTCCCCTTTACCTCCTCTTGCAGCATTGTATCGACGGCGGTGTTCACGGCTGCATCGTCACCCAGGCACATGAAGACAATGTCCGAGGATTTTACGACATCGCCGACATTATCGGCAACCTTGGCCTTGGATGCGCCCAGCTTAGAAGAAAGTTCTTCGGCGCGGGATGTCGTCCGGTTGTAAAGGATCAGGGGTTTGTCAAGATTGCCTCTCTCGACAAGGTTCTTGCACCTGGTGATGGTCTTGGGTCAGCCAGTACTCCAATTCATCCCACGCCCCAGATCAGGCTCGCAAAGTGTAGACAGCAAAACAGAGTCGACTCGACGCTCTTGGATCTCTGTTCATGATTCATGGTCCGTCTTGGACTTGAAGTGATCATGCGCAACTACGGAACAAAACCGACGGTCCTCGTTATCGGTCTGTGCGCCTTGTGAGGGGTATCGTTCCCTGCCCCTTGCCATGGCAAGAATTGAGTGGATTGCCAAGATGTACGAATGGCTTTACTTACATTCCCTGCTAGGATTAGTGTACTGCGAAGAAAGGTGACCGGCTATACTTGCCCTGCCCATGTTGCCGAGGCCGATCCAAGCGAGTTGCGGGGCCATGATGTCCAGGTTACAATGCGACAGTGCGGATTTGCTTTTGATTTGGGGGAGCGGTAATGCGTACAAAGAGTTATATACTGGACATCGGTATCACAAACGTCGTGAGTTAGCACCGTCGTCGTCATGATGTTCACCCTCGGTCGACGGCTCCGGGGATAAGCCTACGGGCCGATGTCGGTTACCAACAAATGACGTTCAGTCGCCGTTATCGAAGTTTGGGTTCGACATGTGCGGGCACAAATCTCCACACTTTCGCAGAGTCATATTTCTGCTCCGGCTTTCGATTATAAAGCTTTCGGTGTTCGGTGTGTTCAGCGGCTGGACGGAGGCATGAAGCATGTTCATCTGGAGCAAAGCCCCCGCGAGGGGCTTGGGGAAGGCTACGAAGAATGTGCGTACGGCTCGGCTCCACACCCACTTTGTACAATTCGCATCGCGCGTCGGTACTAACAGCCTGCAGCTTCCCAAACGCGATGACAAAATCAAGAACCACGCAACAAGTCAACGTGCGTACTTTTCCACATCGACTACATACGTCCGAAAGTCGTCGAGCTCCGCGAAAGAGCGCCAGCGTGCCGAGCGCCAGCAATTGACCCACCTGCTGAAGGAGTCGCCCGGAAAACGCGATGCGCGCAACTTTCTCAAGCAGTTTGATGCGCCCAGAAAAAGCAAGGCGACTATCGCAGCCAAGGCCAAGGAGATCGTGAGCGAAAACATACACAATGAGCCGGGTTCGCAGCGAACCGGCGTGAATCTAGGGGGCTTGTATAAGCCCACCGTCTTCACACGCGAACCGCTTCCAGAAGAGCAGTATCAGGCAGAAGAGAAAGATGAGCCGATACATTTGGCACTGGTAAAGCTCCGGCAGCCGCAGACGCTCGACGATCACATACTAGGAGACATTGCCTTGACCCTGAGTCAAATGGCGCAGCTTGGTCTCAGTACAGCTGTTGTGTTAGATTGCGACGAAGATACCGGCGATTTCAGCACAGAAGTCAAGTCGGAATATGGGAACATGGTCAGAGAGCAGGCACTGCGCCTAGTCGCGGCATTGGAAGGCTACAATGAGCCAGGAGCATTGCTGGTTGAAGATGCGCTGGGCTACACCCCGTCAGTCACCGACATGCCCAGTACGGTGCAGACTCGGGTAGGCGTGGAAGTGCAGCACAACTACCTGCTCTTCCCTCCTATAGACGACGGCGTAATTCCAGTCATCACACCTTTCGCCTACGACACAAATCTCAAGAAGATAAGGGTCCAAGCAGATGACGTGCTTCTCGCCCTCATTCGCGAGTTTTCCGGTATCGCCGGGCAAGCTGATACTAGCGACTCAGAAGGCGCCACACTGCACAAGACTGCAGACCCCGCCGAGAAACCTGTCCTCGATCGCATCATCATCCTCGATCCGCTTGGTGGCATACCATCTAAGAACCGTGCAGATGGGGCACATGTCTTTGTCAACCTTGAAGCAGAATACGGTGACATCAAGCAGGAGCTACAGCAGCTATCCTTGACGAACGCCCAGGGAAATGACAAGACTGGTCCAGTCACCCTGGAAACCGGGAATCTATACTCGGAATTTGTGGAAGAAGAGGTGACACCGTTGCCAGGCGGCGAATCCCAGCTACTGGGCAGTTCAGCTCCCACACGTCATCTCAAAAACCTCGAAGTGGTTCAACGCGGCTTGAAACTGCTACCTCCTTCGTCATCTGGTCTGATCCTCACTCCACTGGAAGCCGCACGCAAGGCCATACCCGACGATGCGCGCACAACGCCGTCAAAGAACCCTCTCCTCCATAATGTCCTGACCGACAAGCCCATGACCTCTTCCTCGCTCCCTACATCACCCACCTCCAAGTTCCTCGGCTCTGCCGCACCGAACCCCGCTACCTTTTTCAAAAAGGGCATACCGCTAACCATGATACCTGATCCGCGGATCCATGGGCCCTGGCAACCACCCTCGGCCTCAAGCCCAAGCATCGACCTAGCAAATGACCCGCGCATCAACTTCCCCAAACTCGTGGACCTCATTGATGACTCCTTCCGTCGAAAACTCCACCCAAAGAACTACCTCGAGCGCATCCATGGCCGCGTCGCCGGCATCATCATCGCAGGTGACTACGAAGGCGGCGCGATTTGTACCTGGGAGACGCCCAAGGCACTCCAAGGCACCACTTTACCCTCCACCGCCTCCCCCGACTCCCCCTACTGGGTCCCGTATCTCGACAAGTTCGCTGTCTTGACTTCCTCGCAGGGCTCCGGTGGCGTCTCAGACATCGTTTGGGCTGCGCTGACTAGGACGTGTTTCCCCGACGGCGTCGTCTGGAGGAGTCGGACAAGTAATCCCGTGAACAAGTGGTATCAGGAGCGGAGCAAGGGGATGTGGAATCTGCCGGGAGGTCAGTGGACTATGTTTTGGACGACTGAGGGGGTGGAGAGGGCGTGGAAGAAGGAGGGTTGGGCGGGAACTGGCGGGGAGAAGAGTGGCGAGATGAGGAGGTGGGATGCATATGTTGATGTTTGTAGTGGCATTGAACCGAGTTGGGCGGATGGCATACAGAGAGCGGATTAGGGAATATTACGGGGCTACGTGGTGCAACGTCATGGATTCTGGAAAAAGCTCTCGCTCTCTTTCTGGGATATGTTGTACTGGCTGTCATGTTTAGTGCAAACCGTATAGGGGTCTGTCTCGTCTAGACCGTTGGATCAAACGACATACTAGTCTTTCTTTCCCCTTTGCTAATTGTTATCATGCACAAAACCCCCCCTTTTACTATGCCTTTCGCGTGACCTTGCTTCGTTACAATCGCGTTGCGGAAGCGGGATTCCACAGCATCTACTAATCAAACAGCAAGTAAGTCTTTGGTCGAGCATATAACATAATATCCCCTCAGACGATTATACGCCGATCATACCAACAGGCAGCAAACGACACAAGAACGGGCGCGGTCTACCCGGACTCAAACACACACATCTAGCTACCTTTCGCAGAACAAGCTAGATACACCCAATTCCCACTCACTCACTCACGCATTTACTTCTTCCCCTTCATAATCAACTCTCTCAACCTCCCCGCCGCAACCCCATCCACAAACTCAACACTCTTCTTAATCCCAACCCTAACCCCACCCTCCCCACCCTCATCCAATCTCTCCAAATCAAAAACCCAAAGCATATCATTCTCCACTGTCTCCCCCTCCTCCCCATCCCCCACCTTCGGTGTCATACAAAAGCTAATCCTAAGCAACACCCTCAACGCCACCTCATCAACAAGCACATCCTTTACCTCCGCCCTCCATGCCGCAAGCCGCGGCAGCATCGACTGCAGGTGCGCGACGAAGCCGTCGAAAGAAAGCGTGCCTTGTAAAGGCGGCGAGACGGAGACGGCGTGGTTGTGACCCCAGGAGTGTGTGAAGTTCGGGCTGCATAGGTGGCGCATGGCGGAGAAGTTCATGCGTGTGGGGAGGGCTTCGTTTTGGGTTTGCGCGGTTATGAAGGCGAGGGCTGTGGTGGATAGAGCAGTGTAGAGGGGGAAGGGTGATGATGGTGGGGGCTGTGGTTGTGATTGTGGTTGTGGGAGGGGGGTTGGAGACATGGTTGTTTTGGTTGTGGGTGTGGGTGTGGGTGTGGATGTGGATGGGTTATTGGGCTCGGAGGATAATGATGGATTATGGCACCTTCGTGTGGCTGGACGCCCTTGAATATCAACTATATTCCTACATGAGCGTCTGTTCTTGTTGCCGTTGTCCTTCTTGCTGCTAATGTCAGTGTCACTGATGAGGCCGCGGCGACGGCGGGCGGATCCCCACTCGCGCAACAGACACTAAGGTTTGCGCTTGAGAATTTGGTACCGACGCGGTAGCTCCCGTCGCGCCGTTACGTCGGTCTTAATCAGCCCCCAACATCACTTGTAACTTTGTCCGGCGGCATCTAGGACAGTTTCTCAATGGGAACTTCGGATGTCACCATGACAGGGTTTGGGGTATGTCATGCCCTTTCCGAAAGCTGACGCGACACAACAGTCTGATTGTGGTGCGAACGGGCCCCGGGGTGTGTATGTTGTTCGTGTTCGCGACATCCCGGCGTCCATGGGAATTGCGGAAGAGGGCAACGTTCGGAGTTGTATTTCGAATGCGCAACGTATATGAAGTCGAGTAGAAAGACATGGTACGAGGGATCTCGATTCGTCAAGTGGTTCGGCGGAAAACGGCATATAGCCTCTTCTGTCACGAACAGGGACCCGTCACACTCGTGTCTGTTCAGAGCCGTTATGTGTCTTCTCGCGGGCTGCATGAAACTCTCTCCATACTACTGTTCGTGTGTGTTCGGTCGTTGCGATGCTGGGCCCGCTTCCACAGGTCCTGTGTGACGGAAAGCGCAAGGTAGTGTATCGTCTCACTGTCCTCGATCGGTGGCCTAGATGGTGTCATGCGGTTTCTATCAATGTCAGCCTCGACGCCAGACCAATATACAATTGATGCTACAGAATCATCATACGCAGCGAAAAGGGCAGACTGTTGTGTACGCTTCTGGTTGCTGACCCGGCTCTGGGTAGGCTTGATTCCGCGCGTCCGGCAGGGAGAGCCTCCGAGACGACATGGGCACCGGTCGAATATTCATACGCTCGTAATTCATTTTCCGATAACTTATTCCCTGCTGGCAGCGCAATCGTGCTCACGTCCGCCCTACGAAATCCGACCTCGGTTATCGGACGCGTCGATGAAAGCTCAAGAAGAACGAGGCGTTTGATAGATTGTGCAATAGAGCGGGTGGAGTTTTTGTGGATGGTAGTTTAGTGGGTTATATCGTGTAAGAAAGATTACGATGACAAAATATGGCAGTTGCAATACTGCGGTTCGAAGATCCGTCGACGGGAAACTGCGAGTGAAGTTGAGTTGAAGCTAGTAGCATCTTCAAAGTCAGCACGAAGACTCTCCCGGGTCACCGCTCGCAGTACTGCGAGTGTTGATGCGGACGCGATGTATTGAGGTGTGGTGTTGCATGGTAGTTGCTTTGATCTTGGAAGTGAAGCCCGGTATCTTGGTAGCACAAGAGCTCACACTATACCTCTCGGAACTTGCCCCATAGTTCAAGGCCTGATCAGCACAAGTGCAGTGGAGCTGTCGGAGGCTTTCGCGCCCGTGCGTTGTGACCGCGGCTGCAGCGATACGCCATGCAGAACGTCACTGATGCAATCTCGGCCGAAATTGACTTTATTACTAGCTTGCTCACTGCCCGTATTCGTGATGATGCAGCAGATCAGGGGCATCTTCATTTAAAATGGAATCTTTAACAGGAAGTGGCGGGCTTGAACAAGAGACAGTCTGCTACCTACCCTAGTCAACGGAAGGTACGTCCCGATACGGGTCGGTCCGACATACGAATGCCGGCAATTCTATTCGATGTCCTGCTGAACATATGGTTTCGAGAAGCTTCGGCATCGTCTGGGGGAAATCGCCTGTACTGAGTCCTTCGGGTGCGCTGGACGGCTTTTTATAGCCGCGCAGGACATACAGTCATGCGTAAATAATAGATTGGTTCCGTTGCAGCGCCCTATTGGGTGCCCCCCCC
>JARBXR010000041.1:0-89893 GCA_029100535.1 Stemphylium beticola | reverse complement strand
GGTGGTATCTATATGAGTTCTGATATACTCATTCCGTTAAGGCCACAGTATCAATCTGACCATGTCTATGGATGCTTTACCCGTGCTTATATTGCTGTGGCTCACAACGACCCACCGCGGCGGTGTCTCAGGGGACAGGTTCAGTGATGCCGCGGACCAGTCCAGTTGCTGGGGAAGATCGCTTTCGCATAGCATATATAGCCTTTCGCAGTTTCTGCCCTATCAAGCGACGTATGTCGAAAGATTGTGTGGAGAAGATGTACTCCTGTATGCGCCAAAAAAAAAAACTCTTAATGCTACATACCCGATCTCTGTATATTCCATGGAAGTGTTCCTTGTATCATTGCTTTCGCTTTCTGAGATTCAGGCATGTTGGTTTGTCAGAGCTACAACTCTGTATTTAGTAGTAGCAGAAACCTGTGCAGAGTTTATCGGTGTGAGGAGAAAGTCGTTTCATCACGTTCCGAGGCCGTCCGAAATAGACATATAGTTCGTAGCTGTGCCACCTGGGCGCAGAATTTTTCGCCAGCACATATTTTAGCGCTATGCAAGTATACCACGAGACAGGTTGGTGGAAACAGCGAGGGTATGGCGCACCGCCACGTATGACCGAAGCGTCTCCAATCCCAAGAGCTCCAAATTCTGCCTCCCGCAATGGTACCGTGTGTACTGTTGTGTAACGCGAGCAAGGTCAAAATTCATTGCGTTCCGACTGGGACTACGAAATTTCAACGACTGTGAATTGGGCGGCGATAACGTGTTCAAGGGCTGGGGCGCTAGTGGGGACAGACGATATCTATCCTCCTTTCGATCTGGCAGTTGTCAACACTGTCATTATAAGTAGTTCTTTGCTGCAATGGCTGCGCAGATGAAGTTGCTGCGGAAAGTCTCGAATATTCAAAGAGATCACGGCCCTCGTAGTGGCATCGCGCGCTTTCTTCCAACGACAGCGCGAACGTGCAGTATGTTGTCTGAAAATGCCATAACTCGGAGAAAAAAACGGCGCGTAAATGGCTCGCTAGCTGGGAAAGTAACACAGTTCTTGTTGGTGTGACGTGTTTTTGTAACACACCAGTGTTCGGACTCGTGGATCCAACCCAATGCGCCTGACAAGGCTTTGCAAAGGTGCATCTTTAGAGGCCTGACTATGTTCGATCGCTGCCAGGTGTACGTTCATATGCGAATCGACGTTGCGACGCAAGCGAAGTGTTGCTAGTGGTGATAAGCGAGTGCCAGCATCTGAGTTGGAGGGCCGTAATACGTAGATGTAGACGAGCTGATAGACAAGGCTGGACTGGAGCGTCTTCCTTCGAAAGGTCGGAATCCGTCAGGGAGCAAGAATGATGATTGTATGGGACGCAGTGAGAAAAGAAAGACGAGGACTGGCTTCTGCCACACCCAAACCGGTTATTTCGGGAAGCAACGGCCCCGATGATCCACATCAGTGCATCTGCAGGGTGTGAAGGTAGTAAGCAGAGTGCTTACCACTGGAACACGAGGATCTCCAGATCTCCAGCAAATTCTACCGTTGTCAGAGAATCTGTTGAGAAAGAAAGCATGGCACCTGGCCATTTGCCTTGATGCGACTGATTAGCCGTCAGAACGCGGTGTTGCTGTTGCCCCTCTATTGTTCCAGCGCATGTCGACATGTAAAAATGCAGAGACCGACCGGGCGTATTTCCAAAAACGTGCCAGTTAGCATTCAACAAAATCACGTTCTTTGCGTATTTGTCTATCGTCCGATTGGAATTTTGCTGGGTGATTTCGTCGAGGGATCGGGTTTTGGAGTTGGCGTACCCCTGAAATGGTGTTCTCATAGGCGCCGTCCGGCCCCATACAGAAATGGCCCAGTGACCACATGACAGTCTAAAGCGCCAATAATGTGACCGTTTCATCATAAACACGGCCAGGTTCTTCAACGTTCATGCCGCCCAGCGGCTGCCATCTCGAACTCCGCGGAATTGCTATCAACACTTGTACAACGGCGTGTTGGTGGCCAATGTCATGTACACTATCAAGCCCCGCGTTTTGAATACAGTTGGGAGCCTCGAGCAGACAGCTAGGTTAATCTGTTGGCTACCTTAGTTCGGGAGTGAATGCGCGAACGGCGGCTTCGATCAATGCGACTCGTTGGCCCGACGGCGATTCGTCCACCAATCCAAAGCCAATACGCAGTAAAAGTCGCACCTTCGTTGACAAATTTCTCTCAATAAAGTGGAGAAGGATCAAACCCTGGTGCCTAGAATCCCACTTTCAAGGTGCTACACATTATCTCACGTACATAACATGCACGTACGACGTGTACTACCGGATATCTTGACGCTTTCGGATCGCAGTACGTCTGGGATGATAGACTTTTGACGTTCTCGGGTTCCGAGATTGAGGATTCACCACTCGACGTAGCCTCAAATGTGAAATGAGGTGTTCCACTTGTATGTTTGCAAGATCGGTCGTCCCTGTATCGGTATCAACAACAGGCTTCAAGGAATGAATGATCTAGGTATGAGTATTGCCGACAATGATCGACGAGGCTAGAAGCGGTCGCTTTGCGATTGTTTCTGGTAAAGTGACGCAGATCAGATGGTTCTTCCACGACTAGTCTTGTAGTAGTGTCAGATAGCGTGATTCTTGTTGGCCTGATACATGCTTGCGACCCGATACGCGTGGGGCCGCGCTGACGTCTAGCTGAAGGCATAGGGTCTCGCCTGCGGAGAGCTTGTGCCGGGCGCCTGTCCTTGAAAATCAGCATATACCTTACTGGTGATTGAAACTGTTCATCTCCACTGTAAGGCAGCAGCAAACCCATGTTGGCAGCGCTGAAGGCGACGCGGCCAAAAAAACCAATGCGTCTTGGGGAACGAGACACTGCAGCACACATACCGCTGGCATGTTGAGGAAGCTCTGATCGGTGCTAAAGATCCCCAGAGTAGTGTAGAAATGGTTTGGGAGGATAGGGCAAAGATGAAGCTTCATGAGGTCGTCCGAGCAGTGGCGCTAGATGCTAGTGTACCACGGTTGAGCGGTTGAGGAAGCGACGACAGTGCACCAAGGAAGCAGCAAGAACAGATCGATGTAGCAAAAGGACCTCTCATTAGAACAAAAACAGAGTCAGATAAAATCAGATAGCCGCCATTTCTTCCTCACATCGCCCGAAACCGGTACCAGGACCGTTTGAACCGATTGTCTTCTAAATGTGAAAAGGAGCGACTGTAGTGAGACACGCAGGCAATACAAAATTCCCCCTACCATATCCTCCAACGGTACCCACGCAGAAAGTATAAAATTTAGGCCAAACAGCCTATTATCTGGATGTAATGGATTGATCCCTCTGAGTGCCCAGACCTTGATAGTGACTTGCCGGGGGTGGCGTCTGAGCCGAATTCGTGTATCCAGTGATTGCTCTCAGCGCTATTTCCGAGCAGTCCTCTTTTGCCTGGGGCAGATAAGTGCCATCGTACCAGAAACGCGCCTGATAGTTAGTACCGTTAACCGTCACGACAGTACTCCAAGCAGTCCTGCCTCCTAAGCTGGATGTCAACTCTCTGCATGAACCGGCTGAATGACGTGATCAAGGCTCAAGGGCGCCTCACCTCTGCGATCCGAAAGGTCTGTGTAAGTTGGTTCTTGCAAACCTCGAACCATGCAGTGGTCTAAGGGGTGTGTTAGCTTGCGAGGTATATAGTGCTGGAGTACCTAAAGCTGACCTCGGAGACGCTGCGACCATGAATCTTGGTTCGTCATGGTGTTTGTGTTTGTATGTGAATGGGACCCGATCACAGAAAGCGTCGTGGCGCGCGCAAAGTAAGAGATGACGGCCGAAAGGAGCTGGAATGTATAGCGGTGTTTGACACTCCAGAGGCGGGCACTACTTCGACGAAACTGGCTACTTATAAATTTACAACATGAAGAAGAGCCTCATTTCGCAGCAGAGACGGGTGGTCGTGGCAGTGAGTAACAAAACGGTGCGACAAGCTACTTTGTCGGTCATGCTCTCTTGTGAAAGTGATGCACATAACTGCGATGGGCCGTCGAGGCAGGCGGCCGGACCAATGAACACACTTTT
Organism: Stemphylium beticola; assembly: GCA_029100535.1. NCBI lineage: Eukaryota > Fungi > Ascomycota > Dothideomycetes > Pleosporales > Pleosporaceae > Stemphylium > Stemphylium beticola. Next base: position 85,830 of record JARBXR010000041.1, on the reverse strand, counting down.
AAAAAGCTCATGTGGGAGCCCGAGCCATTGGGTCGAGAGGCGCTCTCTAGAGCGGGCCGACGGTGTATGCAAGAACCAAGAACATGGCTAAGGCAAGTCATAGCCGAACTTTACATGCGGAGAGTTGATAAAAGCATGTCGGCAGCTGCTGGGAGTAGGAAGTGTGGAGAGTGCTCGCCAACATCCCAAAGAGGAAGATGCATGCAGAATATGCAATTGAAAGCTGTGGCTTGCTTTGTGAGGGTGTTCTGAATCTTTTGCCCAAGAGTTCGTTTGCGTATCCACATGGCTGCAAGGCTTCACTAGTGTAAAGCCAGCTCACCATGCAGCAGTAGTCGGGAAGACCCTTCATGCCCTTCGTATCCGCAGCGATGATATCATAATCTGAACTTTTCGAAAAGTAATGGCTTGGGAAGCCCGTCAAAATGGCAAACATTGGTCAGAACCTGAAGCGCATGGCGGGTATTTTAATGATGCTGTTTAGCGACGATTGAAAGTGGAGAGTCAAATTGGTTCGCATTTAATCGCTTGGCATGGTATGCGGCATGTGGTAGAAGCGGTAAGTGTCATCTGTCACATGGTAAGAAGAACAAACGGGTACCTGCCTGCCCAAGTGCTGCTCGTACTCTTGTCAACGGATGATCACGTAGCAACCCGCCAGGGCTCTCAAGCGAGCGCAATCAATTAGGAAGCAAAAAGTGACTTGTGCACACTTATATTTGTGAAGATGGCGTTTCTTTGATGAATATTGTAGCCTCGCGAGTCCCCACGTTCTCGTTGCATGGCTTGTGTATCAGAGCGCCAAGAACGCCTCGATGGATTGATGCACGTTGCAGAGCTGTGCTTTGGACTCGATTTCGACAAGTCGAATGAGTCGTACTTAGCAATGCAATACCACTGTCTGAAGGCACCAAGCGTACCAGCCACAGCCCTTCTCGTGCCGGGCAACGGCAGCCCACTATGCAGGGCTGTTGCTTAAGGCGCGACCCCACCCACGGCGATTGTGGGTCGCACAGAAGTCATTAGAGCGATGTCCCGTCAATGATATTTGACGAACGTAGAAGACGCACGGATCAGTGATAAGTCTGGGTAGCCTCCCACCTTGTAGTTCATCTTAACAAAAACCGTTGTGTGATGTGCTACGGTCCTGGCCATGAGATGTGTAGCCTGTCAAAACCACAGTGTCGGTGCTGGAGATTCTCGCCGAATGAACCCATGCTTCCTAAGCTCGACGCGTAAGCAAACACAGCCACGGATATACTACCGCGTGAGTACAGAGCAAGCATGGGACTCGCACAGCTTCACTTCGATTTTGAAGCATGGTTTGGTACCACGATGATTGTAACAAAAATAGAATACTCTCACGTCTGGCAGATGCGTGACCAATTGTAGAAGAGCTTCAAAAAGCCTTGTTCATTATTCGTTCCAAAGAGGTGGTATCGGAATCTCGATCCAAACATTTACCGATCCAAGCGTAATAAGATGGGTGTTCGTGACCAGAGACCGGAGAGTCATGTAAACGTACTGAGATCCCTCGCGGGGATGGTATCCTGCGAAGTAATGCTCAACAAATGCAGCAAACGAAGATGGCTATGCATGGTGCAGCCCAAGAGGCCATGCATATGCCAAACATGAAGAAACAAGAGAGGAAATGACCACCAGCAATGGGAGACGGCGGCTGCCTACAGACCCGCGTCCCAACAAAATAGTTCTGACAGGTCGGTCGCACGTGTACAAGAAGCTGCTGCGCCTTTCCGGCGATCGCGAATGGCGCACCAATGCAGCGGGCCCCGGATGATCAAACATGAACCATAGCGAAAAGACACTAAGCTCACGTTGGCACGCGACGTACGGCTGGTTGCGGTTTCCGATTGAATACTTCGTCGATCAGCCGCTTGGGACCAATGTATTCTAGATTTGCCATCTTGAAAGATGTGTTGCGCAGAAGCGGAATATGCATCTGCGTGGTCTGCTTTGAGTGGAAACGACGTTTGATGCAGTCGTCGACAAGCGCCATGAGGCCGGTCGCAATAACAACACTATATACAACATTAGCTCCATTGTCTGATGCAGGCAGCCGTGCCCAGGTTGGTGACTTACTCAGATATGTCCGAGTCGGAGCGCAGGATCTTCTCGTCGGTGATGCGCATGTAGCACGGCGGTACCCAGCCGCCCCTAGCAGCTTCCTCTTGCGCCTCGCTCGGTGTCACGCGCACCGGGCAGATGTGGGCGAGGGGCTCTTTGTCGTTGTCATCGCGGACCAAGTAGTAGGAAACGGTTTCTTGTTGATCACGGCCTTCCTTTTTGATGATGCGTTTCCAAGAATAGTCATTACCCCAATACTCAAACGCGTACTTTTTATACGACTTAGCACCGCGGCGCTTCACGTCCAGGTGGGCGTAGTTGGAAAACTCGAGCTTGATGGTGTTGGTGGGGATTAGCGCGCGACCTTTTGAGTAGCCCACAGCCTTGGGGCGCGACTCGGCCGGCTCGTCATCGTCGTCAGGGCGGGCACCGAAGTGTGTCGAGTCATAGCCCGAGTCCGCTCGCTTCAGGCCTGCTGATGTTGAGGGGCGGGAGTCGGATTTGACCAAGCTGGCGAGGGCTGTGCTTGCACGTTGTAAGACTGGTCGCATCTCGGCGGCCGGCTTCTGGTACTTGCGCGTCGAATGGCAGACCTCACGCCCAGAGTCTCTGCAGTACCGGCGGAGGGAGAATTGGCGTGTGCGAAGATCCTGCATGCGGAGATGGAAGAGGGTATAATTTTGTTTCCTGTGTCCTCTCTCCTCGACCTGCGTGTCCACTCTCAGATTCATGTTCCCATCGACTGTGGAGTCGTCGTGCCGTATCGATATACGTTTTGAAGTGGGGAAGAGCTCGCCGAAGTCGCGGGGTGTTGTGGGAATGGCGTCGCAGCCAAGCGGCTCGTGACGGTAGACGGGAACGTCGTAGTCTGGCATGTCGTCAAATTCATCGGCAAGGTCCTCTTCTGATGTTGATGCATAGGTGTCGACTGATGAGCGGGGAGGGGGATGGGGGTATCGTTCGGCTTCATGTTGAGCGACAGAGTAGTCTCGTCCGCGGCCTCGTCCTTCCACACGGGCATGACATGTTTCGCTGTGGGCCAGAGATGGCCTCGGGTCGCTGTATTCTGTCGGGGCTGTGTCGTACGAGCGGTCGCTGTTGTCGCTGCGGCCAGAAGCGGTACTGTTGCTGGACTGATACTGTCTCCAGTGTGCACTGGGCGCCATGATGTGGTGCAATGTGAAAAGCAATGGAATTAGAAACAGATATTGGCTAGAAATGCGGTTGGCATGTAACGCAGACAAGCGTATAAGTAGACTGTGAATGTGACCGGGAGCTGAGTGAAGCAGGCGGCGCAGCAATCTGAGACAGCTCACGAAAGGGTGACCTGGCACGACAAGGCCGACGCAAGGGCCGGGAGGGGATTAATACAAATTGCAGAGTGGGAGCAGTAAAGCAGCAGAGCAGCGCGAATAGAGGCGCAGCGCATGGCGTGGGATATGGTCGACGGGTTCTGGACGTCTCGAGGCCGGTTGATCGCTCTCAGAGGGCGCGATCAGCGCCAACGAAGATGCCTGCAAAGCGCTGCACACGCCGAATAGCCTTGGCCTCTTGCAGCAAATCGCCGACACCCACCCAGCCGTTTCCAACCACGGCGGCCACATGACTGGGCCTGCATCGGGCCCATTGCAGCAGCCTGCGCAGCCTGCGCGAATCACTGCTGTCCGCTGACCCTCCTCGACGAGCACACGCTCGCCTCGCCCAACGCTCACGGCAGCCCTGATGGCGCCACCACCCAGCCGAAGCGAAGCTTCATCTACAGCTCCTCGATGACACTGCGCTGCTGAAGTGCTCACTCAGCCCTCGCAAAGAGGACGCAAAAAACTGGGCAAATCAGCAGCGACACCGCCTGACGCGCCATGCATCCCATGTCGGCGCCGCTTGCCCGAAGCTGGCTCTAGGGAACTTTTCCGGTCCGGGCACCAACGGGACGCTCCCTGGTGGCTGATCGTCCCACGTGTATCGAGATGCCGTCTTGTTTCTGGACGGGCTCTCCCGGTCATCACCAGACGATGGGAAGACTCTGCGACGGTGACATTGACCATCATGGCGACGTCATGTGCTACAACCAAGCACTACGCGCTGCGCATATCGGGTTTGCGCACCCTTCAATTGCTACAGAGGTGCAACCATCGCTAGTTGCAGTCGTGGTGCAATTGCTGTTTGATGCATGGAAGCTCAAGCCGACGCTGTCAAGGACCAGCCTACACGCACCGCCGGCCGCTAGCTCCTCTAGCCGTTTCTCAGGGACAAGAATCGCACAGGAGTGAACCTGATCGCCATGGAGATCGGTGATTGCGAGGGAAAGAAAATCGATGCTATCGCAAAAGGAACAAGGCCTTGGGCATTGCTTCTGCCTATCGAACTTCACTGAACCATGTGGCAGTCTGCCTACCACGCAGGTCTGCCTAACCAAGTCATCGATCAGTCTTCCCAGTCCTCCCAGTCCTCCCAGCACGGACGCGTACTTGACCGTATTGCATCACTTTACAGCTTCCCTTTCTTTTTTTACTCTGCAGTAATCCCCAGAAGGAGAACGTTAATTGACTGCAATAATTGTGGACCCAATCAAGGCGGGGTACGTGGTGGCTTCAAATGGCCACCACGACGACAACAGCTCACAGTCCATTCCAACGGTCATATCCGGGTTATCATAGCAATTCCATCTCATACGACTTGGGATGAAACGGTTGAATCAATGGTGAGCACTAGTGGCCTCCTTGGAGACGTTCGTTCCACGTCTTTGGTGCTGGATGCTTTTTCCCCACCTCTGTCCTCCACTCAGGTCGACGGCGCTGCTAGGGCTGTCTATCACTCGCATCCTAGGCGTCTAGATTCAATAGAACTCGTCCAAAAGAGGTGCTTACTGGAAATCCCCCCGCGATGGAGTCATCAGGCAGAGCCGTCATGACTCCATGTCGACCATGCAGTTCGCAATGATTAGCTTGCGCATACATCCGGCTCAGCCACCGAGAAAAGTCCCTCGTTACCCGATCTAATGGTATCATACGTCTCCCCACACTTTGCCTCGCAAGATGCTACGTACGTCAGTGGGGCGAAGCCACTAAAGCCCGATGAAGCGAGCTCCTTAGGCACCCGTGAATGCATCTTGAGGAAGTCTAGGGTGATTTACACACTATACATACAATTTCTGACTTTCGCATGTCCTCCAACACATTGCTTGCATACCGGATACGCCTCAAGTCCTCCCATACAGGGCGGCGGTGGGTGCCTCAGATCCAGCGACATCGTCGAACAAGGCTATCGACTTATCCCTTTACCCAAGGCAGCTTACCTCCAGCGTAGGAGGACTCCAGCCGGTCCCTTATCTTCAAGCGACGCCCTAAAAGGACAGCCGCCTGCATCCCTCCCTGTCGTTGAACCCGACAACTACAGGGCATCTCGGCCTCAGCATGTGGCAGTCACAACCCGAAGAACGTATCTAAAACAACACACAATATCTAGTACATATCCAGCGACAATGGGCCTTCCCCTTACCATTCTATCTGAGCGCTGCTACTCCTTCACTACGCGATTGGGGACCAGAGCTCACTGAGGCATATCCCGAATTGGCCTACCTACCGCAATCTTCGATGCACGGAATCGCCGCAACTCATAGCGCATTCAGTGACTGACAGGCTTGCCAGCGGGCGTACACTTGTCGCTACTCGTTTCAACACTGCCTTGCAAGCTCAGCAGATTGAGTGGAGACTGGCCGAGGGCTTTACCCGTTCTGGCCTAGTATACCTTAGGTGCTGCTTGTACCCACTCGGGTGTGTTTTTACGCCTTCGCTCCAGTAACGCGCTGTTAGCATAACGAATTGCTGTAGCTAATCATCAGCCCGTGAAATGAGAATGTACTAACCGGCACCCCTCGTCCCATTTCTTTGTTTGCACAGAATCGCCTGCCATTGCGTTGCGTCTCAAGGCTCAGAGAAACAACATGTCTTGAGGTTAGAGGTAACGGACGAGACGTCCAGACTTCACATGATGTCACCGCAAGCCTTGGCTAATGCCACGTATTGAGCGCACTGATCTTTATCATTTCCTAATGTAGTACTGCGACCGACCAGTGGTGCTCATTGCTCCATACTCCAACCTCTTTTATATGTAGCGAATCGCAGTCATCGTCGATGCTTTCGCGCTACCTGAAGCCGATCCTAACAGATGAGACAAGCATCTACAACTGACCAGAGTTCTCGATCTTGATGGGGACCTTGGTAGAGCCAGTCTGGGTACCTTGCGCTTCGATAGCCTTGACGAGCTCAAGGCCCTTGGTGACCTGGCCGAAAACGACGTGCTTGCCGTCCAACCACGAGGTCTTGACGGTGCAGATGAAGAACTGGCTGCCGTTGGTACCTAGGTGAACTCGTTAGCTTGGCCCATCGCAAACTCGGATCATCATTGTAAACTTACCAGGTCCGGCGTTAGCCATGGAGAGGATACCAGGGCCAGTGTGCCTCAGGTTGAAGTTCTCGTCCTCGAACTTCTCGCCGTAGATGCTCTCACCACCGGTGCCCTAGAGTCTGTTAGCCAACCCTCCTCCATTTCCGGGTCGCTTTTGTGTATGACGTACGTTGCCACGGGTGAAGTCACCACCCTGGAGCATGAACTGGGGGATAACGCGGTGGAAGGAGGAGCCCTTGTAGTGGAGGGGCTTTCCAGATTTGCCGACACCCTTCTCACCAGTGCAGAGAGCGCGGAAGTTCTCAGCGGTCTACGAATGACGGTCAGCTAATGTCATATACAGCAAAGAAAACTCAAAGGACAGAACATTGGCGAAGACTCTGATGGCGGGGTACTTACCTTGGGGACCTGATCTTTGAAGAGCTCCATCTCGATCCTGCCGGACGGCTCGCCGCCAATGGAGATGTCGAAGAAGACGGTGGGGTTAGACATTTTGATAAAGGTAGTGTTTGTGGGTGTAGAGAAGTGTGTGGTGGTGGAGTGTTGTTGTGTAGAGAGATGAGGGGCAGCTTTTAAAAGACGAAGGGCCGATAGAGGGGCAATTGCTTAGCCACCTTTTATAGCCACCAGAGCTCTTCCCGCAGAGCAATGACAGGTGCAGCACAAGTGTGGGGCCTGGAACCTCATTGGACCTCTCATTGTCGAGACTGCTTCCGAGTGTCCAGATTTCGGCCGGGGTGAAGCTGCGAAGGGACGTGCACGGACCAACTTTGGAGGGGTAGATGGAGGGGAAATTGCGCCACTGTGCACCGCTATGTCAGGGCAGACGTAAGGGGTCCTCACGCCTGGCACAGGTATAGTTGCGCAGTCTGCCCTCCATCACCACGGAACTCCGTCTTTTGATGACACTGGGCACGGAACTCCAGGGCAGCGGCTTTAGGCTCAGGGAGCTGTTCAGCTCAGCTCAGCCCGATGTAGCGCCGCGCAGCCGGCTTCTCAGCGCGAATACGAGCAGCTTTATGCGCTGTGCGACGTCCGAGCCATCTGTATAAGAACACCTTGTTACGCCACTCGAGGTTGCTTACAACAAGCGCCCATTCACTTTTCTATGCGTTCGCAAACGAGGGGAGATTCGCCTCTGCTAATCACGCTGGTGGAAGACAACTTTGATGACAGATATTGCTCAATATTATGTCTAGGCACCGGGCCTACAAGGAAAACATATATACAAAAAAACATCGCCCAAAAAAACCTCCAGGTCTCGCATCTAGGCCTTGAACACTCTGAATCCACAAGCCATATTGTCTAGGGTTGGACCAACGTTCCCATATCAGCCTCTCTCGCAAACTCTGCCCGGTCCGCAAGGTCTTTTGCCTCAGCCTCCTTCCACTGCTGGATCACCTCCTGTCTGCGGCTCTCACTTCTCGGCTCGAACGCCATCTCCCATGGGTCTGGCTTGATGATAAGGAGAGAGTTCGACTTGTTGAGAGGTACCTCAATTTCATGGCCCGTAGCCGGATCGACCTTGCGCCTGAGGTTGAAGGCCCACATCAGCGCTCCGCAACCTGTAATGGTCTCGTCACGGGTGATAGACATTCCCAGACATTGACGCTGGCCCCAACCGAAAGACGTCATGCCAACGATATCGGGGTATTTAGTCAAGGGCTGTTGGAACGTCGGCCACCCGGCCTCAAGCCAGCGCTCGGGGTGGAACTCTTCGGGCTGAGGGTACTTGACGGGGTTACGGAGGAAAGCCCAGTCAAGAGGCAGGATACGTGTGCCCTTGGGGATGAAGAAGCCCTGGAACCAGTCGTCGGCTTCAGCTTCGTGCGCAACACCTGTTACTTGATTAGCGGATGTGCTATGACTCGCAGAGAAGTTCGAAACTTACCCGTCGGGACGGTAGGCTTCCACCGCATCGTCTCCTTGATGCAGGCGCGCAATATGGGGAGGTTGGGCAGGTCCGCGACAGCGGGAGGGTTGTTACCGCAAACACGATCGATCTCGTCCTGGCACTTGACTTGCCATTCTGGGTGGTGGACCATACTGATCAAGAAGTAGTAGATAGGTCCGGTGACAGTGAAGATACCGACCAGCGCCATCATTCCGATTACACACGAGGCCTCGTAGTCGCCTGAGATGTTCGACTTCTCCGCAGTCTCCAGGTAGTTTTTGGTGAAGCAGGCCCGTTGCTTGCCCTTGTCCATATTGCTGCGGGTTTTCTGGAGGTTTTGCATGAAAAACTCCTGTTGGATATCGTGGCGCTTGCGCTCACGAATCTTCCATGGGTTGATCGGCTCGGGCACCCAGTCCCAAAGAGGGGTCAGGACGTTTGTGATGGGGCCAGCGGGAGACATCTGTGTGAGCAAACCCCATGCGCTGGGAGTTAGGGGGACACTGAGCGAGTCGTCATCCCATGTCAGCTGGCACATGACTTTGGAGCACATGTCCTCGAGAGAGAAACTGAAGTCATCAGGGTTCTCTAGAAGCCTAGCCATCCATCGCTTGGCCTCGAACTCCATGATTCCGTTGTATCGCGCATTGGTAGCGCCTGTAAGGTATGAGTGTGTGAACTTTCGCTGACGGGCCCAGTATTCTGTGTTCTGGTTAATCGCGTTGACTTCCACAAAGGACGCTCCACTTACGGTTCTTGCCCATGAGGGGTAGATACTCCATTGAGCCATATGTGCTCTTCGCATCGAAAAGTGACTTGATCTCAGGCCTGTCAGAATACAACTTGGCCTTCTTCACAAGCATATCCTCTGCGATCTTCTCGTCCGTAATGATGATGAAGTTGGCGCCCAACATCTTCGTTCGGTAGATTGGTCCGTACGTGTCGGCCCACTCCTTGAACTTCAGCCACATGAACTCGATTGGAAGGTCGTGGATGCGTCCGACCCACGGTATCTGCCAAGGCCCAGGCATGTTTTGGACATTATATCGCTTGTCAAACTTGGTGAGGGCGTCCAAGACCGCGTATACGACGAGGCCAACGACTGCAACGCCAAGGGCGTATGCTGTAAAAGAATGCATGGTGGTAATACGGGTAACTGTCCGAGGAGTTCGAAAGGATCAAGCCAGATATTTTGAACGGCGAAAGATTGTCGCCAAGCGTTAAGATGGAAAAAGGACACAACAAAAGGTACAGTAATGATAACACAAGAGCTGCGTGGGGAGACTGATAGATATCACACTACAGTATACAGGAATACAATTGTTATCCGGCTCCCCAGTTCAGGTCTTATGTACGACAACACAAATCGGATGGCGCAATTGAGCTGTCCATGACACTACGCCCGTCGGCGACTAGGTGGGAATGACCGATGTGGTCCAGGTGTCGCTTGCAATGACAGACAGCACGTTATCCAATGGCCATAGCTGGAAATTTGCCGAACCACACCTTACCAGGACGCCTTGACAACAAATGCCCCTTTTGGTTTGGACATATGATACCCGCTGCAGCGGAAAGGCTGAGGTCGGTACTAGCGGCCGCCGACTTATGACATGTTGAGGCGGTTCAGATTGAACTAGAGCTGCTTGGTCCTCCGAAAGAGCATAGAGATCGCCATTGACTAGGTTCAGACACATGGGACTGAGCGTCCCAATTCTGCCAAGTATAGTGGCATTCATTGAATCTAGCTGACAAAGAGCTTTTTCACTGGTCGACTATTTCCTGCGCCACTTTATCTGAGTAAGTAACAACTTTTTGCGGCCCATAATGACAAACCTTGGTGATTAGGACCCGCTTCACGATCGGCAACCGGCATGTCCCCGCGCCGCCATGCGCTTTTCACTGGGATGTCTGGGGTTTCAAAAGCTGTTGGTCTGGTATCACGATCTTATCTCTGGCGTCATGTGGTGTAAAAATTCATGTTTAGATACTCGGCGATGATGTGGCACCACATATCTTGAAACTGGCACACCTCAGATGCTATCGCACGCATGAGCCTTTCGGTCTACGATTCCGAGGGAAGGAGACACGACACATCCCCCAGGCACGGCGTTGGATCTCCGAATAGATCAGCTCAATATAATCTAAGTGTCATGAAGGACGAACATGTACTCAGCTTCGATGCAGATCAGTCGACTTGAACGCACGGGGTCAATTATAGCCCACGTGGGACATCAAGACAAGATCCCAAATAGGTGATAGGCTCCGATTGCCGCGAGAATCTCACCCGCGTCTGCATCTGCGTGAAGCATGGCAGGCTCGATAAATCGATTTCGCTCAAGATTGAGTTAGGGTACCGTCGAGCAGCCACGACGTTCCGGAGTTTGCGGGGAACCATAGCGCAATGGCACGAGCGGAGGCGATTGGGGAGTTTTGACTAGCGCGCCACCTCATTCGTCATCATCCATCGTATTCTAAGTCAAACAAGCCATGTTCCTGACAATCTTCCGCCAAGTGTACTGATCATGGCCACGCCCAATCCATGCATGCACCCGTACGCGCGCAAAAGAAGACAATCCTGGCACAGGGCGGTCGCTCGGACATCCGAGGGTCTTCGGCAACCCTCAGTGGTACCCCAACGGGAAATGCGCGCAACGCGGACTCTAAGACGTATGAAAGGCAGGCACAGCTGGGGTTGATGTTGACCTTGACGATACACATTCACATCATACTACACCAATTGAATCGCCATCATGCCTCACGCACTCACCTCCCGCGACTCTACGATGGAGTCGAAGCCAGTAGGGTCCTACCCTGATACTGGCATCGACGTCCTCATCGTAGGCACAGGTCTCGCTGGACTGGTCGCCGCGCTAGAATGCACGCGCAAAGGCCACAATGTCCGTGTCTTGGAAAGGAATGCCGACATTAACACTGCTGGTAAGCTAGGACCTAGCCGTTGAGGATTGAGCAGATTGCTTATCATGAAATCTAGGCGACATGTACTTCATGGGTCTCAGCGCAACCCGTTTCTTGAAGCATTGGCCCGAACTGCTCAAGGAATACAAGAAGATCTCGCTGCACAATGCCTGGATCGAGACCTTTAAGCACTCTGGAGAGGTGGTCATTGGGCCTAAGAAGGTTGCGGACCGCCTGCGTGCGCAAGGGCTGGACCCTGATACCCCACCTGGCGAGTTCCAGATGCGTCCGCTTGTCTACAAGATGTTTGTCAGTGCGGTCGAAAACCTCGGTGTTTCCGTCGAGTTCAACCGCAAGGTAGTCGACTACTTTGAGGACGAGCAGACAGGAAAGGGCGGCTGCACTACCGATGATGGCAAGCGCTACGAGGCTGATGTAGTTATCGCAGCTGATGGTGTTGGCTCCAAAAGTCAGAAGTTGGTAGGCGGACAAGTGCGTGCGAGACCGTCCGGCAGGGCCATGTGGCGTGCTGCTTTCCCCAGGGAGGCCATGGACAAGGACCCCGAAGTCAAGGAGTTCTTCAAGATGATGCCGGGAAATGAACCTATTGTGAGGACATGGCTGGGGTAGGTGCGCTTTTTAAGCCCACGTGATTCTGTACTGATTTTCTACAGCCCATCCACATATGCTCTTACACTTTCCCGTGAAGATGTCATGGTCTGGATCATGAACCACGATGTAAGTCTCGGTCATCGCATTGTCATGTTCTGTGACTAACAGTTCTAGGTGACCGGTACTGAAAAGGAAAGCTGGAACAACACCATTGAGAAAGAGGAGGTGCTCGACGGCATGGACACTATGCCCGGTATGGAGACTGTCAAGTGGGCTCCCATCTTCAAGCAACTCGTTGAGACCACACCACCCAACACTATCGTCAACTTTGAGCTCCTCTGGCGCAATCCACAACCAAGCTGGACGTCTCCCGGCGCTCGTGTCATTCAAATCGGTGACGCTGCGCACTCGTACCTCCCTGCCTCAGGAAACGGCGCCACACAAGCAATCGAGGATGCCATCTCAATAGCTTCATGTCTGCAGGTTGGCGGCAAAGAGAACATTCCCCAGTCTGTCCGCGTCCACATTCGATTCCGGTAAGTCTCCGATCGTGCGCCACAATTCTCACATGAACTAATATGGCATCTCAGATTCATCCGCAATTCCTGTGCTCAAAAGCTCGGTTTCTCCAACGCCGAGCTTCTCCAAGACACCGACTGGGACAAGGTCAAGCTCGACCCCCGTCGTGCCGCACCTAAGCTTCCCAAGTGGGTGTGGTCGCACGACCCCGAAGCTTACGTGTATGAGAACTACGAGAAGAGCGCGCAGTCTCTCAAAGAAGGTATTGACATGAAGGATGAAGACAAATTTGAGCCCAACTACCCCAAGGGCTACAAGTATGAGCCCTGGAGCATCGAGAAGATTATGGATGATATGAGGGCTGGTAAGCCAATCGATCTCGGCGCTGGTGACTGGGAGTGAAACGGGTGCTGTGCGGGCTTTTTTCCCCAAGGGATCGTCGCATAGATACATGCGCGCTTGGAGTTTTGGAATAGCATAGGGATAGGGACTTCACGAAATTCATGACACTTGACCCTTTACGAGATGCTTGCATCTCCGATTCTGTCCAGACCGCCTTTTTTTTCAAACAGATAGTGACAGACATGTTCTCGTACGACGCGCGCACCTCTGAGTATCCTTTCTCCCTCCTGAAGCTGCATGTAAGCACTTGTCAAGCGGGAGTTCCCGTTGGCTCGGTAATCTCCAGCCCATGTCCAGCCACCGACGCCGCGTTCGCTCCTGACTCGCCGCCATTTCCTGTTCCTGCCTGAGCTGAGAAAATACTCCAGCTCAACAGTGCACCACCTCCTACCTCCTCAATTCATCAAACCAATCTCATGCGCAACACATCAAGATGGGCGGCGCAGTCTTGTAGCCACGACCACGGCATCTCGCGCTGCTTACATATCCAGCTGCGCCAGTAGCCAAACAATATCCTCCCGCACATCCCGGCGACACCGCCTTATCTAGCTCTAGAAAGAAAAGAATCGCTCTTACGACTCTGGTACGAAAGTCGCACGGCCCTGTTTCGGAGTCTGTAGGCGGAAAAGCAAAGAGTCTTTCGGTGCCGTTGTACCGGTGCGTGTAGAGCATGAAAGATGCTTGGTTTTTTTTGGAAGGGGGCGGGAAAGGGTAGGTCGATAACGCTTTCCTTGCGTCCATGTCCATCCATCCGCCCTCACGTTCAATATATCACTTCACACCTTAGCAACCTCTCTTCTTGTCGCGTAAAGGAACAAATTCAATTGATCCAGAACTTCCAGCATCCCCTGGTAATCCCTGCACCTGCACTTACACCAAGCCCTCCCCTCACCTCCATCAATACCTCTCTAATACCCCATCCCCATCACCACCCGCCGCGTTCTCCGGAAAGGCACCCACGGCTCTCCACCGGGAACTCAAAAAGTCTACAAGGTAGGCGCTGTGTGTGCTGGGTTTGTTGCTGTAAGCGCCGGTCCGATGTTGTGCGAGGGCGGGAAAAAGAAAGTCTATGACGGTGCCGAGGTGCGCTAGTGTGGTACCCTACGGGGATTGGGAAAATTTACGGGAAGGGAGGGATAGATGGCATTGTCGAGCAGGCGAAGGGGCATGAATACGGTGGAGATTGATTCGGGGGCGTTTGTGTTGCGCGTGCTGTTTTGGGAGGGGTAGGGGTGAAGGAGGGGTGGGGCGAGATTCGTGATGTTGATGATGATGTCTATGATGATTGACGAGTGGCGACAGAAGTTTTAATATATCTGTTTCGTTTTTTCTATTGTTGGGGTTGGCGATCTGGATGTGTTACTTGCTAGAGGGGATGTGCATGCGCGTGAGGTGGATGTGAATGGCTGAACACGTGATTTAACAACATTGATTTGGACTTTCTGCCAATAGCCCATACCCAATTGCAGCGTAATAAGTATTCCAATTCTAGGGTATAGCAAAAATATTAGCGATGACATACATAATTTATACAGAAAAAAGACAGCTCACTCCCCCATCCACGTACTCACTCACCCACTCACTCCTCCAACACTCTATCCAATCTAGTCTGCAACTCCTCCGCCTTCTTACTATGCATAAACTCCCTCACACCTTCCACTCTCCTCCCATCCTTGCTCATCTTAACAAACAACACCGCCTCCGTCCACCACTCCGTAATACCTGTTTCCACGAGCTTACTCCCCATTTCGCTCTCGCTATCGACCTTGCCGCCCATCAAACAGTGCGCGACAACCGTATTCGTGTCACAGGAGAAATGCACCGCCTGACCACCATACCCGTCGTCTTCCGGTCTGACCTCGAAGGTGCTGAAGATCTCGAAGAGAGTTTCTATTTGGTCGCGGAAGGCGCGGATGGGCAGGCGCGGGAATCGCAAGTCTGTGGGTAGCGAGGAGTATGTGAAGTCACGGGTCGCGGTTGTGGTGAGGGCTTGTGGGCGCATCGTCGAGTAGCTTTTTATGAAGGCGTTAAAGGTTTGCATGTGTGGTTTTTGGTCTGGGGTTTGCGAGAGGTAGAGATAGTATGCGAGTGGTGCGAGAGTTGCAACGACGGCTAGAGTCGCGGTTGCGATGCGGATTTCTGACGGGGTGAAGCGTAGATCTGCCATTGTGGTGTCGTTTTGGTGAGTTTGTGGATTAGGGCTACAGAGAAGACATTGGGAGTTTATGAGGCGAGATTCTGAAGCTGCGACCTCATGGATTTTGATGAGACGTCCTGGCTTTACTGCACTATTGGGTCAGTGTCGTGCACTGTTGATGGGGAGAATTGGTCTGGCTGCGGCATACTGCAGCACCTACCCGAAATGATCGCCACAAGCGAGTAGAACCCCGACAAGACGAGGCGTATGATCTACGCACCCGTTTATCTTCGCACCTTCCAGCCGCAACACCGGCGATCAATCCTGATAATGCGTATGGCTTGCATCAGGCTGTGGTAGAGCACACTCTTTGAAAATGGACCTGCATAATCAACGCCAGCGCCCGCGGGGTCCCTCACCGACCCGAAACCCTGTGAAACCTCACGAAGCGCCCACTCATTTGCCCGTAGCTCCAAAACTCCGCAGCTTACTCGTGGGATCAGCACAGTAAGAGTGGACCTAGAGTTGGTGACAGAAGAAACGGTGGGCCTAGGGTGCTTGCGGGGCCGGTGCCCTCAACGTTTGCGGGTACGTTTAGGTGACATTTGGTGCGCATATCAGCGTGGCTACCTCTGCTACTCGGTGCCCGTGTTTCCTTCTTGTTACAAATTGATCACTGTGAAGCTCAAGAACAAGCTCACGACTACCTACTTTGTTAAGAAGCCAAGCACTTCTTCGATCCCAACCAAGCATCTTCGCCATGGCCGCCACCAAAGCCATCCTTGTCACCGGCGCAACTGGTAAGCAAGGTGGTGCCGTACTCGAGCAACTCGCCTCACACCCATCACACGCTCAGTTCACGCTCTTGGCTGTCACCCGTGATGCCAACTCCGGTTCCGCCAAAAAGATTGTAGAGCGCCATCCCGATGTCAAGATCGTGCAGGGCAACCTAGACGAGCCCAAAGAGCTATTTGCCTCAGCAAAGGCCGCTCTCAGGGAAGCCGGAAAGGAAGAGAAGGTGTGGGGCGTTTACTCGGTGCAAGTATCGCTAGGCAAGAATGTTACCCACGAGAGCGAGGTGGTACAGGGCAACGCCCTCATTGACGCATCAATCGAAGAAGGCGTCAAACACTTTGTCTACTCGAGCGTCGACCGCGGCGGCAACGAGCGCAGCTTCGAGAACAAGACGCCTATCCCGCATTTCCAAAGCAAGTACGAGATTGAGCAGCACCTGCTCGAGAAGGCGGGCAAGAACGGCGAAAACATGGGCTGGACCATTCTCCGACCCGTCGCTTTCATGGACAACCTCACGCCCGCTTTCCCGACCAAAGTCTTCCTCGCAGCCCTCCGCGACACACTCCAAGGAAAGTCTCTACAATGGGTCTCGGTCGAGGACATTGGACTTTTCGGTGCGCGCGCCTTTGTCGACCACGAAGAATGGAACGGTCGCGCCGAGGGTCTCGCCGGCAGCGAACTTACCATGGACGAGATGAGCGGATGTTTCGAGCGCGTCATTGGTAGCCCACTTCCCGCAACCTACGGCTTCCTTGGATCAACCCTCATGTGGGCCGTCGCTGAGGTGAATATCATGATCAGTTGGTTTGCCTCCGAAGGCTATGGTGCGGATATCAACAAGTTGAAGAAAGAAGAGCCCAAGTTGTGCGACTTCGAGACTTGGCTGGCGGAGAGGAGTGGGTGGAAGGGACGGGCTATCAAGTGATAGATTGTGCTGGCATGTGATGGCGGGGTTAACCACTAGTCTCGGACTTTGGGCGTTTGGGGAGGTCTCGGGTTTGTATGGTTTTAATGAACATATTTGCACCTCATCATTTCCGATGCCATGGTTTCTGTTGTATTTGATGTTGCGTAAAGGGTGGTACTGTGACTTTGCCGGTCCAAGGATTATTTGTCCATCGCTAGAGTGGTGCTTCAATCTGCTGTGAACATGGCAGAATCTCTCAGTAATTATTTTTCCGAAAAGCTCAGTAAGACAAAGTCTAGCAGTACAAGCCCAGTATGGAAAATTGATAGCGTCGATTATACACCACGATATGCAAGACATGTAAATCGCGCAAGATAAGAGTAACCTGCTTCATTCTTCATACAATAAACCCAAAAAGCTGTCTAAGAAACATCCGACGTCTTCCAGGGTCTCAAGTCAAATTATCGCCATCATCGTCCCCACCAACATATCTGCCGATGTCTACAAAGACAGCAAATTCCACAGCGCCAAACCCCCAGCAAGAACCGGAGTAACCAACCTCAGCCTATTCCAGCTGGCCCACTGCATCGCAATGTCTTGCGCCTGTCCCAACTCCTTCTCACCACTCCTCTCCGCCAGCGCCTCAAGCTTGTCATTCAGCGGCTGCATATTGATAGCCGAGTGCAAAATCGTGGTCAAATGCATGAGTGCCGAGACACCAAACAGTTTCCAATCGCTCCGCGCAAGCATGCCCTCGCGGTACACGGCGTAGCCCGCGTAAGCGTAGCCCAGGAAGCCGAGGGTGGAAATGGGGCGGAAAAACTGGTTTCCAACTGTCCAGCAGAGTGGCCACTGGCGGCCGAGGAGACGGGCGCGATCTTTGTGGTCAGGTGAGCCGGGGGGAGGGAAGTCGACTAGTAGCGCGGGGACGGTCATGTAGGATTGTGTGATTGCATTTCCTGGGGAGGTTTGTTAGGCTTTTTTTGAATGGGAAGGTGTGTTGGGAAAGGGAAATGTACCGGCCAGGATGAAGGAGAAGGTAACGCAAGTCCCCGCTACGCTTTTTACAATGATGTTATCGGACATGGTGGAGTGTGTTTTGCTGTCTTTCCCGCTGGTAGCCTAGGCTGTTGAGCGAAGATGAGATGATGAAGAAGAAGAATCACCGCGTTCAGTTCACAAGGAAGGAAAGTAGCAGGCGGCCAAAAATACCTTGGATAAACTAAGCGTCAACAAGTTATCGGACCCCGATGTTTACGATTTCTGACCATTTCCCGTTCCCGAGGGCGTCGCCACCCAAAAAGCCCGTCCTGCGTCGTGTGGGACCCACTATGCATCACCTCACGCATGCGCGGCCGTCCATGATTGTTGTTCCTGGCGCGGGGCGGCAATTGTAGTTCGGTTCCCCACGTCCGTCGCGCCACACTAGGCGCTTTGGGGAAACCCTAAATCGGGTCCGCGACATTGCACACATCATGATGGCCAAGGTGCGAGATTTGGATGCTCTGGAAGTGAGTGCCTTGGTTGTGCCTTGTGCGGAAAATAATGTCGGTGAGGTATGAATGCGCTGGCGGGGAGTTTTCGTGAAGGGTTGCGGGTGCTGGCTCATACACCGAGTTTCTGCGTTATCGCTAGTAGGAGCAGTGACGAAACTGGACAAGGAAGACTGTGTGAGCTATGACATTAGTCATGAGACATGAATATTCTCGACTCTGAGAGTCATGAGGTTTCGACTAGCAATTTTGTGGGTTGCTTCTTGTAGACGGCTTATTATCTCATGCCCTTCAGCGATACTCCCCAAACACAACGCTAAAGATGGTGGTGACTGCAGTAAGTTCTACCACGGTATGATCCGTAGACGTGTTGCACTTGAGTTGTAAGATTGCGATAACTGATCACTACATCTACATTATCTTTCCATTTACTCATTGAACCGTACAGTGATGTAGAAAATCGTCTACTTATATCAGATCTAGAAACTTTATAAAAAAACCAAATTATGTATGCGGCTCTTCGCTTTCTCTTTCACTTTATAAGAAGATGCGGAGGCAACTAAATAATCGATAGCATCGTCTAACATCTCCATCTAGCCATGGCTCTATCTCTCTCCGCTATTCAAAAGATCGTGCCATATCTTCTAGTACATGGCTACATGAACTCGCCCGCATGTCTGCCACTGTTTTCTAGTACTCCGTAGGCAACATCCACGCAGAAGCATCACAATTTCATCGTGTGGTTTTGATACAAAGTGGAAAAGGTTGTAGATGAAGAGAATAGAACAGGGGCAGAGATATCCATACACTCCCAGCTCTATGAGCAGTAGTGCCTCAAAACTCTCCAGAAATAGCGAGAGCCACACATCAGAACCATGTCGTGGAATTTTCGTCTCAATCTCAATCTCATATTCGTAAAATAGCTCGATTCTCATGTTGGATAATCCAACCGTGTCGCTACCAAGTTTCCATCTTCTCCCATGGTGAAGAGTGGACTTTATCTTTACACAACCAGGAGGCAGCAAACTTCCGTTTGTTTCTCTGCCCTTTTGAACACAAATGATTGCGGAGGATGATGACAGAGGTCGAAGGGCTACGGGTGGAATGTTTGTATACGGCCAGTCCCCTCGCAGGAATGATATGGGACTGAGATTAACGACGGTGAGGGAAGAGATTTGGAAAGAGAAGGCAGACCGCAGGAGATGGGGTTTTGATACGCAGTGAAGCGAAATGTATACCGCCGTCTCGCGAAAAGGGAAGAACAGTATTTCTATGCGACATGGGTATGCGCACGTCAGATCGACGCTGCCATCATAGCGTTCTCATAGACATGTGCTTGCTCGCTGGAACTTTCTCACATACCAAGACATTAGAGAGCGCAATGTGCAATCTATTCTTTGAAATGATTTTTTTTTAAAAAGGGCACATGTCTCTCTCAAACGCCCAACCATAAAAAACGACATCGCAAGCATTTGCAGTCGTCTCAGTACTCCACCGCTCCCCAGAGCAAACATCCTTAGCGACAGTGTAAGTCTTCTCTTCCCCATCTCCCCTTCCCCCCTTCCACCCCTTGCGTCTTCTAAAATCTCAATTTTCCAGAACCCGGAGTTTTGTTTTCAAACAGCGCACGCAAACGTGTCCACCTATCACGTATGTTTTTCTACCAGAGCACTGGACATAGGTCCGCTCGATACTGCCTTCTAGAGAGAAAGGCTCAAAGAGAGAACATGGTCACGAATCCAAACCATTTTAGACGATTCAGAAAAATATCCATATAATTAAAAAGGAGGAAAATTGCAGAGAAGGCAGGGTTGTACACTCATATTCCAGAAAAGATATCCTGTCTTCGAGAAGCGCACGCGAACATCTCTAATCCTCACGGAGATTTTCGATACCACAGCCCTGGGCATCATTACTCTCGTTCTAGTTTTTTCTGAGAGGAGAGTCTCAGGAAAAGACATTGTCAGTCTCCGTGTGGGTTTTCAGACGACGCAATGCAGGAAAGCGCCGATATGATTGATGGGGAGAAGAGAGGGGACACCGAAGGGAAGATGGTGTACCCATATTCTTTTCTCAAATATATTTTGTTCTCGCAGAGCGGACGCAGGCAGGTTAACTGACTTGGACTGCATTTAGGCTAGAGTGCTGGACATGGTCGAGCAAGAGGTTCTTTTTTTCAGAGAAGGAGGGGAGGTCAAGGCATTGTTGGCCATTGGGATTTTTTTTGGGCAATGCGGGAAAGAGGTGAGTGTAGTGAGAAAGGAGAAGACAAGATAAGGGGTGACAAGGGGGAGTTTATATACCCGGTTCCACCTTTGGCATGATGAAATGTTGTGCTCCTGATGAGAAAGGTGGAGGGAGAGAGTGGAATGTCACCGCGAACAAAATGATCCAATGAACATAAGAATGAAATAGACGTTGAGGTCTTCGTACTTCTAAAAGCTCGACCCACTGGTCAGTCAGTCATGCACCCATATCTACATACACATCATCAACCAAATCAAACCCACAAAACTCCAAATATCCCATCTATACAAAAAATGCATCACCCTTCCTTTCTCTAGCCATCTAACTCACCGTGCCATTAGCATGCCCCTGCCTAACCATCCAAGTCAACAAATCCACCTTGGTAACCACAGCCACAGCCCTAGGTTCGCCATCCA
Source organism: Stemphylium beticola (assembly GCA_029100535.1). Taxonomy (NCBI): domain Eukaryota; kingdom Fungi; phylum Ascomycota; class Dothideomycetes; order Pleosporales; family Pleosporaceae; genus Stemphylium; species Stemphylium beticola. Next base: position 65,000 of record JARBXR010000041.1, on the reverse strand, counting down.
CGCGCTCTGTAACAACAGCAGCACTATTCCACTCAAAGAACTTATTCAAATCGGTGAGACTCGTCTCCTTTGTAATTTCCACAAACTCCCTTCGCCCCTTTTGGCCGCCCTTTTGCGTATTCTTTGCGTTGTCGCCGTCGAGGGAGAGGCGGCCGAGGTCTTTGACGACTTCGTGCAGCTTGCGGAAGTCGAACATGACGGCTTCGACGGGGGATTTGGGAGTCGCGCGGCCCGCGGCGATATAGGAGAGGAGGTTTCCGAGGGTGACGAGACCGACTAGGCGCGCTTTGCCAGAGGACGAGTAGACGCTGACGGGGAGTTGGTCGAAGCCTTTTTCGCGCATGGTTTCTATGGCTTCGCTGCAGGGCGAGTTTGCAGAGACGGTGGTGACGGGCTTGAGGCGGAGGGAGGCAATGGTGAAGCCGTAAAAGGGGTCGGTCTTTTTGCTGGTCGAGAGGCGGCGGAGGTGGGCGCCGTTTGAGTTGGGGGTTAGAGGGGGTGTGGGAGGGAGGAGGTCATTTGCGGCGAGCCAGTCGTCGTCGACGAACTAGGAAATGTTAGCTGGGGTCGGATGAGAGGATGAGTACGGGAACGTACCTTGCTGAGATAGCTGCGGATGCTGTCTGGGAGTATGACAACCACGACATCATCTTCGGTCAGATTCATGTCCTGAGCCGCCTCAACCATGGCAGCCATGGCGCTTCCCGAAGAACCACCACAGAGAATACCCTCCTCGGCAATTAATCTACGCGCATACAGGAACGACGATCGGTCGTCGGTCTTGTACCACTTGTCCACGATCTTCTGCTCCAATACATCGGGGATGAAGTCGTAGCCAATACCTTCAACCTTGTACCCCTCGTTCACACGCTCATCATTCAGACTCGCAGGCAGCGCCAGAATACTGCCATGAGGATCCGCCGCGATAATCTTGACATCCTGCTTGTGTTTCCGGAGACCTCTCGCAAGACCGGTAATTGTGCCACCGGTTCCGGCACCAGCAACGAGCATGGTGATTTTGCCCTCGGTCTGTGTCCACACCTCCTCAGCGGTGCCGCACTCGTGAGCGAGCGGGTTGTCAACATTCGAGTACTGATCTAGGATATGTGCATTTGGAATCTCCTTGACTAACCGCCTCGCCACACCAATATGGCTCTCGGGGCTATCCCACGCCGCACTTGTCGGTGTGCGGATGATTTCAGCCCCAAGCGCCTTGAGCACCGCCACCTTCTCGGGGCTCATCTTCTCGGGGAGCGTGATGATGGTCTTGTATCCCTTGACTGCACCCACGAGCGCAAGCCCAATACCCGTGTTGCCGGATGTCGGCTCGATGAGCGTGTCGCCGGGCTTTATGCGACCGGACTTCTCGGCGGCTTCGATCATACGGAGGGCGATGCGGTCCTTGACACTGCCGCCGGCATTGAAGGCTTCGACCTTGGCGTATACGGTGGCGCGGATACCGAGGGATTGTGGGATCTTGTTCAGGCGCACGAGAGGCGTGTTGCCAATCTGCTCTGTTATGCTGTTCATGACGACGGGAGGGATGGCGGGGCGCGTTTTGGTAGACATTATTGCGGTCGGAGTATTTTCAAGATGTGTATGGGGGTTTGTATATGAGCGAGTGGTGGGAGGTGGTGTGAGAAGAGGAGAAATTTGCGTGCAAAGAAAAAGACGAGTACCCACACGTCAAAAGGCAACAAAGTATCGTGATAGCGCCGTAATTGTCGCAAAGAAACGGCAAACCCTGTTGTCCCGCTAATACCCGCCGCTAATTGTGCCGTGGATCTCGCCACATTTGAGCCACCGCTAATTCAGCCTTGCGACGCTAGCCGAAAGCATCCTCACAGCCATTCTCAGTACCATGGTATTGTTCTTCAAGGATGCCGAAGTTGTGGAAAAGACTGTATTGAGTTTTTTTCATGCAAAAAAGAAACGCAGAACGCAAGACGAAACACCCCAATTCTTCGCAAAGCCGCAAAGGCAGGTTCTACAGCATATTGCAGAAGTTGCGGCGTAGAAAACAGGTGACAATCTAGAAAGACGAAAGTGCGAAATGAAAAAAAGACAAAAAGCTGAAAACTGAAAACGACCAATGAAAAAAGAAAGAGGCTGAACGAGAAAGAACCCCATTTCTCCAAAGCACCCGTTTCCCCAGCTTCAAACCCGCAACTCCCTACAGATAAAACATCTTCAGATCCAACGCTTCCTCCCACGGCAAAAACCTCGCCTCGCCAACACCAAGCCACTTATTAACTCCCTCAACCGCCCTTTCTTCTTCAACCGCCTCCCGATCAATCATAGCCTCATCCGGCCCCTTCACACACTCAATGTGCCCCAGAACGCCATCGTCAAGACGAAAAAGGTCGTGCACGCGCTCGCAAAGCTTACCCGCACACGTCAAAGGGAGAGCCTTGGCGACCTGCTCAGCCTGATGCGTGAGTTGTGAGCTCTCGTTGATGTGCTGGGTGAGTGAAGCGAGTTCCTGTGCGGAGTAGCCGATGTTGTTGCGTATCACGTAGTACCTGTATTTAGCGATGGCGTCGCAGTGGGCGAGGTAGTCGAAGTGCGGTGTGACGGCTTGCTCGGTGTTGGTTGTTTGGTAGGTGATTTCGGTGTTCTTGTTCGCAACGACGTAGGCCAATGCAAGGGGCATCGAAGCAGCGGGGAAGGCTAGCTTGAATGCGTCTTGGATCTGGTTGCACTCTTCGTTGAAGGTTGCTTCGTAGAAGGTTATGCTGTCGCGGAAGAATAAGAGTTTGGCTGGTGCGGTGGACCAGGTCTTGAAACGCTCGATGAACATGTCTCGTAGACATATGATTCTCGGGATGCAGCCGCGACGCACCTTTCCATCGGCTTGCTCGGCGGCGGTGGTCGCTTGGAGTCGTGTAGAACCGAGATATTGAGAGCTTGATGGGCTGGCGGTCGCTACTAGAGCTGTGATGGAAGGGCAGTATGGCTGCTCGCCCACTCGGTGTGCAATGTGGGCTGCAGCAATCATGATGTTCTGCCCTGCCGTTACTGTCCCGAGTTTAGTGTCAAAGTTCCTTCCTCCCAGCATGTAGTTCATCTTGGCTTGCAGGTTGTCGAGCAAGTGACTTTCGGATGCCTCCAATCGTGAATCGTACAGCTTCTTGGGGTGGCTTCGCACGATGCAAACGACCGGGGCTCCAGCGGTAAGCGCCCCGAACTTGTGCATCCGAGCCATGGGCTTCTGGATTTCAGCCTTGCTGCGGCCGCGATCATATATGAGAGCAAATATGAAATCAGACTCCGGATCGTTAGGGGGAGCGTTTGCGACTAGTTCTGACTCCATCGATTCATTCTTGTCGATTGTGTACGACACTCCCTCGAAGCCATTGATGACTTTGTTTGGAAGATCTTCATCATTGACGTTGCCGCCTCCGGGCAAGATGTATAAGTAGCGCAGTCTTGCGGGGCGCTCCTCATCCTTCTCAAGTGTTCGTGGCTTGGACGGAGGAAACAAATCCGGATTCAGTGTGACCTCAGGCTTTGAAGAGAATTTCAACCAGCGTTGAGGCTGCCCTGAGTCTTCTGGATTCTCTGGGTCTTGTCCGTAAACGACCAAGGCCAACTCATCGCAACGATCTTGCGCATATTGGCGGACAGCAGTTACGCCGCCACGTTGAGTAAAAGCGCGAACTGCATTGCGTATAATTTCGTTCTTGTGTCCGAAGCGACGGAGTACTTGATGGCGATCTACAACAAGCATCTCAAGTGGTATCCAAGCTCCACTGTCATCTTGTACAAGCGGCAGGCTCTCAATTAAGGCCTTGCCTTCGGGGAGGACCATTGCGTACGTTGTCAGCATCATGACAAAAATAGTCGAGAGGAAACAACTTACCATTCTTGAAATAAGCATAGACGGCATATTCCGTATCACCAGCCGTGAATGTGGGAACATGCTCAGGCATCTTGATATCCTTGATCCGAAACCGCCGACCACGCGGCATGTCCTCTGAGCTCAGAATCTCAGCTTTTGCTTGACCCGCCGCATACTTTTGGCCAGGAAAATAAGCACATCGGACCTGAACACCTCGAAGAGTACGCGTGACCGCGGGTAGATGTTCAGAAATAACACCCTGGTCCAGATTAGTAGCGCCTTTTTGACCAACGAGATCAAGCAGAAAGTCGTGGAGGCTCTTTTCCGGGAGGCAGGCTACGACGTCGAAATCGAAATGAAGGTTTTTGTCGTCGTCATCGACTGCGGGCTCGCAGCGGATATGGAGTAAGTAATATGCTGGTTTCGTCGGGGAAGACAAGCGTTCGCAACCAGGAAGTCGTGGATCGATGGCTCTCGGGACGTTTTGCATGTCTGGGAAGTCTGTGAAACATGCCTCTCCTCCGGGGAGGTGGCTCAGCTTAGTCTTCAAGGATATCTCACAGGAAGCAGAAGCTGCTTCAGTCTCGATCTTGCATCGAATGGCTCGATCGACCATGACATCGTTCTCTTTGTCTTTCTCGGTGACACCCACGACAGTCTTGGATGTGCGACGCAGCCTGTCCCTGATGTTGTCGTGTTGTTCCAAATTCTGGAATCGTGCAATGACGTAGGCGGTACCCAATCCACGTGTGTCGACCGATGTCAGATGCTTAATATCAACCGCATGCTCTTGTCCGAGCCGGTGATCGACCGCAAGCTTTCGGAGGCGACTACTTCTCACGGGTTCCCATGTGCCCCCACGAGTCCCAGTTTCGTTCTCCACGAGCGACTCCACAACGAAGAAGTTAGGAGCCTGTTCAACGCCGTAAGTCACCCGGCCGATTGCAGTTTTCGAACTCTGCTTCGGTATCTTGGTCGCTTGCTTGAATGTAGGCGGAGAAATAGGCGCATTGGCTGATTGGCTGGTAGCGACCGCAGACGACTTCGCTGGATCAGAGCTCCCAGATCCCGGACTCGCGACGTCTGGGACACTGGAGTTCGTGGTTGGGTTCGGCGACACGGGCGCTATCTCTACTTGGCTGGCAGGAACCACGAGTTGTAGCTCTTGACCAGAGCCCGCGGATCCCACTCTCACATCCGCCTGGCTACTGAAGGTCGTTGTAGGATTCGTCGAAGCAGCGACCGTAGATGCAGTGGTAGAAGTACCGAGAGAAGGAGCTGAACTTCCCACGGAAGGGGCAGACGAAGGGGCAGCGATCTGACGTAGTTTCCAACTTGCGTTTCTTCTGGCGCCTCGAGCCATCGTGAAGACGTTTTGTGAAGTAGTGGAGACAGAGATTGGATCAGCGAAGTGTGCTGGATATACTCACTTTCCGCACGCCATGAGCACTGTCTCTTATACTATCAGACTTTGTCAATTTGCTTGCTGCAATCCTGATGCCCTATCGCGCGTGCACATATCTAGTAAGGTTGTCGCCACTCACATGCTGCTTGCTTCACCACACACGTGGCTGTCGACAAGCTGTCCACGAAGGTCAGGTCCGCATCGGGAGGCTGCAATCTATTTGCGATGAAAAGTTGTGATAGAATCAAAGCCATGGACAGACTCGTGGTGTGTCGCAAGTAGTCAGAGTGCCATATAGCCCATCGTGGTTTTGTCGCGTGTGGCATACAGCATATATCGTAGTCGTTGAACGAAGCCATAGTCTGGAGACCAAATCTCAAAATCTATTCACATTAGCCTTGATGTACCGTCGAAGGGAAATGGCTTACTACATGATTAAATGCTAAACGGGTATCGGGGTACTATACATGCACCCAACGCCCCAGACCAAATCCCCCAATCCAGACCCAACTCATCTCACATTCTCAGCTCAAAGCTGCTCAGCAATCCACTTCCACCACCCCTCAACATCAGCACCCTCTTTACCACCAACCACATTCCCCCCAATCACATCCACACTTGTCCTACTCTCTCTCATCTGTTCGAAAGTAAAAGCTCCCTCTCCGCCCTCACCAAGCCACTCCTTCTCCTCATCCACCTCATCCTCGCCTCCACTCAGCGCAGCACCACCATCCCTGATCGCCTTGGCCCTGTTATTCCTAACCTCAGTGATGGTCCTCTCAAGCGAGTTCTTGACCAAGTTGGCTGGCAGAGCGGTGAACAAATCCATCTTGTTGGCTGCGACAAGCACAGGAATCTCCTTGGGACCCTTGCTCGTAGTCGAGTTGGTATAGCGCTTCTGGAGTGAAAGGAGGATGTCGTGAAGGTACTCTGCCGCTTCGTTTAGACCTGCTTCGTCACCCAGCTGGGCGGCGTCGACAAGGAAGAGTATGGCGCGGATGTTCTTTGGATCGGCGAGCTGCTCGTTGGCATGATGGCGGAGCTTGCCGTGGCCGGGCGTGTCGATTAGGCGGAAGTTGCGCGAGCGCTCGTACGCTGGGTCGCCAGGAGAGCGGTAGTGCGAGGATGCGGGCACGTGTGGGCTTGGGAGGAGGGCGGAGACAGTCAGGGGTGTGGTCGATGTGTGGGTTTGGGTAGAGGCGTTTCGCTCGGCCTTGATGGTGGTTAGCTATTTGGCTCATACAGGTGTGGAGAAATGCTGGCAGGGGAAAAAGCATCGCAGCCGTCAGAACACAGGGAGACTTCATACCAGAGTTGCAAACGCCGTCTTGCCACTTCCACTGGGTCCGACCAGCAGGAGTGTAGGCACTTGAGCGGCTGCGGCTGCTTTTCTGTACAGAACAGTATGCAGCAGGATTGGCAATCCCACTGCGACAAGGAAAGTGATGAGAATGGTCGTGAGGTTCGGGGAGAAGGCCGCCGTCAGCCAGCTGTCCTGATCGTACCAAGCCATTGCAGTTGCTTAGGCACGCTTAGACGAGCGTTAAGATGATGCCGGGTATTCAGTCGCCAATCTAGTGTCGTCTGAGGCCGAGTCGCGTCGTCGGCGATTTGTTTGGTGCAGGGAGACGGAAACGCGTACAAGTTAGCGATGACGTGACATTCGGGCAGTTGATTCAAAGTTTTGGCCGCCGATCGCTGAGCGGCGCGAGCACCGCGGGGAAGGCGGAAAGATCCCACGCTAGTCGGGCGGCGCGAGCCTACAATGACCTCACGTTTTTGGCTTCCTCCTTATCTTCATAGTAGACGGACAGTATGTTGGACATTGAATGTTGTGCTATATTCATCAATGAAGTCTAGATCAGCTGTTGCAATTCACACGCCGCAGATGTACGGCAAGGCTCACGTCCCTTGAACGCACCCTGACTCGCGGAACGTCACCAAGAACCAATACGCACCCAGCGATAAACAAGAAGGGCCACCTGCATTCGCCAACTATCATACGCTTTTAGGGCACTACATAATCATACAATAGACAAGGGGCCACCATTCCTAGCCTTCCCGTGCGTCGCCAAATTCCTATCTCGTCGCAACCTGCCGAGTTTCCAGACAACCCCACCGACATGGCACGCCATCTACGTGCCGCTCATCATCGACGATTCGCAGTCTTGAAGAATATCCGTAGTCGTGGTCCATTACTCATACAAACATGACCTACCATCGCTACTGAACCTGCAATGACAGGCCCCCAAGGGTACAAGTCGATACGGACAAGGTAGCGACGGTGTAAAGGGAAGGGTGCGACCAGGTCCTTTTAACCCACAGGCGCCATGCATGATGCACATGCCCATCTCCCAACACCAATTTCACAGCTCTTGATACTTGAAAACGTCCATGAGAAACTAACAGCTCCAAATAATACTGGAAAAGAGCAAAAAAGAAAAACAAACGAAATCATACTTCATTCAAGTCATACAAGTCATGACTGGATGAGGCGCTAGATGGTGCAGGATTAAGTATACTGTGTGAGAAAAGAGAACCGAGAGTGGGACAAGGAAAGGCGAGCCAACCACTCGCGCCACACCACAGGCCTTGGCAGCGGCACGAGCAATGCACGACCAGCTACGGTGCCACGAGAACGGGTTGAGGATACCTGTTCCAAATGCAGTAACACACTGAGCGTTTCACCGCACTCGTCTTGCCTAAAATATGCGATATAGCTTTTTTCATGCGCTGTGTAGTGCACTACTTCGCATGACCCTTGCCTTGTCGTCCCGTGGTGATGTGCATCATCTCGGTCCGTGCATCGTTCGTTCAGGGTGTAGTGAAAGTGCGGGGAGCTTGGTCGTGGTCGTGTTGCAAGGGATCGACGTACAGTAACAACAACAAAGCCGCCGCAGAGCCGAGAAAGGTGGCGTAGTTCATCTTTGAGGAGAGTCGTCCATGACTGCGGCTTGTTTATTTCATGGCAGAAGAATCAGCCTACGAGACTTTTCCCTGGTGTACGGAAAGCCCAGAGCCATGTGGAGTAGGTAGACAAAGTAAACACAGTTCGCGACGAGTATCCCTCCGGGTACCTCAGTAGGTATGAGCTTGGACATCCGGGTAGAATCCGCGACTACTTCCCATGCCTTGGAATTTGCCGCAGCCCCCAACTTGCCAACCAGACATGGGGTATTCATCTTTGACCCTACGCTCTGGTAATGGCAGTGTGCTTTCGAGTTTGGTGGGCATGCCCTCGTAAATGGGTGTCGGGAAGTACGCGTATTCCTGTGGAGCATCCATCATCTTCGTGTCATCTTCTTCGACCATATGTTGCTGGTCACCAACGATGCCCTCAACAGGCCCTCCACTTAGAGAACTTGCTGAGCTGACCGAGTGACTACCAATAGGGCTTGGGTCCAGCGAGTAGGTATTACCACGATACATGCTTCCACCCATGCCTGTCGCACCGCTACCTGACATCGTGTTGCTGTAGCTGGTGTAAGATGTCCTGCCGTTTGAGCCTAACCCATGATGACCACCACCACCCAGGCCCGAGCCAGGTGCGCCCCTTGACGTGCTAGCATTGTGGGGCCCTTCATTCTGGTAGTGGCTTGGAGACCTTCCACGAACAACGACTGGATGGGACAAGCGGGCAGCAACCTTGACCCAACGAGGGTTCTCGTCGCGGGGGCTTTGTACATTTGCCCATAGCTCAACAATCAGGTGATAATATTGCTGCTGCGCACGACGCTTGCCGTTGTTGGCAGTCGCAGACTTGAACTGAATGCGCTCAAAAGAATGCTGATAGTTGCTATTCGCATGACTCGTTGGGGAGTATTGCTGGGAGGAGTCATTGTCGCTCTGCAATGGGAGCTGAGGCCCCGCTACTGTTGAGGACTGATGGAAGTTGTTGAGTCCATATCCGCCGTGCTCATGACTTTTTCCAGGCGGTGTTGGTGCCAGGAGCTCTTTCTTCATGGGCAATTGCGGGCCCTTGTCACGCTTGGGCGTGTGTTGTATCAGTTCAATGGATTTCCCCGATGCTCCATCCACAGCAGCAGCGAGCGATACTGCCATGGACTGTATCTGCTCCTGTTGTTTGCCGTTGTTCTGGTCCAGATACAGACGTGCGTTGGGGATCCAGGGTGCGAGTTGGAACGACACGTTAACGGCGAAGTAGTTTCGGCGATAGCAAGTCCAGACGCGATCAGCTGAGTAGAAGAACCCCTTTTCAATCTTGGCATCAATCGTAGGCGTTACCGCTGATCCTTCACAGAGAATGGTGCCCCAATTCTCTTGTGCATTGAAAGGCGGAGTTTCAGGTGAGCCGGTGGGAGGTCCATAGGTGCCAGCATGGTAGGCGCTGTTGTATGTCAACGGCATCGTTGTCGGAAGCACACTCCTAGGGGTATCAGGCTGGGAATTGTACCGAGAAAGGTCAGATCGAGGGGATAAGGTGTGTGGATATCTATGCATGCCAGGCGTTGCCGTCGTGTAGTTGTCCCTAGTCGCTGCACCCATGGATGGTGACACGGAGTGGCCTAGCCCTGGTGATCTTGCCGGAGGTAACATTGCCGACGACGATGCATCATTTCTACCGTGTAGCTGTCAGCTGTCATGCATACTCATCGGGTTCTACACGCACGAACGCGCTACGCCGAATACTTACAGTCGTCGAGTCGAGGGCATGCTGCCGTACCCACAAACAGAGTTGAAGTAACTGTTGGAGATGGGGTAGTGATTTGTGTAGGTAGACGTTCCCGCCGGCGGAAACGTTGTGTATGATGAGTATGCAAGTGCAGACGAGGCGTTTGAGCTGGGCGAAGTGGAGATTGACCCAGACCCTGAATCAGAGAGAGCCGCACTTCCCTGATAGCTAAAGGCGCGAGTCAGCCAAATTCGCAAAACAGACTATTCGGCCAGAGTGATGCCAACGACAATGATGTGTAACCAAGATGTAGGGTGGCACGGTATAAGTCGTCAACCAGACCAGGGGCGGTACGGCATTACCGCTAGGCTTGTCGTGTGATCAATGTGACAGACCAGCGTGTTGGGAAGACCAAGTACGCCATGCATCTGGTACGTGTGCGACGACGAGTATGATGAAGGACATTGACGACGTGTTTGTTTCGGCGTAGGGGAAGGCTAAGCTTGGGCTGCATCAGGCGAGAGAGGCGTCGAGGGACGCAGGCTGGGGGCCACAGGGCTAGGCAACACGACGGAGCCTGCCATGCCAGACCGGGAAGAATAGAGCCAATGAGAGGATATACTTACGCACTGTCGGGACGATGTGTACCGTAGCGGCCTGTAATGGAGGCCTGGTGGATACCGGTCGCTGTATGTGCTGGGACCCCGTCGCGTCTTAGCTGATCGGGTACATTTGCGAAGGAGTTATGATGTGCATGCGCACCAATATGCTCTAAGCATTCTGGGTCGGAACTGAAGGAGTGATCCGATGCCAGAGGCAGCGATGGTTGCAGCACTGCTTATCCTGCACGTCAGCCAATCAATCCCGGCCAGACAGTGTGTTGTTGAACAAGACGTGTGACAACAACGGACAACGTGCACAGATGCGCGATGAAGCGTAGAGGGAGATGCGCGTGGGTCGTCGTCGCACAAGCGGCACCGCGATCGGGTGGGAGAGCGAGCGTGCAAAGCGCACTACAGGAACAGGAAAAATAGCGGGCCCGCAGCAAATTGCAGTAAAAAGAGGTGGGGTGGGGGAGGGGAGAAGCACAGATGCACTAGGCGCGTTGTGGTGCAATATAAGAGTGGATGCGGGAGGAATGTTGTTGGGTCTGGAAAGAATGCGGAGAAAGGCGCCAGATTATGGTTGGATTGTGCAGCGCGTGAAGCGAAACGACTTGGGGAAAGTTTGAATTGGGCATGTGCGTATTTTGCAGGACATGAATTGGAAATGTTTCCGGACAAGACTTACCTGAATTCATGATTGCAGTAGCAGCCGATGCAGCGCCTGTGAGAAAACCACGACCCTGATGAGCGACTGAGTCTCAAGCCGCACTCTGACAGTCTGCGCAGTGATCCCGATAGTCTGGGTCGACTTCAATGGCGCCGGCAGTGGCGAAAGGATTCGTTGCTGCTGACAGATTTCCGCTGCCGCCAAACTGCTTCGCGCTGTTGCTCGAGAAGACGTGGGTCGGCCAAGCGAGTCAGTGGCTCGCGTGGCGGTTCTGATGGTAGGCTTCGGAGCGCCGGGGCGACTGCGAAAGGGTTGCTGAAACGGGATGGTGGTGAAGACGGTCGAGCTCGTCTAGAGCCGCTGTTGGTTCGCTTCAGGCAATCTGGGGGGTTTAGCCGGCACAAGGGCGGGATCCTCGATTAGCTGCCGCTGCGCTGCGCTGGGGGCTGGGCTCCGTCAATGCTGATGCTCGGCCGGCCTGAGAAGGGTGCGGCTATGGCTAGCAGTCACCGTGATGCCGACCTTGTCCAGCAATTTGGATTTGTCGTGTGCGCGCGCTTGTCGTCTACCACACCGATGCTTCAGCGCTCGTATCGGTCGCAAGGCTGAGTCTTGTTAATGAAATTTTCATGACGGCAGTGGCAGGAATAAGGTGGACTAACAAATCTGGTGTTGAGGAAGGTGCGATGCAATGTGCGTGTTTTGATGTCACCCACAGCGGCTGCGCGACACCTTAAACCCTGGGAATAAAACGGCTCGTCTACGCGGAGTAAAGGCCCACGGCTGCGCTTTGCTTCTTCCCGCACTCTCCAGAGATCTGGAAACTCGAATCCAAAGCACAGACAGGTACGGATACTGGGTCCCGTAGGTCGGTGCTTGCCTGGGGTTTCTGGCTGCGACGCAAGCGGTGAGGGTGTGTCACTGACGTCGGTATGCTGCCATCTGTCAGTCTTGCAATATCGAATCAAGGCCTATGTCGCAACCAAGGTGCATCTTACAGGGTTATGCTGCAGTCTTCCAAAAGCAACAATGTGGCGTCGATTGATATTCAACCGTGGCTGCTCCGGCGAGGGTGCTGACTTGTCGTCGGATACTGAGCGATCTACGCGCACCACCGGGTCCGCACTGGTGGACGACAGACAGACTCTGCTGCTTGTGCGGCGGGAGGGGATGTGGACTATGGCTAGATCGAACAAGGGCAATACCGTGGTCGAGTTGTAGCGGACGTGAGCCTGGCTCGGTATGGGTAGAGTTGGTATGATGAAGGGGCCGAAGCATATATGCTCCGTGCTCTCTACTGGAATTTGATCTCTTGTTCCCAGGCAGTTGCACAAGCCTACAAGGGTCAATACCCCCGTGATCAATGAGGCTGGTAGTCTACCGGCTTCCGGTCTCGAAATGATGGCCTGAAAAAGACTGCTGGAAATAGTGGGTCCAGGGAAGTGACTGATGACGGGCAATGGATGATGTGGGAAGGGTCAAGGATACGAATAGCTGTCGAATGAGAGCAAGCATACAGAAAGCGGGCAGTAGAAGTACACTTGACAGGCAGGCAGCGCTACAGCTCAATAGGGAGTAGGAGCAGACTAGGGGGGGCATAACGGATCTGCTGGCTCAAAGGAGAAGTGCCTACCAAGTGAGTATAGGCTCAAGGCATGATAGGCATGCTGGATCAAGATTCAGCCCCAAAGCAAATGATCCGTATTGCTCAGGCCATGACCGTTTTCTAGCACCACGGTAGCATTGGCAAGCTGCAGCAACGAGCCTTTCCCAAAGCAGCGTCTATATATCTCCGAAGTCAGGGAAGGATGATTTACCCTGATGCCCAGACTCACAGCGTTCGAATAGATTCTGATGCATGCTGAGGTTGACATTCCTTGCATCGGGAGACAGGCTTTGCTCTCTCTGGCCCACAGTCTCACGGCACATCGATTGGCTCGGTCGGCAGAAGCATCACAGTCCCGTGCAGCGATGCAGGAACATTGACCACGACACCACTGTCGATTTGGGGGCCCGACTCGACACGGCAGGATAATGACCGGACTGCTGGGTCGTCGATGTTTCATCTCGATCAGCCGCCCAGAATAACCCATGAAGCGAACAGATGATCAGAGTTTGCTCTGGCCCACGGCCACGCTGGATTGGACCATCAATCACGGGCGGCGTCCAGTCAGCAACAGATGGCGGACGGGCCAAGGCCAGGCGTAGCTAAGAGCGCCACGGGCCGGTAGCCGCTGGCAGACGACAGGTCGTCCCGCGGGTTGGAGGTGAAGGAGGGTACCAGCGAACAAGAGGGGGATTAGGGTCAAGGCCGTTACCTGTCACAGAAAAGAGCGCGACGACACTACTTGGCCTCGAGGGGGCGGTTTGAGGTGACTGAGGTCAATGAGGGAAAGCATCCACACACAGGCGCCACGGCCAGCGAGCGATGTGCAGGTGTTGCATCGCCTCGACGTTTGGGTTAGAGCACTCGCAGCGCCATGATCCGGGCTTCCATCTCCCCAAGCACACCACGACCCGACACAGTGGTTGACTGCGCAATCCTCCGAAAGCGGGCAGAGCCAGTCATTAACAACGGCCTATGCAGCACGTCGCATACTGTCAGCGGCTGCTCAGCAAGCGACGATATGGCCACGGCGAACGGCATATCGAGGCTAGCATGTCAGCGGGAAGGGGGAGGGGAAGGGGGCGGGGGCGAACGGTGAGGATGGCGGAAGGCAATGGGGGGGAGGCGTAGTCGGCCTCCGCGGCGGCTCCCTTGCGCTTTGGAGATGAGAGACAGAGAGGAAGGCGCAATACAGGATCCATCGCCCACCGAGGAAGGAGGGATGGGTGCGGCGTCGCGAGGAATTGGGAAAGGAGCGGCCGGTGACGTGCAGCTTCCCGCGGTTGTTCTTCCCCCACTTGTACCCGCGCCTTCCCGCTCTGGGCCCTAGCGCGTCTTGGCGGCTGCTCCCGCCGTGCAGCTGGCGCCCGTAAACCTTCCAAATCCTTCCCAACACCATGTCCGGCTGCTCCATCGTGAGAGCGTCGTCGACGTAATCCTTTTGCTGGCGTTGTGGACAGTTCGCGCGTGCAGGGTGATATCTCACTTCCCAGGCCTCGTCGCCCTCATGTGCCTCGCACGTTGCGGCCCATCACCGAGCGCCTGGGGCTGACGCGCCATGAGCTCTCACTTCCTCGCATTGCGCTCCTGGCCTACAAGTGAATTGCTCATGTCAACGCTGATCCAATCGCCAACTCGCCATGAGCCTCTTCGAGTGAGCGACCAAGGCCGCCAGGCTTGCCGCAGGAGCTAATATGAGACTGACCCAGGCGCACTCCTCGACTTGCCATGCCTGGACAATCATCTGACGCGCCCTCCGATAGGAGATGCAGAAGCAGGGCTGTCGCTTAGTTTCCGGCCGCCTCACCGCACTTTGTGCCCGCTCGCCAGCGATTTCGGCACTTGCCATAGCATCTCACTGTACCCTGGCACGGCAGCCGTTGAAGTGTAGATGGAGATGGTGGCTGAGCAGGCTCAGGAGATCGCCGCTTGGAGAGCAACACTTGCAGCGCGATTCGAGGTCACCAATCTTTCGACTGCCCTGCAGGGCGTCTACTATCGAAGCACAACGAGCTGCAGCCTCCCGCCTGTCCCGTGACGGTCATGGTCGGCGTCAAAGCAGTGGCCATAATCGATAGATTCATGGCGACCTGCAGCCGCCTCAAATGCATTCTCGGGAAAACCAGGAACCGTCACAGAACCCTCTCCATTGTCTCAGCCGACTCAAAGGAGGCTGGAGCCTGCATCATCGCCAGGCTGTCGCTGCAGCTGTCTGTTGACTATTGCGTATGACCTGTTACACCAGGACTGCTTATTTCGGGTGTTCTGGTCAAATGACCGACAAAGACTTCTGGCATGATTTCCATGCTTGCTTGATCTGAGGAAAGCCAAATTGTCCGTCATCCATGAAAGCAGCGTCTATCCACAACGAATGGGCCCATTCCCTTGTCGATGATCATTGAAGCTTCATCGGATAGCCCGCTGGTGAAACTAGCTACTGAGATCCAGCTTCCTGGCCATCGGATCGACCGATGCGGGCCAGTCTCTGATGAATTACCTGCGACGCTTGATTACTGTGTCTATAGCAACATTGTCTCGACCGTTTCTACCGAGTGTGTGGACTATCAATGCTTGTCGTAGTTCAGCTCACTTTGCCTCCGCTCGGTAATGAGACAGCTGCCAATTCACACGCACCTCAGTTGTCTTCTTGCATGGATTCATCGTCTCTTGTCCGCGCAAACTCAGGGATTGCTGGTATGGACTCTCGAACTTTCCGCCCTTTCTCTATCAAACCATTCGACGCAGAGAAGACATGGTTATATTGGGCTTCAATTATAGGACGACAGCTAGCCTTGGTGCGCGAACGGCCCATCTTTTACGGTTGGAAGACTCGCACGACGGATCCAGTGGAACTGTTGAGCCAGCACGACCTACGCCAACGGCTACCCGAGTCGCTGAGAAGCAGATCACCCCTACTTTGACTCGAATTCCGTGCTAGGATTGTTCGCGTGCCCTTTCTTGCAGTGCCTGGTGGTATTTGGCGAAGCAACAATGTGCACGGCCAGCATGCCACGGTTACCATTTTTTGAGCAACATCAAAAACTGATATGTTTTGATGAGCGACGCGATACCCTAGTACCTCCGAACATCCGCTATTTCATCAAAGTTGTTCTGACATGGAGCTTACTTCCAGTGGTATCGGTGCAGCTTGGTAGCGAGAGGTTGGCGTTGTACGGGGCGGCCGACGGCTTCCGCAAAAATCACGATACCAACACCAGACGTTTTGCCAATCGGACTTCGCGAATACTCTCGCGGGTACCCCTATTCTCCCATGAACAAAAACATCCTCATAATTGAAATACCCACGCCACGCCCATACGTTGCACAAGCTGCATGATCGATGTGCGCGCTATTCTCCGACCATGATGTACGTCAGCCAAGTCTCCATCACAAAGATCTTTGTTTGTTCGAGGTTCATTCAGTTGGAATAGAACGCCAAAAGGCCACATTCGACTACCATGCAGCAAGCTATGCACATAGCCTTTGAGCAACATTTTCGGCCACTTTCCGAGATCATCGCGTACGACAAAGCGACCCCATTACCAACATTCCACTGGCGCAATCCAAGAACGACTGGTCTGTGCGGATGTCGTGGAAGCAAACGATACGGCGGTGGATGGTGCCGGCCCCCTACTTTCCGCATCGGGCTATCACCGGTCAAAGCTGTTTGTTATGCGAAATGATAAGCCACACAAGTCACGTCTTTGTGGCCCACTTCTAAACCTGAGACTATCTTTTTAGCGGGAACACAGCACGAGCATCGTCACAAGGTCCATCTATTGTCCACAGAAGTGTTAGAACACTGTAAATCATGATCCGGGGATGGGCAATCAGCAGCGCCACAGTTCCGCGACATGTAGATGCCGTATTGATTCCACAACACCAACCCCGCCTTGGGCGAACCTTGTCTCTGCTCGGACGTGCGGTTCAATCGGTGATGACGACCCATCTCGAACGTGGCTAACCTGACTCATGGCCTATGCACACATCATGGTGTTGTCGTCCAATACTGCTGACGGCCAGTTGTTTCTTCAGACACACGCTTCAACCAAGACTAGACCGATATCTGCCCCTGGAAGCTGCAGGTTATTCGTGACTTGTGTCAGCTGAACACAACAGATGGCACTAGACATGCCCATCAGGCGAGTTGTCGTAATCCCCTCTACTCGAATCTGGCTGAGGCATCGGCTGCATCGCTGAGACAAACATCTAAGATGCATTGACTAACGGCATTTGCCGCACTCTGTCTGAGGCAGACTCTTGATAACGTGAGAGGAAAGGCGGACATTGTTTGCCACCAGTCTCATCATCACAATTGATGAACCTGGCCTTGAGAGGCCTCACCCTCTCGATCACCAACCGGCTCTGCAGCTGTGGAGCCTTTTCCATGCAAGCCAACAAATTTAGAACCAAGTTCTCTTCCCAGACACCTTACATAGCAGTACCCTTATTTTAGCCCTGGAGCCTGTAACGTCCATAGCCTCACTATGTCGGCGTCATTCCACTGACACCCGCAAGTTGGAGACCCGGGGTGTGGTGTGAGCCACTGACAAGAAAGTGGTAAGGGACAGCCGGCAAACCTAACATCCGCAGGATCTCGTCATACTCACTAACCTGTTCGTGTCCGATCAACTTGACGGTTTCCACGATGAACAACAAAAGCTGCCCCGGCTCTAACGAAAATCCCGGCTTCTTGTCTGGGGGCGGGGGGCGAAAGAAGATGAAAAAGCAAACCAGACAAACTACAGGACCGGCCCGCCCTTCCCACTGGGACGGTTGAAGCTGGCTACTGCTGCTGCTGCTGCTGATGGTGGCAAACTGTCCCTTGGAGCCCCGGTGCTCCAGCCCCCCCCCTCCCCTTCCCTCTTCTCCGCTTCGCTCTCCCAGCTCCTCGCCCCCCGAAAGCACATGTTCTGGGGACATGCAGCAGTCATGATACGTTAGCATGACTGCAGAATCCTGTTTTACCTCGGGCGCGTGAGCTCGGATCGAAAGATTCCACATGCACGTTTGTGCAGCTAGTAATCGGATGATTTTTTAGATTTCTTTTGAGAGAGTGAGAGTGAGGGCCGGGGTTTGGCGGTTGGGGGAGGGGGTGGTGGACGGGAAGTAAGAGGGCCGGGGCGTGTGATGACTGGGTGGGTAGCATGGAGTGAGATGAGCGGGGGAAACGGGGAGGAGGGGAGGGGGTGCGTGCGTGAAACTAGACTTGATTGATGCCTACTTCGTGCCTTCTTCCTTTCCTCTCTTACCTTTCTTACCCATGATGCGGCCGCCGCATGCCGTGAACAGCACCAACAAGTATAATTCCACAACATGATGCAGGGTCGGAGAAACCAGCTGTGCGTATGTATTCGTGGTGGATGATTTGTGTATACAAACATAGCCACCGTCGGATATCTGCAGCCATCTGCCCCTCCCTAGCACTTTTCTGAGTAAGAAACACACACATGATACCGATAACACGCATACAGACTGAATGCAAAAAAAGTAGGTTGTTGAGTCACCTTACCGATCGTCAAACGGTATCTGACTGGTCTTGCTGCTGCTGCTTCTTTGTGTGCTTTGCGTGCTTTACTCCGTGCTGGGGTGGGCCTGAGGTGGATTGGACTGGGGCTTGGACTGGGGCTGGGGGGAGGCCGCGGATGTGGGTGTGGATGTCAGATGGAGGGGTTTTCGTGCTGTCCCTACTTTGTTTTGAGAGCAGCGAGGGAGAGGGAGAGGATAGGGTTAGAGGATAAGGTTAGAGGTTAGAGTATATGGCGTGATGGGAATCGTCGTACCTTTCCTGCTTAGCTTTGCGAAGAGGTGTTGCAAGACAAGTCAAACGCGCACTCAATCTCGTGATTTTGAGTCTACGATGAAAGCTATGTGATGAGTCCATGCGTCGAGAGTGGAGAGTACGTACATGCTTCGTCTCGTAACTGACCACAAATCTTGAGTTAAGGTAATCATCGTGCTCTTCTGTGTAGTTCTGTTTCCTGTGACTACATCTTTAGCCGACCCATCTTCCAACTGTCCAGCCCATGTCGTTGCTAGTGTCTATTTTATATGCCGGACACGCCGTCTACCGCCAGATAGATTCACGTCCGCGTCGTTCAAGTAGAAATAGAGGTTTACTGTGCGCTTGTAACGAATGTAGTACGCGACATGCGGTTACCATAGCGCAATTGGTATGCAATTATTAGACTATACTTTGAAAACATTGTTCTCTATCACTTTCAAGGTAAAGGAAGAGTAAGAATGTTTACTTTCCTAGGCTACAAAACGTTCGTTTGTTTTGCAAAATGAGCTTGTAAGTTTCTACATGGACAGGATACTTGTCGTTCAAGCCATTGTAGAGAAGCCTTTGAAATAATACTTCCTTTTAAAAAAAAGAAAAGGTGAGGTTTTTCCTCTCTTCAGTACCATCTTCCTCTAACCCCTTGTCGTATCGAAGACTACATCAAAGATAGTTATTTGCATCCAGTTCCACCCCTTCACAATTTGAATAAATTACCGCAATTTCCCATTACTAGATGCTCCAATTCCCTTTGAGCTTGTAAATGTATAGGGCGCCTGCGTACCGCGTACATATCTCTTAGACTTTGTGTAGTTATCAAGAGCGAAGGGGGTTTTACTATGGCGTATCTAGATAACACAATCTGCATCGTTGCACACGTCTGTTTGCAAAGAGTAAGTTATAGGAGGAAGAGAAAAGGGGAGATAAGAAAACGAGCACGCGAAATGAAGCTGCGCATGCTCTGTATGCATGGGTAAAAACCAGTTTCGTTCACTTCATCTTCGCGCTCAGCGATGAAGCGGAACCATGTGGGTTGTGCCGCATAAAATGTGCTCAGATACGATTTTCTAAAGCAATTATGTAGATCTTGAGTGGGAAACGTCGTCTTCTTGAGCGGTCTCGTCAATGATACTAAGTGAAGGCCCCAGTTGTCGTTTGTTCACCACCTTCGCGCCCTCCATCGACTACTTAGAATGCCTCGACACTATCACACCCCCTTCGTTGTCACTGTCCACCCATTCCCAGTACTGCCTCACCAGATTGAAGAAGGCCTGCTCAATGGACACATGGTCGTAGCCGGTGACCTCGAGATTAGCATATACTTTCTCTCGTGCGCGCGCTTCTCCTTCATCATGCATGACCGCCCTGTGGGCGAATTTGTGTGATTTGTGACCAACAATAAGCATTGGGGGCGGGAAAGATATCGTTCGCGTCTGATGCGGTGGGGATAAGCCAGTATTTCTAAAAAGGAGTTTTGCGATGTGATTTTATAGACAAGCATATACATATCGCCGGTATTGCTATCTTCTTTAAGGTATTCTCTTGCAACGCGTATCGAGAGTTCCACCCTGTGGCCATCTATCAATCTGTGACCGTCTATCACTCTTTTGAGACGGTAAGTGTTCCCGCGGCCAACTATTGAGTTTGATAAGTCGTCTTCATTGGTAAACTAAGAACTGCGTGTCAAATATAGCTTACACATCGAACAATAGTAGTTTGTGCGTACCTTTGAAGCCAATTCATGGATGCGGGTATCTTACGTTCCTTGCATGATTATTGTAAGACGCGGCTGTGATTCAGTCCCGCGTGGCCAGACGCTGCGAAGTCCGCGAACAGTAAGGGCTTACTGTGCATATTCTGTGAACGTTCTTGTCTGCTGCTGCGGTGGTGTGGCACTCTGCGCTTGGAGGCTATCAAGAATTTTCGATGGTTTCTTGGTACGCCCTAGGCTTTTTAGTATAGATCCTCGTAGATTCCACTCTGTGTGGTTGTTCTTTGGGTATTGGAAACGACTCGAACAACTCATGTCGCTCTCCGCGATGGGCAAGGCTATGACAGACATGCCAGAGACGTCAGACAATCCAGTACAACCATGCGATATGATGTTAGAGCTGCAGAACGAGTAGTCCACCGAGTGCCTGTCAGCTCTGCGGTATACCCGCGAAGTCTCAAGATCAGTCGCGAATTCGGCTCTCATCGGTCCCTCGTTGACGAGTAGCTTATCACTATCACGAGTGTGTATCGAATTGTGGATTTAATGACCTTGGGTGTTCGTGGGTTCGGTCGGTGCAATGCTCCCCTGGCGCTGCGTGGACCACGACATGCTGCATTCTTGCAATCAGTGATGCAAACTCCTTTTCGTTCCATGCCCAGTGCATCCGCTTATGCAAGGCTGAGCTGGGGTTGTCAAGCCGGATAACGAGCCCTTCCAACTCTGTGAAGAGTAGCCATCCATCGGTAAGCGCTGTAATAAGCTGATCGATGGAAATGAGCTCCTTTCGTTTGGCTGGGGCTGTGCTCAAGTCGTCGAAATATTTCTGCAGTGTTTTGAAGATGCTTTTCGAGCTGTTGAGTTCAGATAAGACCCCTGTAGCGTTCTTAGTCTGGTTGCGTAGCGATGAGACCACGGGGCCCAAGATTTCAGCGACTTTGCCTGCCGCCGCCAAGATGCCGATAACAGTAGCTGCGACCACCAGCATTGCAATCGCTCGTGTGGGCTCTGAAGAACTCGAGTAGTGCTGTGCTATAGAGTGAAGTTAATAGAGAACGTGTTGTGTGATCTCAGGCTGAAATACGCAGCCACCGCCACCATAAGCAGGCGGACTGCGGCACAGCCCCCGTCACAACCTCAAGGTTGAATAGCAACATATTGTAATACAGCCCTGTCGTTGCCATAGTAGCGGAAAGGCTGTCTGGGGATGATAAGTATCAGTAAACGATACCAATGGTACGACTCCATTTTTATCACTATCGCTACTAGTAGCAATCCCAGTACCGCGACGTCGATATTCCTAGGCGTTGAGTACAGAGACTAGTAGAATCAGTCAGTAGATATTGCCGAGGAAACTGCCAGTCTATTGGATAGACTCAGACTCACTTGTGCCTGGGTAGATGGTTGTACAAGAAGAAGTTAGCTGCCACGGGCGCAAGCTTGACTTCGGGATACCATTGGGGCTCGGGGTCGGTGACAGAGCAGTAGAGAAGGCGCGAAGACGTTGCACGTGAAGGCGCAGCAGGCAAGCGCACTTACCTGGTGAGGAAATCCCGTCCCACACCTTCCATGTACTCAACTCGCTATAAAGCATCACAGTGACATACAACACATTGCCCAGATGGGGAATCCACGGTGGGATCGCTCGGCGCTGCTTTAGGCGTGGGCAAGTCCTGTAGGACCTTTGATTCTTACAAGCACTGATCGTGCAGCTCCATGTTTAAACACACAAGCTATAGCTATACAGCTCCTCTTTGAAAGACTCAGATTACTACATCTGTCCCGCCATTGCAGGGCTGCCATGGCGTTGATCTAGGTGATCATAGTTCAACTCGAATTCTCTCTGTTTCCAAGTCAGTCATTGCATCTGGTATGAGAAGAGTGACAGGTTGATGAACATACCCTCTCTCGCCTCCAGTTGGTGACGTCGAAGAAAAGGTACCAGCCCCGTTCTTCCTTTGGTGATAGTCGGATGGGCGCCGGAAGATCTGGGTCCTTCATCATCCACTGCTGAAGCTTGATATGCCACCGCCAGTCCCGGTTGTACAGCTCTTGTGCGGCAATTTCTTGTAGAATGTCTCTCGGGAATTGGTAAAATATAGCGAGAAGGGTCTCCGCCGAGAAACTCGTCATCTTTGAATGTAGCGGTGGTACATTCGTTACAGTATACGCTGCCGGAAGGGTGAAGTCCGGTGGTATTACTGGCTTGACGTTGGATTCCACAAACGGTGAGCCAAAAGTTGGATGCAAGGGGGAATTGCTACGAGCATTGTTAGTGACGTTGTAAAATGAGCGGAATCCGCCTTACTCGGGTCGACTCAGGTCCAGGCCCAAGACAGTCAGATCTTGGCCCATAGCTAGCGTAGAATAGTCAGGACTCTCCATAGGAATCATAGACAGCAGCCCAGGTAGGCCATATCGTTCCGAGTCTGTCATCTCTGATAGTTTCTTGTGCGGCATGCTCTGAGCGCCTGGCGAACCGAGAGCGTCTGAACCAAATGTCTGCTCGAACTGATTTTGCTGCTGGCGTTGAGCTCCTGGGGCGAGGTCGCTGCCGGTTCGCATGCCTATCTGGGGGCCTAGTGAAAACATGTTGCCGGGCTGTCCTGTCCGCTGGTTGCCCTTGGTGATGTTAGTTTGCGCACTACGTCATTGCGTGGGGCATATACACATACTTCTGATGGGTTGCCCGCTCGCATGTTCTCAAATGGCGTCCGCGATGCTCCACCTGAGAGTCCCCTCCCGCCTACAGTGGGGTTGATGCTCCGATCCTGTTGGCTATCCGTCGGACTTGAGAGACCGTTTCGCGTTTGGCCGAGCCCTGGGAAGGCATTGTTTGCGTTGGTTCCGAATGCCGCAGCATTTTGTATCAGTCCTGCTCTTCGATCTGGAGCCATGTCTCCGCCAGCACCTCCTAATGGTGGAAACTCTTCAATGTTGCCCGTCTGCGGCTGGACGCCTCCAAGTTGCCCAACGCCCCCTTGTCCGCCGAATCGATAGTCATCACCAGCGCCCGAAAACTGACTCTGCGATGAGTCGTCCTGGCCTTGGTTCTGCTGCTGCTGATTCGCAGCTTGCGCAGCCTGCCCCTGGCCTTGCTGTTGACCCTGTCCCTGTGGCCGTCCTATTGTATTCTGCGGATTTTGCTGAGTGGTTCGTAGGGTCGGATTCGCCCACATTTGCTGTGCAGACGTATTCTGCTGCGCTTGCGGTGCGCCCGATAGCGAAGGAAACTCCCTAAAATTGTCAACATCTAGCCCGTCATGCTCGCATTCTGAAGAGCTCCAGGCCTCAGGCTGAAATTGTTCTTCAAAACCCTCGCGTCTCTTCCTTGCCATGGTTTGGGCTGACTTACTCAAGATTCAGCGGCGTATGCGGCTGCGAACCACCCATTGCCTGTGCGAAGCTTGACAAAGGACCACCATTTGTCCGTGTTTGCGCATTCGATAGCCCTGGCGCGGCCATGGGAGCGCCAAACCCCCATTGAGATGCACCTCCTGTGGCAAACTAAGATCAGCCCACGGGTACATGTGTCTTTACGAGAGCAATCTCACCACCCATCTTGCCGTTTTGTAACCGGTTCGCGCCTAATGGAGCACCACGGCCGGGATTTTGTTGTGATTGGAACATGTCCAAAGACGTATTCGGTATCAAGTGTGCGCCTTGATCTACAGGGGGAAGAATGGTCAGTATGGTCTTGTCGAAAGGATAACCCGTGGGCTTCGCGGCGAGTGACGAGGCTGGAGCTGGAGTGATCGGGGAGGGCGCGCGGTGAAGGCAGCTACGCAGTAATTTGGGGCTGCGTGGGGGCTGCTTTCTGGGTGAAGGCAGAAGGCGCAGTGGTGGGCAGCTTCGTTGCGACGTGCGGCGTGGAGCGATGCCCGTCCGGACTTTACGATCCGTGGGCGGACGAGGGGCGTGCCAGGAGAGATTGGGCGAGGGATTGAGTACGAACCTGAATGCAGTATTGCTAGCCGACTTGGGTAGGCTTGGTTGCGTCGAGCTCTCACGATGTTATTGTTCCCGTCTCGCGTGCATGAAGTTGGAGGTTCCGAAAGCCAAAGGAGGCTAGATCCAATCGGCTTTAGCACGGAATGCGGGGAGCAGCAACCGGTGGATCATCCGCCGTAACTGTAAAGTATCGGGCACCGGGTCCTAGAAACCTTGAATCATTCTATGGCACAGTACCATGAAACAGCCGGGAGCTTTCACTTGATGACACGACGCGAGACAATCACCAAAGTTACCGAAAGCGGCAAACATGATGTCGACCTCTCCATGCATACTACTCTATTGCATTAACAAGACCCAGACAGCAATCAGACGGCCCTGCATCCCATGTCCACCAATTCCATTCCATTTTCCTGCATGATACACAGAAGAACCCCCAGCAACAGTTCACACGTCTGACTGGGAAAAGGGAAAAATGCCCATAGAACTTTGCTCGCTAAAACAAAAAAAACGCCCTTGCATGCTGTTCTCCCCACCAAACGGCGCTCAATCAATATACTTTGATATGATAACTGGAATAAGGCTACTGCACAGTATGCCATGGCTATGAAGGGCCTTGCTGGAAAAGGTGCGACATGTCCGTCTCGCCATTGATACCGAAAAAGTTGAACCTAGTCGAAAAGTTAGTTGTGCCATCAACGGTGTCAGAATGTCGACTCACCAGTCATCTACATTCAAGCTCATGGGCACGATGGGATTGGGACGACCTCCGGAGCTGTTACTCCACGCATCGTCCTGTGTGCTGTTTTGCTGTTGATTTTGTGCCATCATCTCCATTTGCTGTTGCCAGGCCTGAGTGTTGTTGTGCTCGTACCCAGTGGCCATGCCTACATTAGACTGTGGCGTTTGTATCGGCTGTTGACTGCCCCCGGCTTGCGCTTGTGACTGCGGTTGTTGCATAGACATGTTCTGTGGTTGGCTTAACGCAGGGTCCACGAGACTGTGGTTTTGCATGGGCGACATTTGCGGGAAATTGACCTGGGTGTCCGCAGGGAAGAGTTGGTCAGGTTGGAAGTTTTGCCAGACCTCTTGGCTAATGTTGGGAGTATCACGGGTGACCAGGAAGAGATCTGGTGGTGTGCCAGGATAGGAATAAGACGGGTTGAATGGAGTCGTGGGCCGTGTTCCAGAGCGTGAGGGGCCCATGAACGCGTCCTGGTTCTGTCGGTTCATTTGCGGCGATCCTGTAGTCATTTGAGGCATCTGTTGTTGAGGTTGCAATTCGCGAGAAGGTGTGACTGCAGGAGTCTGTGGTCTTGACCGCTCATACGATACTTGAGCTACCGGAGGACCACTCGGAACCGGAAAGCCCAAGTCCATGTCATCAAACTTTCGCTTAGAAGATTCTTGGGGGGGCTTCGGTGGCGGCGGTGGTGGCACCGAGGGAACCTTATTCTTCTTGTGGTTTCGTCCTGCGGCCTTTTGTAAGCGCTCTTCTAGATGCTTGTTGCCGAGGATAGATTCGAATAATGTGTGAACCATCTTTGCAACAAGCCATACTTTGGAGACCTCCTTCAACGCGTCTAAGCAAATTTGCAGGCGCTGCTCTGTCGCTGAGACGATGGATTTGTTGGAAGATTTCATCTGGTATACATGCATGATGAGGGCGGAGAACAAGCTGTAGACGATGAATGCTGGGGTATACCGGATCTCGTCGTGAGCTCGGAGGTTTTCGATAATAGACGTGATCATGGCAGCTGCTTGGTATGCAATGTTTCGTGAGGGATATGCGTGCTCTTCGCCAAACCCGTCCAGGTGGGTGGCTTTTGGCGACCCCGCTGGTGGCATGTGCGCGCGGTGCAGGAGACATAATGTGGTGCTGGGCATGTCAGAGCAAAGCAGTTACTGTTTGGGGAACAACTTACTAGTAGTTGGAATGGAGCAAAGCAGCCCAGAAATGATGGCGGTTACGCTCCCACTGCACTTCCGGCGGGCAATGTTGGAGCCAGTCTGCAAGAGCCATGTCACTGTGTGTAAGGTCTATGGCGTTTGCTCTGCGGTGTTTAGATGCGACCGAGTACTGTTGTGAGAGCACGAGACCCATGATCTCGCTCAACTTGACATAATTGATGAAGAACTGCACATGCACCGGATCTGGTGGATACTCTGCGGCGTGATCAGTCTCGTCGTCGATAAAGTCGTCTTCGGACACCATCTCAACGTCAGAGTCCTCTGGATCGATTGCTACCGGCCTGCCGAGCGCAACTGCTACCGAACGGTCTCGACTGTATAATGTCCACCAGATGCGTTTCCAGAGACGCTTGTCCGATCGCGTGAGTTGCGAGCCCTCGACGCTCCGGTGCATACCTGAGCCCTGAGCTACGACGATTGCGACTCGCGTCCAGTAGAAGACATTCTTAGTCACGTCCTCGGGCCCCTCCCAGTACCAGCCCATGAGAATGAGCGCCTGGACGATGGTGACCCTGTCGTCTTCAAAGTTGGCATCGTAGAGGGCCTTTGCGCGCTTGTAAAAGGTCATGGCGGCTGGAGTTGTCGAGCCGCTAGAGTCCATCAGCTGGGCGTTCGTGCAGACACGCGAGCCGGCCAAGAGTATGGCCTGCAACAGAAGGAGCGACGGCGGGTTCTTGGGGTCTCGATACTGGCGCATGAAGCGGCTGCGGTTGATTACAGGGACGACTGGCGCTACCCATCTGAAAAAGGCCTCGACGAGTTCGTCACACAGGGCGCGCGGGGGTAGCAGGAACGCGCCCCGCTGGTGCAGGATCTCAATCTCCATGTTGTCCATCTCGTTCACCCGCGCCTTTGCGCCCCGCACATTCTCAGGCAGTGGGTAGTGGACGACATCGGTGGTGCCGTATCGGTCGTGGACGAGCAGCGACAGGTTCGAGGATTCGCCTAGGTAGGCGACGCGGCCGGCTTCCTTGATGGGCGCTCTCGCAAACTTGGGCTTCATAAATTGCACATAGGTGCCATTGTGGGTGGCCTGCTGGGCGGCGTAAGCAGGCGACACGGTGGTAGACGGGGTGCCATCTTCGGTGTTGTATACAGTCGATCTCTCGCGCGGTTCGACCGAGGTGCTCGCTGGGGAGCGGTCGTCGCTGTCTCCTCGCTCACTGCCGTCGCATCAGCCCTCGCTTCTTCATGTAGGCGGCTGAGGAGGGGGGCATGGGTGCGATCCTACCTCTCCACATCCTTTGCCCTGGCCGTCTGCGTCTTCTTGCGCTTCGGCTGGGGAATGCGGCACTCGATGCCAAAGGCAGTGCAATTGGTGCACGGAATGCCCAATGAGGCGGCGTCGCACCGTACCTACGCACGACTGAGCATGACTCCGACGATGCGGCGGTTTCGCGGTTGATTACTCACCTTCCTCGCGTGGCAGGCTGCGATGTGTCGTGGTTAGCATTTGTCTTGAGGTTGACCGAGGTGCCGAGGCCCGCGCAGGTAGATCCATCTATCCCACCGCCGACCTCAACAGCAGCACCCTTTCCCGTATATCAGGGGATGCGCAAACATGGGGGGCGCACTCACTCTCGCACGCTCTGCTAGCGCGTTGCCGCCGGAATGACGGGTGTCCAGGCCCAGGGGGAACTGCCTGCGCCTGTGACTGCGACTGCGACGTCGCCGACGGTCTGTCTGGTAATGAGCGGGTGTACTCGAGAGACTGCGCGACAGCACCTACGGAGACGCATTGCTGGGTTGTGCGGCGAGCGGCTGCGGCGCGGCGGGCACTGCGGTGGCCATGAAGGAGTGCTCGCCCGACATATCGTCGCAAATCTATCACGGCGCGGTCGTCGAGGGTTGAGGTTGTGATTCGTCCGCACTTGGTCGTGTTCTTGTGGCACATACGGTATGAACTAGTGCGGGCGCCGGAGTGCACGGGGAGTCTACGGCAAGGCATCGATCATTACTGCAACACGCGACAGTGCTTTTTCCAAACTGCCCTCGTTCTCCGAATCCACCACCAAATTACCTAAGCTGGTTTCAGCCATAGTGTCTTTGTTGTCCGCTTGTGCCAGCGCCTGAAAAGGCACCTACGCTTCTCCGTCCATATATGTGGCGCCTCTTCTATTGGCGAGAGTCGCCAGCCACATGGTTGCATGTGTTGCATGCATATGTATATGGACCCTCAAAGGCCCCAACGCATCGTCACATGTCAGGAGACTTGGCCTTGACCCCTGTTGTAAAGGATTGCATTCGCCAAATTGCAATCGACATGTACATAATCAAGAGGACATAGCTTCCCGTCTCAACCTAAACGCCTCCAACTTGACCGCCTTGTTCTGGGGGCTGATGTATTTGAGCTTCACATCGCCTACTTGGTCGGTGATGATCTCCTCTTCCGAAGCAAAGAGGAACTTTTGATGCTCAATAGGGTCCAGCACAACCGTGTCTGCCTCCTCTACGTCCATCTCAAAGATGAGTTTCAGCCAGGTAGTCGTCGGTCGTCCAGGCCTCTCATCCACAAAGGTGAATTCTGTGACTTTTCTGAGCACGCGAGTCGTTTCAAGGCCGGCTTCCTCTTTCAGCTCTCGGACCGCGCCATGTAAAATAGTTTCATCCGTATCATCGACTTTGCCTCCGGGGATTTCCTGTGTCGCGTTAGTCTGCACTCACTGGCAATCCAGGGCTGTCTCCTTAGCTAGCTTACCCAGAAATTGGGAAATGCTTTCTCGTCGGCCGCACGCTGCACTAGAAGAAGTTTTCCCTCCTTGTTGAAGACTATCGCGCCACTGACTAGGACGTCATATTGAGCATGTTGGCATAAATATTCTGCTTCAGATGCCGCATATTCTCGCAAATCAGGAGGAAAGTCTAGTGGCTTCGTATTTGTCATGTCGAGGGCAGAATAGAGGTAGATGCGTGAAGTGGTGAATTCACAAATGAACAGTCTGTGTTGCGTCAAGGCAGTTGGACTGGCTAGCTTTTAGATGACGCTTTTGTCGCTGCCTTGAGCGGTTGAACGCGCCTTCCGTGTGCGCCCTCAACACACATTAGGCTGCCACTGCAAGCCAACGCCTCCTACTAAGTCTCGTGGACAAGAGACGAGAGAGACAAACAGTAGCCTTCTTGCTCCATGAGTTCCCGCGACCAGCTGTGTCTTGCCGCCAACACGTGAGCCAAGCTTTGGCGCGTCTAGATCGGCGCTAGATGGTGAATTCAATGCGTCACAACATCGACGCGCCCTCGTCACCATTGCTATCGCACGGTCACCGCTCATACCGATCCAATCGTGCACGCCCTCGCTCGACTGCGCCCACACTTTATCATCCTGTAGAACATCCACTGACCACCTGCGACAATGCCTCGCCCGCCCAGAGCAAAAGTCGCGTCGCGTGTCGCGAAGCCGAGCAAACCGAAAGCCGCCCCCGCGGCCAAACCGCAAGCGAAACCCATCCCAGCGCAAACTAAGAAAATCAGCGAAACCGTCAATAGCTTCAGCGAAGACAGCGATGGTCTCGTTACTAGAACCAGATCGACGCGACCGCGGAGGAAGATGCCTTGGGAGAAGACACCAGAGATTCACGATGAAGCTGAGCTCACAATGACGGGCGCTCTGCCCGCGGACGAAAAAGAGGCCCCGGGTTCAACCAGCAAATTTCACACGCCACCTTCCAATGCATCAAAACGAGCGCGAACAACTAGAAGCAGCGCGAAAAAGTCGACGGGCAAGGCATCGCCAGCTGTAACTGGAGCGGCGCAAGAGGACCCGCACGCTGAAAGTCCACACGTAGAAGAGGATAGTGGCTTTGGTGATCTGACCTTCTCATCACTCGGCTCAAATTCCCCAGCACATGGCACACGTCCACCGTCCGCTATCAAGGTCGGCGCGACACCTGCACACGAAAAGTCGATCCTGGCCTTGACCAATTTCAAGCGGAGAGCACGACAGCCGAGTTTGCTGCGCATGGTGCAGCAGACGACAGACGTGGAGGACAACGACGAAGACAGTCTGGACAATACCGACAACTTCGACTTTGACGACTTCCTCCCACACGCCGAATCAACCCCACTCAACGTACGAAAGACTGCGCCCGAGGAAGAGACACGGAATGATAGTGGCACCCATATCTCAAGCTCCGGTTCGCGCGGTAAAAAGCGCAAACTATCACCAGTAGTCCAAGTACCACAATCGTCGCCCCCGAGCAGTCCACAATCTGGACGGGATATCGAGTCGGAGAGAACCCCCTCTCCCAGTCTGCCAGAGGTCCTGCCGTCGCGTGAAGAAGTCGTTGAGCAAACCCAGGAGGACCAGGAACCTCTGAGCGAGACATTGGCGCCTCCCCTGTCAAGCAGCCCATTACGCGAAATGTCGAAACCCCCGCCATCGCCAGCACAAACGCGGCCGCGCCGAAGAGGACGGCGGGTAAAGACACCTGTAAGCGACGAGGAGTCTGATGGTGAAGAGACTGAGACGCCAGCAAAGGCCAAACGGGCGAACAAGAAGAAGGCCGAGCAAAGTATATCGACTGCACAGCTTAAAGGACTGTTACCTCGTCGACGCAATCGCCTTCGTGATCGTGACGAGTTCCACATTGAGTCTTTAGAAGACGTCGAGCAGGTTGATTCTGATCAAGACGAATTGCAGATGCCAGCGCGTAGGGTCCGCCAGCGCGGAACAGGGAAGCTATCATCACCAAAGGCAGCAAAGAAACCCGCGCGAGGGAAGAAGGCTGCACCAGCAAAGGCAACCACAGCAGCACAGAAAGCAAGTAGGACCTACAGCCGGAGGATTTCTTCCGACAAGGAAAATGACACCAAGGCTCAGAACGAAGCAGAGACAACGGAGGTATCTACCATCGAGCAGTCGGAGAAGCTGGCTGCTATCAGGAAGAAGTTTGAAGAGGTTGATGCTTTTGAGTTGGACTTTGAAGACGTGGATGCGACGACTAACTCCAGCCCATTTCGATAGCTTTTAGCGCTCGGCTTCCACTTTGCATCCTGTCTTTAAGGCTGTACTTTGCTTATTCCTGTATTTTCACGTCATGACAACTGATGATTGCTTCTGCGGGCTCTGTGTACAAAATAGCGCGGCGTTTGCTTTCTGGGTGGCTCTACCGCCCGCAGTGTTTAGATGGAGCATGCATACTCGTTCCCAAATCCTCAGATTGAAGTTCCTGTTCCTTGCTCGCATTATCCCCAAGGCCGCGTGATAGGGAGCTAGTCGTTATCTGTCCTTATCGCCGGGCAGCAGCTCCAGATTGCTTGGGGGTGCGGTGAGAGTCAAGCAGCAGCAATTACTTACGTATCAAAATCATTTGGACGCAGTGAAAGTCATCCTAGTGACTTGGCATCGCACGTTCTGACGGTTGGCGGCACAGTGCACGGCCTTGTTTGATTGAAGGGGTCCAAGTCCGGTTGTGTTACGTAGCTTCCACGGTTCCCTTCCCCAGCTATTGAAGCCTCACGACATGCCGGCATCCACGCACACATAGTACTTTTGCCTCGCTCTTGACGTCCGCGCAATGTTTCTATAACCCCATGTCATGCAGCTTCCAGACCATTCCAATCACTTGGCTTATGCAGCACCACCCTTGCCCACTCCGCCTGGCGTCCGCATGCCATGAACCCCTCCAATGGCTCCTCGCTGTCCACGTCCAAGAGCAGCTCGACGTTGCGCCCGCGAGCAAAGAGGCTAATCTCGGTAGAAGATGACATCTATGCGACGGACGGCAGCGACAGTGGCCCTAGTAGAGGCACGTCAAGACTAGGCTCGAGGAATGCATCTCCTGGTCCCAATGCCAATGCGGGCGGTGCTTCCTCCTCACGTCTCAATTTCACTTCCACGCCCTTGTCTACCTTCCAGAGATCCGCCGGGGCACAGGCTCCGAAATCGCCTTCACAAACACTGTCTGGACTATGGGGAAACTCATGGTCGGCTATTCAGGGCATTGCAGCGACCGTCATGGCCAATGACGATACCTCTAGAGACTCTGCCGGCGCACGCAGAAGAAAACCCGGCCATGGACGACGCACGTCTACCAGCGCGCCTCCACCAAAACACTGGGGTCCCGCTGGCGCCGGTTCGCATGTGGGGGCTGGAACACATGAGGAAAGAGAGGCCATGGTCAGGGCAATGAAGCGTAGAGACCTCTTGACCGCCAATGAACATCTAGTGCCAGACTCAGTAGGCCGCATCAAGCGCAGAAATTCCGACGAACGAATAAGCATTTCCGCACCTCCCGGCGAGAACGACGACCGAGATGCACTCGTCTATATCCATCACGTCCGACCGCAGGACACGCTGGCCGGGCTCAGCATAAAGTACAACTGCCAGCAAGCCGTGCTGCGCAAGGCCAATCGCATGTGGCCAAATGACAGCATACAAATCAAAAAGCAGGTCGTGTTACCGGTAGACGCTTGTGGTGTCAAAGGACGGCCAGTGCAGGGACCAGATGCTCTTCCTGCTGAGGATCTGCTGTTGGGTGAATATGGCGATAGCTCAGGCAAGGACCCGGCTGCGAACACACAGGGCCTACCAAATGGCTGGAGCACACCAAAGCAAAAGGATCAAGAGACTACTTCTGTTCTTTCATCTGACGCAGAATCACCATGGAAGCATGATTCCTGGGTGTTGCTTCCCAATGACAAACAGCCAACAGAGATTGGCCGTATGCCACGCAGAGCATTAGGTTTCTTTCCGCCCGCTCGGCGGAAGTCTGCTGCCTATTCGGACGCCTCGACACCTCGAGCCTCCGTCGATCTGCCTCGTTCCTCTACGTCTACAAACCCCCTTACAAGTTCTCCCTCGCAATCGGTCCGGCCACGAGCGTCTAGTAACCTCTCGTCCGCTTCGGCCCAGAGCCGCCAAAGAAGTACATCGGGTAAGGCATGGGGTTTGCATGGCCCTGGAGGCGTGGGTACAATGGGCAGGAATGTGCGGAGCCCAGGGCCTGCGCAAGACGGTCTAAACAAGAAGTTTGCCCAGTACCTGCCAAACATGGCGCCGCCGCCTGGTCAGGAATACTTTACACCCTGGGCGCCCAGCTTACTGGATGCGGGTACAGGGACATCAAGTCAACACGGCTCCGGGGCTATCACACCGCTGAGTGGATCTGGTTTGGATTTCCAGGAACTTGGAGGTGCGATAGAAGGTTGGGTGAGGAAAGTTGGCACACAAGCGCAAAAGCTTCTGAATGAGCCGGGCACACCTGGACAGGGCAAAAGATCCGCTGTACCAGTCATCGGGTCTGTTGGCGGTGATCTAAGCGATCTCATAGAGCTCAGAGACGATGCTTTCGAAATTGGAGACGATGAACGCGACAGGGGAAGGTCACGAGCAGACGAGACACTCGCGTCAACAAGTGAGCGTTCGGCGTCAAGATCTGCAAAGCAGTATCAATCCGCCAGGCCAGACATTAATCTCGTGCTCAGAGAAAGAACACGAAAGAGTGAAGGGAACAAGAAAGATTAAGTATTCGAGCAGCTTCGGAGTTGGAATTGGAGTTTACAGCTGCGTGCATGACAGCTTGGGGGAATATCGAAGCGTTCTTGTATAGGTTCTAGATAACTGCAATACAATGATTGCACATGAACTTGTTTCATCTCATTTGCATTCAGTGGCTTTTCAAGTCATCTCCAACTCGTTCCCGGTGCCATTGTGGCACGCATGGGATCAGGGCAAAATTACTGTGACGGTCAACATCGGATCGCCGAACACCGTGCGTCTCCCACGCACTGGGGCTAGGACAATGTGCGGCCCTGATAACGTCCGCACGTGCGCGTGTTCGTTTCCGACTCTTCGCAACGGGCACCGACATCGTTGTCGAAAAACGTGGGTACCTCTAGATGTTGGTCAGAAGTGCATTAGGCAGGTCGTTTGTTCCGCTGCGGCATCGATCGGCATACGAAGCTACTCCACTCCGACTTCCAGCTCGATACCTCACCACGCGATCAGATGGCCACCCCGCACACCAAGTAGTAACCGGAAGACAAGAACTGCAACACACAACTTGCCGCCATCAGACAAAGCAATCTCTCCCACAAGTTCAGAGAGCGACGGGAATAGCTCGCTTTTTCGCCACGATGCACCGCTCCCCCGCAGCTATGGTGACAAAACCCATGACGGACCCGAATATTGAGATTCGCACACCCAGGGATCCGAATACGCTGTCTAATTACCACAATTTTGTCACAAGGCATACGAGTGTGGATTTCGATGTTGATTTCCAGCGCAAGAGGCTATTTGGGAGTGTGGTGCTGAGGTTGGAGTGTTTGACTGATGAGGATGTTAGGGAGGTTGTGTTGGATTCTAGGTATGTCTGGGCAATGCCGCGGATTGCATAGACGACTAACAACTTCCAGCTTCCTAGACATCTCCGTAGTAGAGGTCGAGGGCAAGAGCGTCAAATTCAATGTTGGCGACCGCGTAGAACCTTACGGTAGCCCGCTGTCCATTACGCTTCCCTCCAAGGTACCAAAGGGCAAGACGGTCGATGTCGAGATCAAGGTTGCGACTACCGACAAGTGCACCGCCCTGCAGTGGATGACACCCGCGCAAACATCAAACAAAAAGCATCCGTACATGTTCTCGCAATGCCAGGCGATTCATGCGCGATCTGTCTTCCCTTGCCAGGACACGCCGGATGTCAAGTCGACCTTTAGCTTTGCTCTACGCTCACCACTGCCTGTGCTTGCTTCAGGTCTACCCACAGGCGCAAGTGACTACCAGCCACCCAAGAAGGACGGCGAGAGCGGTACTATGAAGTACACATTCGAACAGAATGTTCCAATGACCGTCTACCTCTTCGCTGTCGCAAGTGGTGATCTGGCTTGCGCTAGCATTGGCCCCCGCAGCACTGTCTGGTCTGGTCCTGAAGAGCTCCTCAAGTGCAAAGATGAGCTTGACGGGGAAATTGAACCTTTCATGAAGGCTCTTGAATCCATCGTCTCACCCACTTACCAGTGGGGTCAGTACAATGTACTCATCCTCCCTCCGTCTTTCCCGTATGGAGGTATGGAGAACCCTGTCTGGACTTATGCCACTCCTTCCATCATCTCGGGTGACAAGCAAAACGTCGATGTCATTGCTCACGAGCTTTCGCACTCGTGGTCTGGTAACCTCGTTAGTGCAGCGAGCTGGGAGCACTTTTGGCTCAATGAGGGTTGGACGACGTACTTGGAGCGTAGAATAGCTGCTGCCCTCCACGGAGAAGCTCATCGGCATTTCTCTGCCATTATCGGCTGGAAAGCGCTTGAACAAAGCATTGAAAACTACGGCAAAGACCACCCCTATACCAAGCTCGTATTGGATCTCAAAGGCCAAGACCCAGATGATGCATTCTCATCCATCCCCTACGAAAAGGGTTTCCACGCTCTATACCAGTTCGAGCTCCTTCTCGGGAAGGACAAGTGGGATACCTTCATTCCACACTACTTCGACACGTTCAAGTTCAAGAGCGTAGACAGCTACGACTTCAAAAGCTGCCTATTGCAATTCTTCGAAAAAGACGCAGAAGCCAAAGCCAAGCTCGACGCCTTTGACTGGGACAAGCTCTTCTACGCGCCCGGCTACCCCGTCAAGCCAGACTTTGACCAAACCATGGTCAAGAGCTGCTACGAGTTATCCGACAAGTGGGAAGCCCTCGTCTCAAGCTCCGCTGACTCGAGCGACTTTGCCCCCAAAGCTTCTGACATCTCCGGATGGGTGTCAAACCAATCAGTTGTATTCCTCGAGCGTCTGCAATCCTTCGCTACCAAATTTTCAGCGGAAAACGTGCATTTGCTCGGCGCCACGTATGGCTACGATTCCACGCAGAACATCGAGGTCCTGTCGCGGTATCTGAGTATCGGGCTCATGGCTAAAGCCCCGGAGTCGTATAAGCCGGCCGCGCAGCTGCTGGGCCAGATTGGTCGCATGAAGTTTGTGAGACCGTTGTTTAGGCTGCTGAATGAGGCGGATCGCGAGTTGGCGGTCAAGACGTTTGAGGAGAACAGGGAGTTTTATCATCCGATTTGTAGACAGATGGTTGAGAAGGATTTGTTTGGGGAGGAGGGCAAGTAAGTCAAGGAGATGAAGAATAAGGGCGATGGGAAAGATGTCGGATATTTCACGGTAAAGACAAGATGCCTTGGATAAACGCAAAAATTATATGTAGCTCAGAATCATACGACTCCTTCTTACCCACAACGTGCTCAGAAAGTAGAGGTCGCGAAGATGGAATAAGAAGTGACGGAAGGTGCTAATTTGAATCATGTGCTTGTGCTTTCCAATCTCACTTCCTTACGAGCTTGTCATAGACTGCCATGACCCATCCCATGCAAACAAAACCTGCTAGTCGCTCGTCGGGGGTATGCATTTCCCTTACTCTTCCCAAATTGTTTAAACCACGGCTTGTTATACATGTAGTATAGCTCCAACCACGTGTCGACGCGCTGTAGGTAAGCTCTCCCCCCCCCCACGCGTTCATTGCCCCACCATGCACCAAGTACCCCTCCAACCAGCAAGGAAAACAGTCTTTCTTGTCGAACCAACCAAGACGTTTCGCTTTTTTCCATTTTTTCCTTCTTTTGCTGCTCTCTAATCACGCGTAAAACGCAAAGAAGAAAAGGAAAAGAAAAGGCTGGCTTGAATTAAACTCTTCTTCCCTCTTTCCACAACGACACGCGCGCGCGTACACCACAGCGCAACACATGCAACCTCGAGTCTCACGCGCACACGCACATACTCACGATACACGCTTTCGCAACAGGCCCCAGCAAAAAGATCAGCGACAATGTCCACAATCTCAATTTCAGACCTCGAATTTATAACGCGCGAATCCCTCGCTTCAACCTTTACACCTTCGTCCCCGTCTCCCTCTGCAGCCCCCACCACCACCTCCAACAACAGCGAGAAAAAGACTAAACGCCACCTCCCCAGCACCACAGCCATCATCGACGTCCGCGACAGCGACCACGTCGGCGGCCACATCCGCGGCTCCACATGGGTTCCCAGCAGCACGCTCGACTACAAGATGCCAGAGCTACTGCGCACGCTGCGCAATAAAGAGACTGTGGTTTTTCACTGCGCGTTGAGTCAGCAGCGGGGGCCAAGTGCTGCATTGAGATATTTGAGGGAGAAGGAGAGGTTGGGCGTGGGGAGTGGGGTTTTGTCTAAGGGGAAGGTTGGGGAGGAGGGGGATGGGGGTTTGGGTGAGGAAGGTGTGGACAAGGAAGGTGTGGACAAGGAAGAGGGGGATAGCAAGAAGCAAAAGGTGCTTGTCTTGCAGGGCGGGTTTACCATGTGGCAGGAGAAATATGGTGAGGATGAGGAGTTGACAGAGGGGTATAAGAAGGATATTTGGGCGTTTGGATCGTGAGGGGATGGGAGAGTGTGAGGGGGGCGGGTTGTCGACTTGGAGTTGTGGTATGGGATGTTTACGTTTATATATATAATTGTGACACAAGACCTACTAGTATCGAGCGACATCTTTCCCACGGCAAACTTCGCAGAAGCAGCAGTGAAAAGGGGGGACCATAAGAAAGAAAGCCTAGACGGGAAACATGAACCCCATATGATAACAGTGATGGACTCGAAAGAATTCTACACTCGCTACAAGATTTCCGAAAGTCGTTTCTCCCCTATCCTTCTCTTATCGCCATCAACACCGCCCACTCCCTTGCTCCCTAACCAAGCCCTCAAAATTCCTCTTCTCATGCTCCATAATAGCTTCAACCTTCTTCGCACTCGCACTCCCCTTGTCAAACCGATATGCCAACCACTCCCTAACCAACCTCCTCGCGAGTTCAATGCCAACAACGCGCTCGCCCATACAAAGCACCTGGGCATCGTTACTCAGCACAGCGCGCTCGACGCTAAAGCTATCATGCGCGGTCACGGCGCGGATGCCAGGGACCTTGTTTGCGGATATGGCGACGCCGAGGCCCGTGCCGCAGATGAGCAGTGCGCGGTCTGCGGCGCCGGAGGCGACGAGTTGCGCGGCTGTTACGGCGATGTGGGGGTATGCTGTTTTGTCCGTGTTGGAGGGAACGCCGACGTCAGTTATGGAGGCTACGAGCGCGTTTGACTCGAGGTCTTTGATTAGAGCAGTTTTGTAGCTCACGCCAGCGTCGTCGCAGCCGATTGCTATGCGGAGTGGGGTAAGGGGTTGGTCTGTCATTTTGGGGGGGTAGGATTGGCTGTGTGGTGTCGTGTCGTGGGAAGGGGTGTATGTTTCCCTTTCTTCTTCTTCTTCTTCTTCTTCTTCTTCTTCTTCTTCTTCTTCTTCTTCTTCTTCTTCTTCTTCTTCTTTTTTACGATATCCAATTTACCGTTTTCTTGTCTTCCCAATGGCCTTTTCTTCCTTCCTTCTCCGATAGTCGCTATAACTCCGAGGTATCGTACTTGGTCTCAATACCCCTTCTCTTACTCTTACTAACCACGTTTAATTTACTCTTCCCTTTCTCCTTATCCCCTTCTTCCTCGTCACTATCCTCTCTCCTACTCAAATTGCCTCTCAAACCACCCTTCTTCTTCGTCGTCGTCGTAGTAGTACTACTACGACTCGAATACCGAACCTCGCCCTCTGCCCTCTGGACCTTTTTCCCACTTCCGTCAATCACCTCGTCAACAGCTCGATTCACCGCCTTTTCAAACGGTCGCGTAAGCACACTTAAATCCGTGTGTCCACTAACAGGCCCTTTGCTTTCAATCACTTTGACCCGCTCGTCACCGTCCTTGTTATAGTCTTCGACTTTCTGGTACACGTGGTCGGCGTCCGTGTCTAGATTGAGCGAGAAAAGCGCGCGTTTAGCTGGTGGTGCCATCTCTTCTTTGAGGGCCGGCGCGGGAATGCGCTTTATATGCAGTACGGCAGCTTTTTTTGGGCGGTGGCGGATTGGGTAATGCGGAGGGAACGCGGAACTGGGGTATGTACGGAATGGAGGGGAGCGCGCGCTTTCGTTCGGTCGGTTGAATGAGGGGTTAATTCAGACGCTACAGCAATAGGCGTGCGTGCGTGATGTAGAACGCTCTGGTTGCGCAGGATGCGGGGACCGGGAGTTCCGCTTTGGGTATGCCGGTGGGGTTTGTCCTCGACGCGAGAGAGGAACGCGGGATGAGGTTAGATGGCTCTCGGGCTAGCGACACCGAGGGCTGGGCGTGGGTTTCGGTAGTTATTCCGAGGGTGGTGTTTATTGTTGTTGTAATGGTGAGCACATGACGAAAAGAGCTTGTTAGTAGTAGGGTTCTTAGCTAAGCTGGTTATTTACGCGAGAATCGGGCGAGATTATGGAACGTCTTTTTAACAGAATATTTAGATACGACAAGTCATTCTCGTTCGTGGTGGTTTTGGTTGGTATACATGTCAAGTCTCCTCGCTCGTATTAGTATAGTCAACAAAACTACTTCCCACTCAATCCCAAGGAACTAAAGGTATAATACACACAAACACAAAACGCCAATATGCTTCTCAAAGAACGCTTTCCGCTTGAGCACTCGCTCAATCATGCTTTGCACCCCCAAAGTTGCCGTTCCCAATACCGCCCAACAATCCATCCTTCTCTCCCAACTGAAAGTACGCTCCAGTGCTACCAAATTGCCTCCTTCTCCTCGACTTGCCGAACAGAGTGAGTGCGGTGAAGAAGCCTACAAACAGGCCTAGGGAGATAAAGGGATGGTTGCCGATGAAGCGGTGAGCCGATAGATATGTGCCATAGACGCGTCCAGTGGTGGACTTGGGTGCGATTTTGGGAGGGTTGGCAGTGACCATCTTAATGGTTTCGAGGATCGCAGCGCGGGAAAGGCGGATGGGTTCGCCGGAAACGGTGCTGTCCCAGTAGCGGTGGTTCTATCTTAGTTAGTAAAGCAAAGCAAAATCATGAATGGGGGCTCTTACATCTTCATCGTTAATGATGACACTCTCGCCGTCTTTGACGTCAACACCGTATGTGGTCCTGATCCAGCGCTCCCAGAAGACCCCATCGACCCAGGCGAAGGCGACCTGAGTACGTTCAATCTCATCCATGTTGATGCGGATGGTCTTGGCGTTCCTGAGTGCGCGCTGGTCGTCTTTGTCCTCTGCTTCTTCGATGCGGAGTTGCTTGGCATCGCGGAGCTCTTGTCGCTCGAGCTGATATGCTGTATCCTGCTTGTCGATCCACTCCAGCGCCGCGCTCTTCAGTTCGCGCTTGGAGAGAATGAGTTCATCGGAGCGATCCCGGTTCAGTATGCCCAAAACGACAATCTTGCCGCTCATGATCTCCTGGGCGTTCGAAGACGTCATCTCCGGAACGATTGGCAGCCAGACAGACTTCATCCAGGTAAGCACCTTCTTGACGTCGCGCATCTCAAAGGGCGTCCGGGGTGGGTAGTAGGTAGGCTTTCCATCTCTTACCACCATCAACCGTGGCCAGGTAGAGATCTTGAAGCGATCGAATAGTTCCTTGTCGTTCGTCTTGACCAACTTGGCATGTCCGACCAGGCTGAGTGGAAGTCGCTCGAGCGCCTGAAAGTCCTCGGAAGTAGTGGCATGGTCATAGAAGTAGGTGAAGATTACTTCCTCCGTCTCCTCCATCTTCTTAAACTCTTCTGCATTCACGTCCGGCACGCCAGCGCCTATGGCCGATGCCTTTTCAGCATAGTCAAGCAAGTCGCCCAAGCCGCGGAGACCCTGGTACTCAATGCGCTCGCCTCCGCGGAAGAAGAGCATAGTAGGGTAGCCTCGCACATGTGCTGCTTTGCACAGAACCTTTTCCACATCGCAGTTGACCTCGCCAATGTTGAGCTTTCCCTGCATCTGGCGTGCGAGGTTTGCCCAGGTGGGCGCGAGAGCCTGGCAGTGGTGGCACCATGGCGCGTAGAATTTGATGAACCAGGGGTCCAGTGTGGTTGTGACGAGCTTCTCGAACTTGTCTGCGGTAAGTGGCTCGACGATGCCAGAAGGGTTCGCGTTTGAAGTAGGTTTGGCGTGGGCGGGGGCGGGCTTGGTCGCCTCTACGAGAATGGGCTCCGAAGTTCCACTTGGGCTTGCGGCTGTGGCTGCTGCCTCGTTGTCCCCGGCCTCCTCCTTCGCCTTCTTCTCCTCTCGGACGACCTCTTCAACATCAGGGCCAGTCTCTACGGACTTGGCGCCGACCTTTGGGAGCTTAGGCCCGCCCTCCTTCCGCGTGCCAGGTCGAATAGACTCTAGGAGACCTTCTACCCATTCACTCAGCGGCTTCAATTCTTTGGAGCCAGTCTCTCTTTTCTTCTCCTCCCCGTCTTGGATGTAAAGCATTGTAGGGTAGCTCATTACGTTGCGTGCCTTGCAGAGGTCGGCGTAAGCGACGCAGTCGACCTTGGCAAACTTGAAGTCATAGTACCGAGTAAAAGTGTTGAGGGAGTCGCCTTCGGGGTCTTCTTTGGAGAGAAAGGGTTTCGAGGTGTAGTAGAATTCGTATGCGGTCTGGTAGATTGGCTTGAAGTGCATGCAATGGCTGCAGTAGGGCGAGAAGAACTCGACGATCCTGGGATGTCGTTAGCCCAGTCCTTGCTATACACACGTGTCTGTCTCTTCTCACCAGTTGCCCTTGCTAGTATCTGTGTCGAGGGTTTCCTGTGTCAGCTCGATCATGGGCGGCACTGTCTCGCCATTGAAAACCGTCTCTGGCGTCTTTTCTTCCCAATCATCGCCTTTGGCTGTTGCCTTGGCGGCTGGTGTCTCTGCGGCAAGGGTTGAGGCAAGCGTCGCCAGCGACAGCAGAGAATATAATATGGAGCGCATCGCGACGGCGGCAAGAGATTGCCCGTGTGAAAGAGGGTTCCTCGGCTGAGGTGTAGGGGGGAGGTGTGGCGCCTCCGGGTAGAGCGAGTGGCAGGCGCTATAGAATGAACAGTAGGCGTGGGTATCACCGTCTCACCAAAGCGTGATGGTGGGGTTGTCGCTCAGATATCGAGTAACCGTGTCTCCAGAGCGCATTGTCCCTGAAGGCTGACTACGACCAGGGATCGCCGCTCCGGCTCCACATGGCTTGGCAAGTGCCTCTTCGTCCTGACGGCATCATCAACTGCAAGCTACCCATTGCGCCGCGACCCCACATTCACCACTCCTGCAACCATGAGGGCAGCCTTCCGCCTCCTTGCCAGCGTCAAGCCCGGCCAATTCCTTGAAGCCGGCACCCCGACAGGCCTCACAGGGCTCCTTACCCACCCATCGCCGCGCTCAACACTGCTCTACCACTACAACGCGACCCTCGACAAACTCAAGCAAATCCCCGAGTCGTCGGTATACCGCCAGTCCACCGAAGCCCTCACCAGACACCGCCTGTCCATTGTCGAGCAATCCACGCCCGCAGGATGGAAGGAATGGCAGGAGAAGATTAAGCTGCTAGTCAGCGAGGACCCAACCAACTACCAGACCTACGACACCACGGGCGGACAGACTGTGTTCCTGCCGCCACAGGAAGAGGTGGATGTGCGATCCAAGCTGGCCGAGTGGGATGGCGAGCAGGTGCAGTCCTTCCCCGAGGGCATTCGCTCGTCCAAGGAGCGGTTACCCCACGCCCAAAAGATGAAGGGCGACGTTGATTACACGCCCGAGCGTTCCGTCACCAACACCAAGTTTGAGCCGGAGCCCCAGTACACTGCCGAAGCGTACGTTAGATCAACAACATGTCGCATTGGGCTATAGCTAACAACTGCAGCATCTCGGATCTGGAGAGCAGAATCGGCGCAGGTCTTATCGAGGAAGTCATCCAGGTCGCCGAGGGCGAGCATAAGCTCGTAGACTCCATGATCCAGGCCAAGGTGTAAGTAACATATAGTCACTTTACAAGAAATCCGCTAATGTGACAACAGTTGGGAGCCTCTCGAGGAGCAAGCGCCAGAAGGCCAGTGGTCGTACTTTGAGCGCATGACGCACACACCCACCACCCAGAAGCCATAGAAGATGATCGTGAATAGATGTGCTTGTAAATAGTTAAGACAAAAAGTAGATGACCATTTGCATTTCTCGTCGTAGACTTGGTTGATTTATCCCTCCCACGTGATTATCAAATTCACTTCGGCTGTCCCTCTTCTCCGCCATCACCACTACTACTCGCCCCCTTCAATGCCTCCGTCCTCAGCTGATTCCTCTTCACCAATATCCTCAGCGTATTCTGCTTCTCAATCTCCGCCATGTGCTCCCAATTTGCGATGCGCGATAACGTGCCGTCCTTGTTCACCACCAACGGGCCCAGATGATCCAGCTTGACTGCTTCCCCGCCCACATTCACTTTGGTCGTGTCTGCATCTGCTGCAGTGGGTTCTGGGAGTGGCAGCGGCGTCTTATTTTTCTCTGACGAAGACGTGGTGTCTGGTTGCTGTTGATTGTTTTCTGGAGGTGGGGTTGCTGGTGACATTACTGTGCGGATTTGTGAATTTGTGCGCGATGTGCAAGTTGGGCGGAAAATTGTAGACGGGCGGGTAAGTAAAGTTCGGGGGAAAATCTTGGTTGAAACCATGGATTGTGGTGGGCAGTATGCGACGAGATATTTAATCTGATATAAAACTGTGATGGTGCTGGTTGTGATGGTCTGAGAAGCTTCTGTTGGGTTCACTTCTAGAAAGCTCCAAGCAGGCGAGCAACCATCGCGGAGCTTCTTCACCAAAGCCATCGAAATCCGGAAGAATGACGTGAGACCATTGTACCTGCAGCCATACAGGCAATGAGCCCCCACTGTCGCGTTTTCTTTTTGTACGGGAATGCGGGCATGCACGTCTACATGCCTTTTCTACAGCTCCACCGCCGCCCTCTACCACTGTCGCTACTCTGCAATCCTCCCATGGTCGCGTGTGGGGGCCCGATGCGAACGGGGTGCGATCCTACAACAGGGTCTCCGCAATATTTTTTTTCGTTGGATATATGGTATGGGACGGACCGCTAATTTACTGTGCATGTATGTTCTGATCTTTGTTCTTTTCTTCTTTGGCATGCCCGGCTTTGGTGTTTTGTGCATGCACCACTGCATTTACAATGGCGCAGAACATTATATCCAGAAAACGTCTGGATGGCTCCGTTAAAGTCACGCAATGGAACGCATACATTTCGACGACCGGAGGGCTGATAAAATTGCCTCTCTCCAAGCACAGCGTAAGTGGTCGTGGTAGCTAGCGGTGTACCACGACGGCATACAAGCGCGGCTCTAGGAACTGCGCC
Organism: Stemphylium beticola; assembly: GCA_029100535.1. Classification (NCBI taxonomy): domain Eukaryota; kingdom Fungi; phylum Ascomycota; class Dothideomycetes; order Pleosporales; family Pleosporaceae; genus Stemphylium; species Stemphylium beticola. Next base: position 20,682 of record JARBXR010000041.1, on the reverse strand, counting down.
AACGACAGCGGCCGTGTCACCAACCCACGTCGTTCTATAAATTCCAGAAAACATCAAACAGTGGCCTGGATGACTCGACCCAGCAGACTGTGTCAACTACCGCTGCAAGGTGTCCCATAACCAGTCTCCGCCTCACTCCCGCCGCTTTCGCAACGAGTCCCAGGCAAGGCGAACGAGTCGAAACCAAGCAGGGCGGCGAACCGGAATTGTACATCCGCTCAGAATCGGCCGGCAAGTGGCAGCACCACGGTGGCCGGCGGGCGGTCAAGGGTACCCCCCAGCCCATGACTTGAAGTTTACGCCATGTCAAGCTCAGGGGGCCTGTCCCAGCCCTCACCGGCCCTTTCTCGGGCGGGCGCGTGCTCACGAGAGAGGAGGTTGAAACTCATCAGGTGCATGGTGGTCAAGCGCCACGACACACTCGAGCGGGTCAGAGGCTGCTGCACGACATCCCGCCTGTATGTCGCTGGTCTTGCCCGGTTGGGAAGCACCGCAGCTGGACAGGCGGACAGCCCACTTTGATGCCCACCTTCGGGTATCATCCACACCCAGATCCGGGAGCGCAACCGCAAGTGGGACTGGAGCTTATTCCAACTTCCTCGATGATTCTTGTCGAGACACGGCGTGCCGTTGAACATGTTGGACGCGTATGGAGGCGCGAGATACGGTTGCCTGAGGTACCTAGTGGTTTCGTCGGTACCCTGGACGCGATTTCAAAGCACGGAGGCGCGCTTCGCAACGAGGGCACCCAGAAGTTTGCGTCCTGGGGCATTGGCATTGGCGTGCGTCGTGTGGGTGTGGGATGAGATGGGATGAACAACACGTGGGGTTGGCTCATCTGGATCCAACGGCAACGCTGCAGGCCACGACGCGTCTCTTCGCACACACACACACACACACACACACACACACACACACGCACTCATCACATCACAACACGAGCGGCCAGCAGTGCTATCGCGCAATCGGCCCTCCGCTTGAGCATGCCGTGTTGCCGGAGAAAATTTCTCTGCCAGCCATGCTGGCTGCTCAATCGTCACAGGCGCCTTGCCGTAGCTGTCGCAGGGCCTCGGCGTTTTCTTCCGCAAAAAGTCGCGTTGTATCATGCCAAGCATGCAACGTAAAATATCGGGAGCGCGCAAGCGAGAACCATGAAAGGGCCCTTTGTGCACAAGCAGACATAGGAACAAGTTTGTGAGTAGTGCACGGTCGGGGAACAATGCAAAGCTGCAGAGCAGAGATGTGCACTGCTCGTTCCTTGCAAGATGTCGGGGCTGCGGCGTGTGGGCTGTTTTTTGTTGCATTGGGAGTTTGCTGCTGCGTGTCACTCTCTGTAATCGAGTCGAGTCAGCAGCGGCATTCGGGATGCCGCTTTGAGTGTCAGTCACCGTCAGCTCTCAGCGCGCAGCGGCATCGTGACCAAATGACGCTAACCGCGTCACTCTCTCGCGATACGTAAGCTGACTGGTCGAGCGACATTCAACAATATTCCGCCGTTGCGGCGATCACGGCCAGCACCACGTCGTCCATTGCTGTTCTGCCCTTTCCTGCAGCATGCGCTGTTTCGATTTGACAGCAATGCGCCTCGACCTTCCTCGCATCCACCTCATCCTTCGAGAAGAGCTGTTTCAGAAACCTGAGGTTTCATTCGAGGGTCACACAGCCGACCGATTGACGAGCCGAAGATTTGGCGGACGCCGTTACAATCTCAGGCCCAGGATCCCCTGTAGCCCACTAGGCCCCTCTCGGATACACGTACGTCACGCTCACAGAACTTTTTTTGCACGGCTACCTGCAGCCACCGGCCGTCACGCCGCAGAGCCATTTGCTTTGTATACAAATGACGACGCGTCCGTGGTAGAGTCGTGATGCAGCTGTGCTTGATGTCTGGTTTCAAGCCAGACAGTCCAACGGGCAGTCCAGCCATCCAAAGGCTGTTCACCGGACGGGGTCGGTTTCATCGACGGAAATAAGACCCTTGCAAGCCACAGCCGCCAACGCGACAGAAAAGCTCGGCCTTTGTCGGGTCGATGCTCGGATGAGTTGCTTGCTTGCGCGCCTCGCTGCTCTACCGATCCGATGGCTCTGACAAGTTCCCTCGACTAAAAGCCTACGCCGATGCAGTGCGGTGCTGTATACGAGCGACCGCTGCCATGGAACCCCTCGCGACCCTGGGAAAAGAAAGGTAGAAACAGAAAAAAAAAGCGAAAATGCTCAAAGTTTGGTCGGGGCTGGTAGCGTGCGGCGCGACATGCTATGCGGCTCTTGGGCTTATCGATTGCAGCGCAGTGGGTGGTGTGGGTGAAACTCTTGGGGAAGGCCACTGTTCTGCGCCAGGTCGGCGGCCGGTTCGAGTGGGTTGATGCGGTTCGATACAGACTTCGGAGGTAGGCACGATTCAAGGGCGCGGCCAGCGCGTAGGCCTGATGGTAAGGGCATGCGTGCATGGGCATGCAATTGGGTGATTGCTCCGTTAGTACGCGAACGGCTGTCGTCATTGGTAATGGGTTTTTTTCTTCTCACAACGGGCGGCGCATACACGCTCCAATGCAAGACACAATGCGAATATAACGTACATGAAAAGTCAATCAGAGTCCAATCACGTGTAGCCACAAAAAAATTCGGGGCCTCTCAGATGCTCCTGCACTGCATCTCTCCTACACCTCTTACTACTACCTTCCGCCGCCGCCGCCCTAATTCTGTTCTGTAACGTCGTGGCCTACGCATACCCAGACCCCGACGCGCTTGCCGCGACATCACCTTGTCCAAAATCTCTTGTCCGTCTCTCTTCGCCCTTCCCTGCCTCCCCCATTCCCTCCCCTTCCATCCGCCGAAAGTCTCTGACACTATTCTTTTCAAGCTATCTATCTCTGCTCGCTATCAAACGCCTCCCCGGCAAGCTCCGGCATACAGCAGCGCGGAAACAGGTAGCGCCTTGTGCGGAAACCCGACGCTCGACTACGCATATTTTTTCGCCGACCGGTACCTCTACCCCGAGCTACCTTTTTGTCCCCTCGTCCCCCAAGCCTCCCCCAACAGCCTTCACTCCTGTCGTGGGTCTTCCGTCCCTGCCTCGTGCTTCCACCTCTCCACTTGGTCTATCCGCAATCAATCGGCTGAGGCTGAAGTGTGTGTGGGCCGCCGATCTGCAGCAGGTCCCTTGTCCCTTCGCGTGAATTGCCGCGCGAGCCAGGCAAACCACCGCAGCGCCTTTACTAGTGCAGCGCGAGAAAGTCCATCGTCACCGACCCATCACCTCTTCTCAATTCTGCGCCGTTGCCACACCTTTCCACTCCCAACTCTGTCCATCTCACCCACAGTGGACACCTGCCATTCCACACTTCCCGTCGAGTACCCGCCTCCCGACGCGAATCGACTGTCCATCGCAGTCCCCCACACAGGCTCCACCCTGTAAAGCTTCTTCGTGGGCCATCGTTCCTCCCTTCCGACGTCAGTCGAACGGCCCTCTTGGTGTGCATAGCCAGCCGTTGCACACGTTAGCTACTCTTCGCAGAGCTCCGTCGAATGGTCCCATCACGAACCACAATTGGTTGCGCCATCCCCATCATCTCACCCAACCTCGACCCGCCTACCTCAGCTGCAGCTACACCCCCTTCATTATGGACAGCACCGACCGCTTCCGCCAACCTGGCCTCAGCAACTACCCATCAATAGGCCAGCAGTACAATGGCTCCCAGAACCAGCTACCCACCCTGCCACCTCTGCAGAGCGGTGGCAGCCAGTATGCGCCGCCCATGTACGGCCATAATAGCAACCCTCACACGCCCCAGCCGCCGCACACGCCTGTGACTTCTGCATCCAATGGTAGCTCTACCATGCCGCCGCTGCAGCACCCGCCGCTGCGACCGCTCCAGCCTACGCCTACTTCGTACCTGCCCATGTCTTCAGCCTATTCGCAGGCGCCTATGCTATCCACAGCAGCCGCACACACTAACGGCCACCAGCTAGGCCCCTCGCCAGGCTTGGGACTGGGACACGCCTCCATGTACGCGCATCCGCCCGTGCTCCCCAACCAAGAGCCCGAGCCGGTGCACGTCGTTGGCCAGCAGGGCCGTCGCGGCGTGTTGCCTACTCATCCCGGGCGGCCCGCGCCCGCTGCAGGCAAGACGCCCACCACGGCGACCAAGAACGCTGAGGGCAAGTACGAGTGCCCCCACTGCAACAAGACGTACCTGCACTTGAAGCATCTCAAGCGCCATTTGCTGCGACGTAAGTTCCTTTCTCATCCAATCAAGTTCAGCTACTAATGTCACACAGACACGGGTGAACGACCCTACCAGTGCCATCTGTGCAAGGACACCTTCAGTAGAAGTGACATCCTGAAGCGCCACTTCCAGAAGTGCTCGATACGGAGGGGAAACCCGACCGGCGCAAACCACCTCCAACACGCGCAGCAGCATCTGCAGAAGAACAGGCAGCCGAGTGGTGCGGACCAGAACTCGTACCTCAACCACATCGGCGCCAACTCCATGTCGTACGCCGATGCTGGGGGTTACACTATGGGTCTTCCGCAGATGCCTGCCATGGGCGGCAATGGCTTTTCTGACAACCTGCCCTCGCTTGCCAACCACCAGTCCATGTCGGCGCGCACTTCGCGTTCCAACAGCCTGATGCGTCCTTCCAGCGGCGTCGAGGACAGCGCTCACCGTCGCAGCATGTCTGCCATGGACTTTGCCAATGCTAGGATGAACTTTAACGACTACCGGCCAGATGGCGTGCCCAATGGCTATGCGCAGCAGCAGCAACAGCAGCAGCAGCAGCAGCAGCAACAACAGCCCCAGCCCCCCACCAACGGCTCTGACCCAAACGGCCACTACAACTATGAGCACGCCTCCACAAATGGCTCCATGGCTCAAAACGGCATGACCGTTAAAAGCGAGGGCACCGACCCGGCGTCGTACGGAGTTTCCACTCTGCCAAACGTGGATGGCATGACCAATGGCCAGGATGGGTCGCTGTGGCGGAACGGATCGTTCAACGGCGATATGAATAATTCCAGTACGGCAGGTGGCCCAACCTTTCAAAAACAGGCCCAGTTCTGACCGGAACTTTTAGACCTCAGATGATACACCGAATGATACTTTGTTTGGACTTTACTCGCACGCTCCCGGTTTGGTCGACTCTTCTCCGACACTTGACAACTGGTTTATTGGTCAATCAACATCTGATCCATTGAACAATTTGGCATGTTCGTTGGTGAACTACTGCGCTCCAAGTGCGTCTCTGCTCTCAAATCAACAATCAAACGAGGCGTACGCCCTAGAAGGACTGAAGAACATCTTAACTGGAGACAACGTGAAGGAGTTCCTGCACGAATACAGACACTATCACTCACATTGGCCCTTGATACACACTGCAACATTTGATCCCTTTTCCGCTGATCCCGGGCTTGTACTGGCAATGTGTTGTGTTGGTGCTGTTTATTCTGACAAAATGGGGGCGTCGGACGTCCGGTGGCTGATGGAGCGTGTTCGCGAGAGTCTGCTTAAAACCAGTCATGTTTACGAATTGGCGCAAGCCCACCAAATGGCGGATCTAACCCACCAGTTGACCTCCACAACGGAGGAAATTCAAGCGCTGGTTCTGCTCCACTCTCAGTTCCTTTGGCACGGGTCACAGCAGCAACGTCAGCAAGTGCGAGACGAGGTTCGGGCTCTGGCCAACGTGACACGTTGTGCGGGACTCTTCCAACCTCTTCCCGTCGACAACCCCAATGCCAGCGCGCTGCACCAACCTGGACCAGTGACGGGTGAGGAGGTGGACTCGTGGAGTTGGAGCACTTGGGTTGAAAACGAAAAGCGGGCTAGATTAACAGCATACATCTACTTGATCGACGCTTCTTCTACCATATTCTTCAACACTCCGCCCAGATTCGACGCCAAGAGTATCACAGTTCCTTTACCTGCTGACGATGCAGCTTGGGAAGCGAGAACATCAGAAGATTGCGCTAGTGCCCTTGGTTTAAGAGGACAGTCGGCGCAGGCAAGTAATGAATCTGGCAGCAGGCGTGCGAAGCAGTTGGCCATGTCCGAAGCATTGTGCGTACTCAATGGAGCCTGTCCAGGCAAGTTTCCTGAGCGCGCCACCAATGTCTTTGGGAAGTTCATCCTCATCCATGCGATCCATGCGCAAATCTACAATATCCAGCGACAGCTTCTTCACCGAGTTTCTTCAAGCGGCACGAGTACGCCCCAATCCCAGGGTGGCAGTCCAACAGCTACACCACCGAATGGAGTCAACGAACAATTGCAGAATCAACTTCGTTCCACAGTTGGTGCTCTCAACCTATGGAAGTCATGCTGGGACAAGGATCTGGCCATTCAATTTACCCACTACCAACGTCGACGTGGGTTCTGTCGGGATGGCATCCACTTCTACTTCTTAGCACAGGCTTTCCTTCGACAATCACGGCCTGACGATTGGGCGGCGCCTGCTGACCTACGATGCCGACACGTGTTCAACCTGCTGAAGCACATTAGGCCCTACGTAGCCTCGGATTCCGCACAAAAAGGCATAGAAATGGGTTCTATGACCAAAATCGCCGACGACTACGCTATTGCTGACCTCACTCTCGACATGAAAAGTCTATTCAAACCGCTCGAAGAAGTTTGAGCGTGCCTATCAGTTCATTCAACATCACCATCAACCAGTACACTTATCAAGTAACATTCAATCACGACCAAATCTTGAGCTGCGGGAAACAGCTCCAAACAAATTATCTTCGGTACATCATCCAGGCTTAAAGATCGGCCCAGTGTCATCACCATCATCATCATCATCGTCATCACAAATAGAATTATAAGCATCGAAGTTTTTCATCATTCTCCTAGCACTATCCACATGTTGCTAGGCTCGCATTTACATCGGAGTCCCTGGAGTCAACCTTTGCACGGCGGTCATTTGACAAGCAAGGTTTCACGAATCATCAACGGCGGTAACTTTACGATCCACCTTTCAACATCCAAAAAGCATTAGACAACTCCATACCTCATGGCTAGCATTTCTCGGACGCAGCCAATCATTCGAAAACACACCCAAGAATAAAGAGGCGGAACTGAATCTTGTCGTAACATCGGCTGCATACAGGGTTTGCAGCGCAGATTAGACTGTGGGGGATGTATTGACTCGAAAATTCAGTGTACATGTTCATTTCCTTGGTTTCTTTAGTTTCCTTCATTGCTGCAAGGCTACTGCAACTGCATCATAACGGTGTTACTGCTCTTGGGAGAGATAGATTAGAGATCAGATATAAGGGACGTGCGCTTCAAGCCTTCCCATGAAAAAAGTCCTCAATGAAAATGCGTTTGCTTCAATCTCGTGTCGGTACGCCCGTAGGTTTTAATCGTGAGGGGTGTTGTTTGTGGGGGGCTTAAGGTTGAAGCTTGGCCACCCCTCACCTCTAGCCTCGAAGTCTGTTCTAGTGATGTAAGACTACCTCGTCCAACTTTTCCAGCCACTCGATGTACCGCTCCGCTATCGCACATTGCCCGTGCACAACGTTTTTGGTACGTGGCTCAGCGTTCCATGGTACAGTTTGCCCTTCGACACCGGTCAGTCAGCATGCCAAAGCACAAAGGACATACCTTTCGCAGACATCATCGAGGATCGTAGAACACGATCGTGCTTTCGGACATTGCTAGATTGAAGTATTTTTGGACCTTGATGCGTCAATCGGTAAGATTTGCTTTTACGTAACTTGCTGGCATCGAAATGCCGTCAACAATGCGCTCTACATTGCAACCCCATTGGCTCGCTGCGCCAGGTACATGTGCGGGAGAAAGAGCAATGCGCCATGTCACGAGCGCGGACGATCCGATGACTATAAAGTAAGAAGCAATCATGAAACGCAGGGCTCTTCCGCTGTACCATGTTCACAAGTCAATCCAACCCCGCTTTGCGATGATCACGGACCAGGAAAAGGTTCCGACACGTCGGCATGCTGTCCAAGACCCTGGCCAGCTCCGATGCGCCTATAAACGTTGTTCATAACCCCCGACGCCTGCGGGAAAAGGGTCTGCAACACCACGGGCACCGGTGGGTCGTCTCGTTACCTTCCATGTCCTGATGTGCGTACAATCCCCTCACACTTATGAGGTCGCCCTTGGGTGCTGCCACAAGCATGATCTTTGGGCGGTACTTGAGCAAAGAATTGACGCGGTGGAGGCGGAAGAGCGTGCGACCGGCGCACCCATCGCGTTGGGGCATGATAAGAGTACAGGAATAGTTCTAAAAGCTATTCGGACACTGAGGCACCAAAAAGCTGGGTATGTTAAAAAGATGTATGACGAGGCGCCTCTGACAACTTCTGCGACACAGAATTGGTGCGGCGAATATGACCAAAACACCTCGCTCCAAGAAGTTACCACCGCCAGACAATGTTCAGATTGTTGAGGATGGCATCTGTTCGGAGCTGTCAGTCCCCTCAACTAAACTGATCCGCAAAACACCCAATATTCAAGAGATACCTCGCATCGTATCAGATGGCTGCGCTGAAATCACCATACCGAAACTAGAAGCAACCCCTCCGCCACTCAACAGCACGCGCATACCCCAGGTCCCCACATATCCAGTGATACCTCCGCTTCAGTCTTCACATGCGACAGATGACACGCGTCAAGCTCATGGACTTACGATGTCTCGACGTAAGCCCTTGCCAAAACCCCCGGCCGTAAAGCTTTCCCCTGTAGCAGAGCACAAACCATCGACATATGAACCCACACAGCCTGCCGAAACCCGTGATGCCGAACCTGTCGATGTCGCCAATACTAACAGCACTGTCGAGGATGGACCGATCTCCGGCCTGCTTGACGTTCCCAAGCAAGACAGATACTCACGTACGTCCACAATGTCGTCGGCGATATCAGTAAAGTCACACGAGGGGCCTGGGGCTATCTATATCCGACCGTCCGCACAGCTCCAGAGCATGCAGTGTATCAGCGAGCTTGACAAGAAACTAAGGTCAGCTGCGAGATGCCGCAATGGCTGGCAGAAAACGGGTCGAAAAAATGGAGTTCATACTCCGACCGGAACCCCTGAGTCCATTTCCAATATTCCTTTGAACGCCCAGATACACCGAGCACATTCAAGACTCAACCGCTCCATTCAGACTATCCCCGACGTAGCCGATCGTGTCAGCATGAAAGACTGGGCGAAATCGAGCGAATGGATCGAACCCTGCAACACAACCCAAGGCCCAACGGAATGGATAGAAGATTTTCTCACACGAAGAGAGCAAGCAGACCGAGCCGAAGAGGACCAAAAACGGAAACAAAAGAGGGAAAACGGTATCCTCCGTGGCAACAGCCTCAACAACTTTGTCCGCAGGCTCAGCGGGAAAAAGGTTGCAAACAAAAGAAAGAGCTTCGAGGCACGGCAGGGAAAGGCAGAGGAAGTGAAGATGCCAGAGCAGACAAGAGCGTCGTCGTGGGATGTGGTTCCGCAACAAGCAATGGCTATACAAGGCGGGCCTCCAGATCGATCGTCTCCTAAAGAAGCGCTTTCGCCATCGCCGCCACCGATTGTATATGCAGTAGCCAGGTCACACACGTCGCCAGCAGTGTTGTATCGCTCCCCGACTTTCCATGAGCCCGTGGCTTCTGCGTCTACAACGCACACTACTACTACTACTACTACTACTACCACAACAACGATGCATAATTCAAGTAAAACACACTCACCACGGTCTTTTTCTTCTTCTCCGCAGCCCCCTCTGCCCCCTCTCCATCGCCTCCCTTCTTCCTCTTCACAACGACATCGACAACGACCCCGACTGCACCGCCAACAGCAGGTCCACAGCTACAACTCCAACTCCAGCTCCAGCCACAACAACAACAACAACAACGTTCCCCCACGAACAAAAAGCTTCTCCAAATCACGATTCACATCCATGTCTTGGACCATGGGCACGGGCGTCAAGCGCAGTCTGAGCGTCAGTGTGGCTCCTGCGTTTGCAGAGGGGAGGCATAGTGTACAGGGGTTGGTGGGGAGGGTAGGGAGGAAGATTGAAGGTGGGTTTAGGGGGTTAGGTTTGGGGATTGAAGTTAGGGGGATGAGGGAAAGGGAGAGGGAGAAGAAGAGGGAGAGGGAGAGGGAGAGGGAGAGGGAGAGGGAGAGGGAGAGGGAGAGGGAGAGGGAGAGGGAGAGGGAGAGGAAGAGGATGGGGTAGGATTGAATGTTGAGGAACATGGGGAGGGAGAGAAGGGGAGATGGTGGAGGTAATGATAATGATAATGTCGCCGCGTGAAGACTACTGGGTTTGCGCTAGTGTCTAGTATCTCCTTGAACTTCTCCACGGTTTTCGTTTCATTGTTTTTATGGTTCTCCATGTGGAAGAGCCATTTCAAGGTGCTGAGCTTAGACGGCGCTGACTTGAACTAAGCGTAGTCTAGCGAGTCCTGAGGTTAATTCGATACGTTTAATACTTCCAAAAACACCTCGTTGTCCCCGCATGTATACTCTATATCTCCTCATTTCCCGCCCTACCAAAGATTCTCCCTCAAGGCTTCAAATCCGCGTCGAAAAAAGACGTCAGAATGTACCAGAGTGCACCGCCAACTATTCTGCCGTGTAGAAATATATCATTGCTCTCTAATATCCTGCCGTTTTGCTGCTTTGGTATCGTGATCGCGTACTGCGACTTCATCCACATCTGCATCAACTGACGCACACCTTCTTTCCGTTTTCCCAATCTTTTTCCGCCTGATATTCTCAGACGTGATTTTCTCCCATGAGGATTTTCCACATGATTTTCTCCACGTGGTTTTTGCAGTGTGATGCGTGAACCGTGGAACGCCGTTTCGACCCTGGTTTCATACTATTCCACACTGTACATACGTGGAAGACCTAACTCGGCGGACCATATTCGTGGGCTAAGTTCCGGGGGTGTGGAGGCGGGCGGGGAGGGGGACGGTACCGGGTCGGTACTTTGATGTTGGATTGGGTTTTTGACTGGAGGGGTGGTTCGGGGGTGGAGGGCCGCTGGATGATGACATGAGATTTAGCCAAGGGTCAAATGTCAAGGAGGGTAGGAGGGGGACTGAGGCGTTAAGGGATCGAAGTGACGCTTCGTCATCTCGAGGTGTGCGTGTTCATACTGGAAGGCAAATGCGTGTAGCGATATCTACACACTCTTCTTTCACCGGCTGCTATCCCATTCCATCTCATACGCTCCCCAACAAGCTTTCCACACCACCTCCACAATGCCATCCTACACCCTCACCATCCCCTTGCAACCACAGCAGCCGCCGCCCCTCCACACAGGCCCAAAAGCCTACCTCCTAAACACGCACCCCCGCCTCTACACACTGCTCCGCACCTTCAGCACCACAACCCCACACCCCTCCCTCTCCTCACACCCCGTTGCCGCAATCTACCCCTGGCCGCTCGACGCCATCCTGCTGCCCAAACGACGGGCCAACGAAACGCCCCTCGACCGCATCTACGTCATGTACCACTACATTGTGCGCGGCGACTACTCAGTGCTGAAAAACGAAGTCCAGGATTTTTGGGACCATGGACACTGGAAAGTGCACGGGATCCCCGATCCGCGCGATGCGGATCCAGAGCGCTATGCTGTGTTGGCTGCCGTCGTCGTTTATCTGGCCTTGGGTATGAATCGGCGGAGGAGGATTGAGGGGTTGAGGAGGAGGGGGAGCGGGAAGGGCGACGGCAAAGGCGAGGGTGAAGGGCGGAGTAGATGGCGGGCGTTCAGGAGCGAGGTTAGGGAGGTGGCGTGGAGTTTTCTTTGTGGTACCAGGGGTTTGCCGCATTGGGAGACGATGGATAGGGTGCCCAAGTGGGCGGTTAGGGTGCAGCCGGTTCAGACGGGGTTGGTGCTGGGGAAGGGGTGGGAGAGTAGTGCTTGGGGGGAGAGAAGGAGTAGGGTTTTGGGGGGGAAGGGTATTGTTGCGGAGGAGATTGTTGAGTGCTTTATCTGATGCTGTTGGGAGGATTTCCTTTCTTGGCTTTTTTCTTACTCAAACTTCGCTATTCTCGTTTGTCGAAGGAAGAATGAGAGGCGTATTATCTCTTTGCAATATCAGTGGACAAGCTATGGAGTGAATGCTTTCATGCAGTCTCTTCTTCGGTCATAAGGGCAGCATTTCCCCTGTCACTTGGTCCACCAAAATCGGTCTCTAGTGTCGATAGTTTCTTTTACTGATAGGGCGAAGCAAGATTAGCCGATATCGAATACCGACTCTGCTGTTGTTGACAACGCAGTATGTGGCTGAAGAGCATTGGAATCACATAAAGCTCCAGAATGTGAACACTCAGGTCGCATGACCTGGGGACAGGAGTTCTGTCGCGCTGCGAGGGGGTCTACCATGCCATGTGGCTGGGTTGGCTGTCGGTATGACGAATACTGGTGGGCAGCTGATGGAAATTATCGAATCGCATATTCTTCAGTCCACGTCCGACTGAACGTATCGCGTTAGCTGTGTTTGTTGATCGCACTGATTGCGATGCGCGTAGGCTCGGTTCTGTTGACTCGAGTGTTCGTGAAGAGGGAGGATAAAACGCGATGGATGAGAGCTCCAGACCGTCAGAACACGGCATATCGACAATGAAGCCGATCATTTCGCATCAATTAGAGATAGAGTAGCATGGAAAGACAAAGGAATCGAATCGGTCATATCAAATGTATGGCGATCAATGCTGTCTCTGGCGACGCGTCCAAGTCGCGTGTTAGTCATCAAAGTCAGTACTACGTCATCAGCCCAACCCCTCCATCTTTCAACTGACATTGCATCACAAATTCAATGGTACTATACATCGCATTATATTTTACTATTATTGATGCACTAAGAATTACGCAGAGCTAGGTGTAGCCGAGCTGACTGGTAAGCTGACGGGCATTGGGGTGCTAGAAGCCGAAGCTGTGGATGAAGAGCTGCCACCGCTACCCCCGCCACTCTTCTTCTGGACTACTGCCTGTACGACTTGACCAGCAGTGTTGGTCACGATGTCGACGAGCGCACTCAGCGGCTCGTATGAGTAGGTCTTCTGAGTAAGGCCTTGACCAACCTGCTTGGCGCTATCCGCGACTTCAGTCATGTTCATCTGTAACTTAAGTTAGTCACTGTATTCAGAAAGATGTACAAAGACTTACCTTGTAGTTGCCGACGATCTGCGAAAGAGCTTCTCCGCCGCTTCCTGCAACGTCTTGGACAATGTTACCGAGGTTGTCTACCAAGAAGCTGAGCGTCTTTCCGTTCTGCGTAATCGATCCAAGCTAGTCTTTGTCAGTTCATGTAGCTACGAATGTATCTGTACTACTCACCAAACCATCAACGGCTCCCACGACGTCTCCGACCAAATCCGTCACATTTCCAATCAGGCCGATCAAGAGCGGGTTCAGGTCCAAGGAATCGAATACACGCTCAACAATCGAGACCAGGTTACCCAATCGGACGACCAGCTCGAGATCAACGTCAACGTCGGCAATGGTAATGTTGACTTTCTCGACAGCTACTTGTACACCGGCGTTAATCTGCACTAACCCTGCAACCTTTGCGTTGAGGTTCAAGTCCGCTTGCAGCTTCTCCACGTTCAATTCGATTCGGCCTACATGGAGTTCAGGAACACGGAGAAGCACATCTGGGGGAGAAGATCCTGTCGGAGCGACTTCGGGGGGCCTTGTGGACGTTCCATTGCCTGAAGGTGGGCTACTGCTTGTAGGTGGAGGAGTCGAAGGCGCCCCAGATGTTGTTTGCGCAGTAACGAATGTTGCGAAAAGAAGGAGAATGCTGATGAGCAGTAGACGGGTAGAGAACGACATGTTGGGGTGCGCGGTGACAACGACAGCGATAGCAATGAGCGAAGGTGCTGTACAAGTATCCACGAACACGGCCCCAGTGACGCTTAAAGCGAAGGAACCCCGTTGCAAATCAAGCGGAGGCTACGATCATGCACGTGGAATAAGACCAGGATTCCCATAATGGCAATCTCGGATAAAGTCCCTATGCAGCCATTACAGGGGTTCTTACAGGGCTGGAACGCGCTATTTGGAACGTCCTGGGGCATGAACATCTAGAATTCTTGATTCGCATCTGAAATCCTGATTTTCCAAAATGCTGTGCCGAATGGCAGTTGCGGATGCGATCTCCTTAATTTTGTTTTCTGCTGGGCCGGGTGGAGAACGGATAATCGGGCAATGAGCTCATCCTTGACTGCAGCTCACCACTACATGCGATGATGTTGTTAACCATCGCTCGCCCGCCTTTTGCTGATTGATTGTCTTCACCAAGTCGTCGCTTCCTCTACGCTGTCTCAGCTATTGTCGACTTGCGGCTAGTCTCTCTTTTATTATCAGTCAAGATGCTTTCCATACTCCCCACCATCACACTCCTTTCGTTTCCATTTCTCGCGGTCTCGCAATCAGCATCTGACGGGTACACCGGCTACAAGCTCGATGTTAGAGATGACGGCGACCCAACAGCCGTACTCTACGAGACTGAGAACGGCTCATCATCAAACGTCTCCGCATTGAGCCCAGTGCCAGATGTCCTACTCAACGCCTCAGTCCATGTAGGCGAGATCTTCATCGGAGTTGACAACCTCACTGCGAAAGTCAATCTCGATGCGCAGGTGCTCCAGTTGCTGCAGTTCAACGCCGGAGTGGACCTCTCCATCGACAAAGTCGAGCTTCTTATCCAAAATGTCACCGCAAAAGTCTACCTCGAGGCTCGTCTCGGAAACCTAGTGTCGATGGTCAGCGACGTGCTAGACAGCATCGATCTCAATCCCGTGATTGCAGAGCTCGGAAATGGTCTTGGAGAAGTCGTTGGCGAAGTCGGCGATCTAGTAGGCGATGTCGCTGGTGGAGTGACGGGAGGAGGAAGCAACGAAACCGCCCAATCCAAAGCAAAGCGCGACCTCGACTTCCATCAATGGGATCTCCGCAATAATATTCTCTACTCCGTCAACAATTTTGAAGGTAACACGCACAAGCGCCGGGTCCTTGCCCAAAACGGCGACATTGTGGAACAGACGCTTGATAACTCTGGTTCCATCTCTGGAAGCACCATCGTTGGGAATTATCTCACCAACATGAAGTTCAACGGCTTCAATGAGACGGTCACATACAAGGGCGAAGAGGTCACGGAAGAGGAGTACGTCTACGAGCCCTTTTTGGGGTTGTATTCTATCTCGGGTGTGTTTAAGAGTAAGAGCACTGGTGAGGTTGTTGGCACTCAGTTGTTAGCGGAAGCAAGAGGTGGTGGGAGTGCGAGTATTGGGAATGAGAAGGCATAAGTGCAGGGGCATGGACAAATTGCTTTTCGAATATTCATACATCTTTAACATGCTACTGCGCAACATACGCTTACACAAACGGTTCAACGGCCGCCACCACCCTCGATCCGCTGCCAGTGATTGGATAAAGTTTAATGAACTACCGGCCAGCGAACATCAAAATTAGAAAATGCCGGCGCAAAGGCTGCGGCACGAGGCAGCCGCCTCATACGAGCCGGCATTATATACGGTATACGCTGCGGCATGTACGGCTTACTAGCGTAATCAGCGACCGAATTCAGTAATGTGAAGCGCCTGCAGCCCCGAACGGTCACGAACCTCCAACGCTATACCCATGTCGACGATGCTCGGGCGTAAGCATCAGCATAATATCGGCTAGAGTCAGCGGCTGAGCCAAAATCTTTCCAGTTCGCGGGTCGAACCGCTAGTGCTGGTGGCTTAGACCCCGACATAATGCTGAATGAGGACTTTTCGCTGCGCTATAACGGCATGGATTTTCGTAACACCTTTCTTATCACTGACGATCTTCTTGTTCTCCATGTTGTCTCTGACATCCCTTTTCAATTGCGCTTAAGTAAGCTTGTCAATCAGAGACCAAAAGCAGATGCCCTTCCGCAGTCAGCCTCCTGCATATGCTTTTTCCCCCATAGGAATGAAGCTGACAGGTAAGCCGTTTGTGATTTTCTCCGCCGTCAGTCCAGGCGTGGATTTGTCCGCTCAGGGGTAGACTGGGGGCTGTTCATCGCGATCGCAGCCGCCATCGTCGAATACCGCACGGGACTTGTAGTAGCGGTTTCTCTGCCACCCAGCGCTACTATGTTGACTTGGCCCCCTATTGGGAGCATCAGAAGCTATCCACCATGCTGTGGAAGCAGCCTCAGGCGAACAGTTGGTGCAGTTCAATTGAACTTGGCTTGAAAGGTCGAAGAACAGTGATAGAACTGGACATGTTACCTTGGCTTGAGTCTTCGCAGCGTCCATGCTATCAGATTCCTCGCCCATGCATCGCTCTTGGCGGCCGGAATGTTGCATTCGAAGTTGCCATCGCTAATTCGTCTTGGCACACAATACACCGACTGGGCAGTAGGGTTTCCGCCGCCAAGCTTTTCGCTGCTTGCCTTCTTGAGGGTTCTTCTTGGCACCTTAGAACTTGAGATACTGCCGGATATAGTACTCAAAATCTCGAAAGCCTTCTTGAGTTTCTGGTGGCTGCGATCCCAATGAGGAGGGAGTCGAACAAAGCCTTCTTGATCTCGTCGGGCACCAGTTCTTTTCTGCCGCGTGGGCTTAGTTACTCGGAAAAGAAATGTTCCTACTGTCTCATCTCCGTCGGGATAAAGGTATGCCGACATTTGTGCAGCAGTAGTCGCGATGTCCAGTCTAGCGCCGGGTTTCTTGTTTGCATTAGCTACATGCTAAAATCCAACGTCAAAATCGGTTTTGAGAAATTGCATGATGCCTCAAAACCTCAAATGACTGATAGGGGTAACCCAGTGGTTCCGAGGACGAGACTTCCTTGGCGTTGGGTCAGCAAATAGTACAGCTTTAGTTTGCCATTCTTGGTACTCTTGGCCGTAGCGGTTTCGACTTTCCCTTTACAGAAGTCGCCACACTGCGTAACACTATTTTCACGCGTGGTAGGGTTTTCATCGAAAGCACTATTCGGATGATTAGAGCATCTGACTTCGTTGTGGTCAAATCCAGCCGATTTCACTACATCTTGTTCAATCTGTCGTTTTACCTCGCAAACCTCGGTTCGGCAGACGTTGCGCTGACATTGCTAACTGACTAACCTCGCTCAGTTACCTCTTTTGACGATCAACGCATCTTTACTCTGTAAGGAAGGTAGCGTCCGGTTTAACTACGGGCTTAGTCACTGCCCAGACAGCACTGTCATATTTATGGTGCTTACGTTCAACTCACCTTTTCACCCAGACTTCGTTAGCTGGCCAAGTTATAGGAGAAAATGTACCAACCAGTGGCGGAAGAGATCATTTCCCCTACATCGGATCGAGCGTTCCCCTAAAGTAGGATCGGCACACATACGAGATGGCCATGACAGTGGATAACCCTTGTAATGGTTTTCTACCTAGGTATCGACTCTACAGGAAGAACAGTTCCAGTGGCGACTGCTCATGAAGCCCGATGAATGTGCTACTCCATGAGATGGCCCGTTTTCGGGTCATCATAGTGGATGCCACTAAACTCGGTCACTCACGCAGGGTCGCTGGAGCGCCTTGTTGGTGGTCATGACGAGTATTGTACGAGCAGATGTCCCCAACCGCTCAGAAGAAGCAGAAAGCAACATCAAAGACGCGTTATGTAGAAGGCACAGAATGATTGAGAGGCAGCCGCGAGTAGTGGGATTAATCGTGCAGCATCGCTATAGTAGCGAGCTCGAGCCGTGTTTTGTTCTGGTGATTGGTTTCTTAGAAATGAGGCCTACAGAAGAGTCTCTAGATCGATCGATGGCATGTGCCACTCGCTGCTGCCTCTGGGCATTCCAAGCGACCCACAGAAGGATGACTACACCGCAATTTTACACGGTACATCTCGCAGCATACCGGCGGATACTAAGGCGGTGCTGACGGCGACAATACACAACTATTCCGACGCGGCATATATCTCATACAACTTGAAATCAGTATAAGTATCACGGTGGAAGCCACTCAATCTCTCATCACTCCATTCCGCATCAACATCTTCATCCAACACTCTACTACCTACTTCCGCTTCGTCTCCACGATCTTTCCATCTACCTTCATCATGCAATTCTCCAAGATCAGCTGCTTGAGCGTTCTCGCTCTTGCCACTTCTGCCATGGCTGTTGCCATTGACCCAGTCGACAACGTCCAGGTCGAAAATGTCCACATCGAGAAGAGGGCTTTCCCTGTCGCCATTGCGCTCATCAAGGTCATCGGTGGACAGCTCATTGCTGGCGCAGCCAAGATTGCAGTCGACGCGACCAAGGCTCACCTTGAGGTTGAAGGAAACGACTACAAGGATTTCGATTCAGTAAGTCGATGCCGTGCTTGAATCGATCTCTGCTAACAAACCGCCCTAGGCTCGTGAGGCATTCACCAAGACACTCTCCAAGGATCTCTACGAGAAGAGGGTCTCTGGTGTCAAGGGCGTTGCTTGCTTCAACGGCCCCTACGAATTCAGCGCTGGTGCCCAGTACGAAGGCCCCGTCAACGTCAAGCTCGACTGGGACATGTACAACACCGAGTAAGTCTCGAAAGATACTTTATGCCAACTGTATGAACTCCTTTCTAACAGTTTTTTTCTTAGTTACGACTGCTTCGAGATCAAGTCTGGATCCTCTTTCAACAAGGGTGATGGTGGATACATTAACATTGCCTACTACGGCACTTGCCAGCACCTTGGTGCTGAATACCGCTGCTAAGCAGGTTTCTACTCTGATTGCTTTTTCGGTGCTATTGATTTTAGGGCTACTTGAGGGCAGGGGTGATTTAGTGAGGATGTAATCTGCAGTAGGGGTTGACGGGGGATAAATGACTACATAGTTCAATTCGAGCGTTAAAGTCGACTTTAAAATGCCTTTTCATGTTTATCTTTGCTATACGTGATATCTTCTCCTACCTTCCTACGAGCGGAATAAACTCACCGTTTTCTGGAGATAGAGTCCATATCTCCTTCGTCTAAATTACAGTATATTGCAGTATGTCGGGTGTAACAGAAGCCAGCCAAGGCAAAAAAAAGAGGGCCGCTCTACTACGATGGCTCCATAACGCATCTATGAATTTGCTTGCTTATTCTTTTATGAGCGTTATTCGATACTGCACACTGCATAAGTGCATATCGGCTTCTTCTCGCAGAGGCGGACACTGTGCTCCGCAATCTTCCCCTTCCAACACCCACAACGAACAAGCTCTTTTCTACTCCCTAAAACTCCACACATGCTAACATTTGTATATAAGCCAGATATACCTACTTAAAACACACTCACAGAAATAATACGACTTCTCCTGATACCTACTGTTAGTAGAGGACGGATAAAGTCTGATGAACTGAGGTTGGGTAAAGTCGAATGAGCTGCCCTGCGACCCGGCTGCCGAGGGCCGTAGCGAGCTTTACGGTTTACCCAGATGCCCATGCGCGTACATGCAATTGCCGGGAAGCGAGATCTGCCGTGCAGCTCGGCAGGTAGAAGATAGAAGAGTCAAGACCTGTAGATCGTTGATGATGTCACTATAGAGTTTCATGGCGTGCGGCGCTGATTTTCATATATCGGTGTAGTATATTGTATGTGCGTATGTGGTCCATGTGTTTTTGTGTTTTGTAGTTGATGTGTGGTTGATGCACGGCATGTGTCTTGAGCGTGATGTAGTGCAGTGGTGGAGGTATTCACTGCGAGTCATTTTGAGGATGATTAGTTCTAAAGTCATTCTTTTCCTAGATATGTGTTTCGCGCATGTATACCCCAGATAACTTTAACATGAGATTTTTGCTCTCCAATATTTCGCATATGTTTCAGGTACTCGTGGATTTTGCTCAGAACTACCCGCTAAAACACGCCATAGAGCAACCGTGGTAGCATCTTGATATATTTTCTCTTCGTTTCGAAACCAACGCTTTAATAAAATGTATAAAGAAAGATGGAGATAGAGGTAAGTTGGTCGGTATTTAAACTTATTGTACCCTTGGCTTGAAAACGGGGCCAAGAAATATGAAAACCCGTGTTTCGATCTAGACGCCGTTTTTTAGGAAGGTAGGCAGAATTCTAGAGATCTCATGTCTCGAAGTTGATGTAGATTTCTGTACTGACGTTATTAGCTTTGGAGGCATCCTTTTTCGCTATTAGGCGATGCCATAACTGCCAGATTGAAGTCGGTATTCCGATATATGTTTTGCGATTTGCCTGGACTCATTCAGCCAATCTTTTCTAGAATCCTGGATAATGGATAGAGCATCGATCAATAAAACGTCGAGTCCGAGCTTGCAGCAAACTCAATGGCGTGTTTGAAGGTCTTGGGTAGTCTATTCAAAGGTAAAGATTCGATGTGCCGTGGGTGGGACTCGGAAAAAGTCTTGAACGTCCCGTCTTGGCCCCAGCCATGACCCGAAGCGGCGTATTGCCCATGTTGACCGTGTGTCTCCTTCAAACGTACGACACCCTGTGGATCACCAAAGTCGATTATATGCGTTGGTAACTTGGGTGTCTCTGCTTTGCGGCATAATTGGTGCTTCTGGTAGATGGCTAATTATGCCCGTACAAAGTAGAATGCCGCCGCCGAGCCTGTGTAGCCAGATGGGAACGCTCTGCGACCGAAGTTACCACTGCGTGTTTTACCTTTGCTCAACGTGCCGTTACCCTGCTGCCCGGCCGTCCGAGCCGCCCGGCCGTTCGAGCCACCCTGAACACCAAAACAGCAGCTTAACTTGAGG
>JARBXR010000419.1:0-10240 GCA_029100535.1 Stemphylium beticola | reverse complement strand
GCTCTATAAATGCTTCGCTATAATTAGTCCGAGCATCGAGGAGATGGCATTGCTGAACAGAGCTAGTACTATTTCGGTAAAGTCAATGTTCAACCGTAGAGGCTTAGCATGGGATCAAAAGACGCCTGCTTATAGAAACCGGAAGCTGCAAGTGCATGAGAGTGTATGTAGCTGTTGTGATACCCTCTTATAGGGCTATTACGATAGTCTGTTTACATGACGTATCCATAATCCCGATGGGTATAGAAGGTGCTGCTCAAGAGCAGGAGGAACTATCTCACCACCACGTGGCACCTGGATGTCCTTACCTCATGAACCGTCACAAAAACCATTGCGCAGCTGCATGTACACTCTCATGCACTTGCAGCTTCCGCTTTGCATACGCGGCTCAGTTGTCATCGCGCACGGGGCATCGATTCTTCCAGTATACACTTGCTCAGACAAGACTTAGACTCTGTAGATATCTCACTTTGATTGGTCCGAGTATTGAGCATAAGATTGACTTAAGGCAATGCTTACGAAAGCTAGTACTATTTAGGTAAGGTTACGACTAAACGAGAAAGGCTTAGCATGGGACCAAAAGTCGCCAGTTTACAGGAACCGGAAGCTGCAAGTGCATGAGAGTGTAGTGGTGAAGCTCTAATCGCTAGCGGCTGTACAGGGTCAGCAATTTGCAGACGCTGTATGAGCCGCGCCCTTTCTCACCCGTCATCTTCACTCTAAGGAGTCATCCACGGTCAATATATATGACCAGCATTCCCAGACCGATTCCAAACGACCATTCTTCAGTGTTCTCAAGACGAACCTGAATTCTCCCCCACGTGCTATAGCTCTGTTTCGATATGGGAATTCCCTTGCTCCCATACCAAAGTCAGCATGATGATGCGTCCTCGCGAACGCTCGTCGGGCATAACGACTGTATCAATTTTGTGGTTTTTTCAAATGACTCCAGCCTCCTAGCGTCGGCATCGTGTGATGGGACCGTCAAATTATGGGATGCAAACAGCGGAAAATGTCAGCGCACGTTTACCGGCCATCGAGAATGCGTCATTTCTGTGAATTTCCTGCCCCACTCCAATCAGCTGGCGTCAGAATCGGGAGACAATACCATCAAGATCTGGGATATAGAGAGTGGAGAGTGCTTACACACCTTTGAGGGCCATGGAGACTGCGTGAGCTCCGTGGTTTGTTCGCCAAACGGAGAATCCCTGGCGTTAGGATTCCGCAACGGGACTGTCAGGGTATGGCCAACATCACGTCTTCAGCAGCAAGAAAAGGGAACTCATTTCGATATCGACTAGGCGTACGCGTTGAAGCCCTTCCAGGAGTTTCAGCCTTACGCAAGATTCTTACGGAGCACAGAAGCTGCAGCTCTTGGTATCGAGGATGCGAAAGACGTAGTTCTAGGCGAGAAGAAAGTGTGTCGGCATGCCCCGTGAATGAAACGCCATCATTGTTCTTTCTGCCACAAGATACGAAGTTCGTCTGCCTCGATGCAGAAATAAAAATTTCTTAAGATCCACTCTTCTATCTTATCCTTAACTCTATGCCAATATGCATGTGAATTCTCTAACATTCAACATGTGATAGGCTTTCGTATATCCGTGGCTGCGCATAAGCGGTTTCGTTTAGCACATTTGGAACGTGTGTAACGACCGTCCCTGCGTAACGGGACCGGCCAATCAGCTCGCTTCAATCACAGACTTCTGCCCAAAATCTGCAAGTTGATTGGCCAGTCCCGGCACGCAGAGATGGATGTTAACTCATGTCAGATGAAGTCTTTCTGATGCATCGCTGCTGATGATTCCAGAGCACATGACCAGACTTATAACATCGAGTGTCTCTCCGGTCCATCCGAGCGGTACACCACCCAGATTTCTGAAACAGCTGTAGCCATGTTCTCCATTGTATCTGCATTTACAGTTGTATTTCTTTTTTGTTTCCAAGGCTCTGCTTATGCTCGGACCTTGGCCGAAATGCATGTATCCGCCCAAGCCCCGGCAGCAACCCTCAACGGCCTAGTCACAGTAATGCCCCAAAGCCCTCTTGAAGCACCTTCTGGTCAGCTCAAGTACGTCGTGCTGGGACTCGGCACTCAGAATTATACTTGTGCAATTGGTAATGAAAGTGCTGTGCCTGGAACCACAGGCGCAGTGGGTATGTACAGGCTTTGCAAGGCCAGAGGCCCTACTGACATGTTAAAAGCGACGCTGTACGACATTGGCAGCCGCCTTAATAGCAATGTGCTGGCCGCAAGAGCAAAGATCCCTTTCCTATCCAGCCGGGCCTTGCTCTTGAGCGCATACCCAAAAGCGTTGGAGGCCTACTTAAAACTAGAAGGCTACGACCATGTCATTGGCCATCATTTCTTCGATGGTTCGCGTGGAACAAGCATGCCGGTCTTTGCTTTCGACCAGCTTCCTTGGTCGCCCTACCCTATTGCTCACGTCGGCAAAGTCGATGAAATGGATCCTCCAGAGTCCGCCTACGCAGGACTGCAGCAAGAGGGCGCGGTACCGTGGCTCCATCTTACAGACACAGGGCTCTCGGTTGGCGGCATCGATACCGTGTACCGTCTCGAAACGGCTGGTGGCAAGAGCCCAGTGAGTTGCAAAGATCGAAGGGGTACTTTTGAGGTCAAGTACGCTGCACAGTGTATGTAAAATCCTGAGGCGTTCGCTAAGCCTGGTACAGACCAGTTTGCTAATGGTAATTTCAGACTGGGTATTCGGCCCTAGCAATGTTTCTGTAGCAGTGTCTGATGGCTACACGGACAAACCTTTCGTATCGTAGTACGCGTTCCGCAACACATGGCACGCATAGTAATACTACAAGACGGCAGAATACCACACCTCTTCGAACATATCTTCCATCGCTGCCTTGTACCGCACGTTTCCGTTCCTTGCTTTTCTAAGCTTCTGTGAATCCACGTTAACAAGTTTCGGACCTAGCTCAAAGAGCTTACGAGTTGATTAGCAAGCTGGTGCTGACGAGATCATGCCGCGTACACTAGCGATAGCGTAAGACATAGTACAAATTGTAATCGCGTTCCTTCAAGGTTTGGCTGATGCACTTGCTGCCGATCCTTAGAAAAAAGCACTAGATAGCCGTATGTTTGCGTGCCAGTACCGTTGTCAGCGACGTTCACAAGTAGGTCTCCCGTGAGCGCAGGCACACGTTCGCCCTGTTGCAATCTTTAGGGCTATCCTGCGCTGCACTCAGGATGGACATGTATGGGCAATCGATAACCCCAAGGTAGATCTTGAGTCACTAATTGAACATGCAGACCAGACTCAGCTTGGCCTTTAATCCGCTTGGCCGTAGACTTTTCGCAGGAAGCTTACAAAGTCACAGTCTTATCCAGCGCTCAGCAATATACGGCAGTCAAACGAGTTTTTGTCAGTAAGCGAGCAGTGCACCCGTATGGTGAAGTCGTCGTGATAGCTGTCTGTGGTACGAAGAGTTTCAGAGACTGGATAGTAAACCTGAATAACCGCGCTTGTCGTTCCGAGGATGTGCTCGTTAGTGGTCGAGCCCTTGCCTCCGTTGACCGTACGCTGACGGTGCTCAGGGTAAACAGCCGAATTTGTGTCATGCCGGATTCCTGGACGCTCTTAAATCGCTCATCAAACCGTTAGCGATGGCTCTGGCCAAGCACAGGGAAAGCTCGACGCTTTTGTTCACCGGTCACTCTGCCGGAGCTGCCCTAGCGAGCCTTTTGTTTTCACACATTCGATCAGAGGCAAAGTCTTCACTGGCCACCGCTGCGGTCTCTTTCAAGAATGTGCACTGCATTGTGTTTGGATGTCCCCCTATATCCGTCAATCCGTTGCAGAGCCATGAGAGGAAAGAAGCTTCGTTCAGCTCCCTGTTCTTTTCCTTTTTGAACGAAGGTGATCCAATCATCAAGGCAGACGCAGGATACATTGCGAAAAGGTATGGCTGGCGGTTGTCAGCCCGGTCAGTTTTACGCTCTTCCAAGGAGGTCTGGCATGGTCAAGGCATAGATGTTCTAGCCAGGCCATCAAACCGATTCTTTGTACATTCCGGCAGCGTGTTCCTATTGGAAATGGATGCAATCTCACCATTAGGAAGCACAATTGTGAGAACGGTCGATAACGGCGAGTTGGATGAGGACACGCCCATGTCGTGGCGAGTACATGGCATCGGAGTTTACCGAGAGAGGATAGAATCTTACTGGGCTAGCCTTCAGAAGATTGATCACGAGCTGTACGGTGGAGATGCTTCAAGAGTACACGTGGGTGATGTTTGTACAAGGGCATATGTCGAGCAGGTCATGATTGGTTGGCCAAATGTCATGTTTTTCTGAATGCAGACTCTAGAAAAATAGCAACAGATAGGGAACTTAAAGGAAGTGTTGAATAACTCTTATAGCGATCTGATGCCCTCAGCAAAGTAGAATCGGAGCCATGAATTACTAATTTAGTCAATATCAAATCAAGTGAAAAAAAATAGGAGTCGTCCGATCTAACTCATGACGAAAGGCTATTGGCAGGGATGACGCGCGGAGTGACATCGGCAATAGAAGTGACAGCCGGTGTGGGGGATTGCGTGCAGGAAGAATTGAAGGACTGAACTAAGGTGGTACAGTCGCTAGCGATTGCGGCTTCACCCCTACACACAGTCGCGCAACGATCTTGAACATGCCCACGTTCCGTACATGGCGTAGCGCTAGATGTCCGCTGCAAAACAGGCCATGTGATGGGTCGATTGTTGATCTAACGATGACTGTTTTTTGGATTGCTGCCTGCAAGGGTGAAGCCGCAATCGCTAACGACTGTAGATGACAGTTTAGATGAACTCACAGAAGGAGGCTTACTCTAAGATGATCAGAATTCTGCCGAAGCTCCATCTCACACTGTCACTAGACGAGCTAGATGGGGTGGTGGTATGTGCATCTAAACTGCGCAGCCAGTGACGGTCAAAGGCGATTGGCAACGGGTACAACGAGCTTTTTGGGACGCTTGTTTGACTACATACGTCGTACGATCAGCTGTAAGGAAGACCGCGTACCCACATAGCGTCTGTAGGCATCAAAGCGATCATCAGGCCCGACCGACTATTTCAGTGCCAAGGGTAAGCGAAGCACAGCTTCTCAGTAAGCGAACGCAGGACGTTGGAGAAACACGGAGACAGCCGTCGTTAAAAGGCCCTACTTTGCTTCATGAAGGTTCTCGAAGAACGAAATTCTTCCAGACATGACTCACGCTTGCAGTTCATCGCCCTCTTCACCGCTGCGGGTCGACGGACTGACCACAGACATGGAAGCGAAATTCATAGCGCTCCTGCAACATGAGCTGCAGCCGATCAAAGACGAACTGCAAAAGCTTGTATCATGTCAACAGTAATACACCTACAATCTCTGGTGATAGGAGCTGATAAATCCAAGACAGGCTTCGGCTCTTACGATAGAACGCGACAAGTTGCTTGCCGAGTTATACAGGAGATACCCACCGCTGCGTAGCACGCCGACAGGGGTTACAAGTACCCATACGCCCGCGAAGCGCGCTCCAGAGGGAGAGTCTGAGGGCCCTCCATGCATGAGCCCGCGTAACGAAAGCCACAGAGGCGCTGTCTCGAGGCCTGAGGGTCACTCGCCTTTATTATGGTCGAATAAAGTGGAGTCTGGTGGCCAGCTCGCCGCAGCGCAAAAGGACTGCGCTTCGCCATCGGGCGAAATGTACGAGCCTTTCTGAAGGTATTGCGTGCAGGAAGAATTGAAGGATTGAACTGAGGTCCTATTGTATGTTGCTATGAACAATGTATATAGTAAGAGAGCGGTGAGGCGCAGAGCAGAGGTCAGGTGTACTACGTGGTACAGCAGTGGAAACATGAAACTGTGATACGTGATACATGAGGAAAGACTCCAAAACCGTGACAGCCTTCGAATCCATTATCGTTACTAGACTACGAAGACGATACGGTCACCTTGATTGGGTCACCCAGTATGCATTTCGATACCAGTGATCCCGCCATCGCTCCCGAGCTGACGCACTCGGACGGATCTGCTCGGGTGAGTCAGATGCACGCTCCGATTTGGGTCACACAGTAAACAAGATTTTTTTGCTTGTTGCCAGAATCGGGGCTGTATTGATGGTAGCAATATATGGTTTCTAGGCGAATACGTATTTTGCTGCTGAATGAGTGCGAGTGTGATGCGAACATCTCGAGTTATTTCGAACGCCTAGATTAATCGACAGAATCTATTCGCGTCCAGGCTTCTACTATGCCTCACTGTTCTGCAAGCGCTGTTTTGCACCGGCAAGCATTTTAAGCACAAGCGCCCTCTGCAAATGCCCACACTTGCCATCGAAACGATCATAGGTTTTTATGCGATGAGTCTGCTGCGCAAGACGGATGTGCAATTACGGCTTCAACCACGGATGGAGAATGTATCGAAAAGTAATCTGCATTGCTGGTTAAGAGTCATCGCTCGTGCAGCTAGCATGCTCAACCGCAATCGAACGCACAGCTTTCGAGCTCTACACCCGTGCTATAGCGCCAGCAACTTACTGGCGCTCTGCTACACTCTCTTGAGAAGTATCTTCATGCAACCGTCACGTTTCGCACAATCACGTGGGAATCTGCCCGTCTTTTTGATATCTTCGTACAAGTCCTTGAGCGAGCTGAAGCACACGACCGGAATGCTGGGGTTTCGGCGATGATCGACAAGGTTAAAGAGGTTCACGAAGCGAGACTGGAGAGCCTAGACACTATCAGATCCCTGACTGACCCGGCATTTTTCGTCCCACCATGCCATCTGATGTTGCAAAAAGCTTACCTTCTTGCACTGAGTGATGGATTCTGGCTCACTGCCAACCCCAACCTCGCTACACAAGCGTTGCCAGCGCTCTAGTCTGGTTGAATCGTCACCATGGAATTCAATCTCAGCAGCCAGCGCCTTGGTAAGGTGCTTCCGCCTCGTTTTTGCGCTCCAACACATCAGATCGGCTAGTTTTTCGAATTCGGTTGCAAAGGGCGCTGCTGGATCGGGATCGAAGCGAGGAAAATTGAGCCAAAATGCGCAAAGATCAGGAGTCGCCTGATAGGCAGTGTTCCTAGGCGCCGTAACACCAACGGGGCCGTTGCTGCCTTTCTTGAGAACTGTCCAGCTCTCCTGGCCAAGCTCGGAGCCTCCCTTGGGCAATAGATCACCAGAGTTTGTAGGCATGTTGACGATGTGGTATACTGCCATGTAACAGTCAGAAAGTAAAACTGGCATGCTTTCCCCAGCCGTAGAAATGCTCGATCTCGACTTACCCAGGGCGAATTCTGTCTGCAGTACGGATTTGCCTTTACGTTTCGAAGGAAGTGTGTATCGATAGGTGAAGAGAGATCCTGTGCTCTAATAGATGCATTCGCTGAGAGAAGCAATGCACGTTTTGTTGGCCGCTAGCGTGTGGAGACTGCACGATCTACTTGTTGCTGCATTTAACGTGCATCGCAGTCTGGCCCTTCGGGCTACAGTCACTTGGACTTCCAGTTTCTGGTACTTGTAAGCAAACTACAGTAATTAGTAATTGCGGCTTCATCCCTACAGGCAGGTACACAATGATTCTCAGCAGCCCCGCCTTCCGTGCATGGTTTAGCGTTATGATGTTTGCCGCAGAACAGTTGATGGGATTGGTCGTTTCTCCATTTGATGGTGACCAGACTGTTGAAATGCTGCCTGTTAAGATGAAGCCGCAATCGCTAACTGCTGTAATTGTCTATCCCACGCAAGCTTTGTTCTGCATAGCGATCGCGGAAGCCTTCAAGCCAATCAAGCAACAGTGCTTACGAAAACTAGGCTGACTACGTTAAACGAGCTTAGGGCAAGCGTGGGATGAAAGCTGAAAGGTGTGCGAAAACCAGAATCGGCAAGTGCAAGTGACTGTGCTGCAAAGCGTTGACTTAACTGATCACGACCTAATATATCGCACAGTGATGAAGTACGACTATATTCTGGGCTGTCCAAGCTCGGCAACAGGGTGTGCAATCTCAAGGATGCAGACGACTAATCTTTCCCCTAGAGATGCGATTGTAAAAGATTTCGCTGGTCAGCATAAGCAGCTTCGGCTGAAAGATCCGATGTCTGCTGGAAGAACGTTATAGAATGCGTACATACGTCTTCCGATCATTTCTATCCAGAGTTATTATCTGCATCGTTCCTTCCGTGGTCTCATGTGATCAGCAGCCCTACTCCCTCCAACAATTACCAGTTCGACGCGTAATCAACAGCCATTATGCAATCTGAAAAGTTTTTCCAAATAGTTATATGTGTCGACGTACCCGATCCCGACAATATTGCGATGATCCTCTATATCTTTGCGGTGTACGAAGGACGAGTGGCTATTATACTATCGCCTCGGATTGTGGATCTGAGTGTTGCACGTTATGGCGAGGAATTCCCTGAGATGGTGGAGACTTTGGGTTTCAAGACAATGTACGAACCGATCAAAGAGAACCAAACACCAACAGTCCGTCAGGAATGGGAAGATTTCTTTGAGCCCGACCGCACTCTTTTGGATCGAAAAGTCGTAAAGGACACGGAGCTGTACATGCGTGTCTCAAAGATGCGTATTGTAGAGTGCATAGAGGAGCAACACCCTGGGCGCAACAACTACGAGATTTTCTGGGATCCGGAGTCACTACGCAAGATCAAGGAGCCAGACATGCGTCACGCACTTCATGTGGCCGACTACGCGTTCAACTTCGACGACACCGAGAGGGACGAATATCAAGAAATCATTAAGAAACCCAGCGGACCTATTTTGCGCAAGTCCCTTCGTCGTTTGTGTAGAGGATACATAGGGAGAATCAAGAATGTCTACCCCTATCCAACCGCCGAGATCAGTAACATTAAGAGGCTTTTTAAGGACAATTCCGAAGTCGAAGGCGCCACGCTTGTTGTCGGGGGACCCTTCACGGAGGCTCTGCAATACATAGAAAAGACCAGATCTCGACCGAAAAAAGTTTTCGCAATGAAGGGTACTCTCACCAGGGATCGCAACACTGCGGACAGGCCACAGTTCAACATTGCAAAGGACGCGGAGTCTGCATACGAATTCTTGAACAAGGTATCTCACGAAGAGATTCCAATGTTTATCACCCCCACAGAATGTTGCAAAGAAGGAGACCCACAAAATCCTTGCCCATATGCGCTTCAAGAGCATGAATACAAGGAACTATTTAAAAATAGTCCCTTGATGTTAAGAATCGTGGGGCAGTGGCTCAAAGAGAGAGGGGCGACTCAATTCCTCGCTTTTGACTTGATAGCCGCAATCCCGATGGAAGAGAAGATCTTTGACTGGGTTAAAGTCAAGTATAAGGCCTGTAAAACTGGGAAGGTTGTTAAGGATATCAAATTCTCTACAACAAAAAAACAGTCGTGTATTAACATGGCCAAGGCTGACTATGAACTTATGTCCGAAAGGAAGGAGATAATGCACAAACAGGTGAAGAGAGCTTTCCCAAGAGACTGGACCCTGCCCACTGGGGAGTGAAGACAGCTCGTTGGAGCCTCCCGTAATGTCGGTGGACATGCTCGGAAAGCAATAGCTGTTCGACCACGGCTCATCCTAATTGGAGTACTATTATCGGTATCGCGGATGACTGTGGACAGGGTGACAGAGAACAAGGTGTTGAGTGTGGATGTTTGCAGACCTAGTCGGGAGGATTGGTCGCTATACACCCTTTCTCTCGAGGTATTACGGAACTCTTGCGATTGGCAGCAAGGTTCCCTCTGCCTGTGTGGAGGCACGAGTAAGCGGAGAAGAAACAATGAACTGTTGAATACCATGCTGGTCAGCCCAGAGGACAATCTGCAAGCAGGGAGTGAGCTGTACAATGCGATGATGCTGACATGTGCTCACCAATAATGCCAGAATGTGTCCAACTCTCTATCTCTCTTCCGCTTCTTGAGCACCGCATAAGCAAGGTCATGCGTACGGTGTGTTGTGCAGCGGGTCACTTTGGTATTTGTATATGGGAGGCCTGTTGATGTAGAAAGCCGTCGTTGAACTTGAATGAACTCGGGTGATTGTACTACATGCTTTTTGACTATTGAGAATCTCGCACGTCTACTTTCGGATGCAGTTTGCCGCGTTCCAAGATGACAGAACAACACACAACTCCACCCTCTACCGACCACACGGATACGAAACAGGGCATGCCCAAATCCGAGGTTCATGTGTCTCTCGATTCAGAAGCTGCGGTCGGCGTGAGCGATGCCTTGCAT
>JARBXR010000418.1:0-10247 GCA_029100535.1 Stemphylium beticola | reverse complement strand
CCCAGCGGTAAGAGTCTGCCAGCAGTCCGCCCTTTGTATCCTCAATGCGCTTTTTGTCGTCGCACGGGTCTGTGTTGTGTATGTCTCGAACGCATATTTCGAGCTTGTCGATCTCGTCCTTTAGACGTTTGAATGCGCTGGCCGCCCCTTCGCTGTAAGCTGGCGCCATCTCGACGTCGAAGACGCCCGACAATGAGTACCATGCATCTTCTTCGCGTTTCGTCTGCCTGTCACCTTTCCACCGCAGCCGCTCGTGAACGCTGAAGCGGGAAAGAGGAGCTCCGTCGAGCGCTTCGCATGGAATACCGGTGATCTTCTTGATTACTGACCTTAGTGATATCTTGTCACCAAGCCTCTCCCACTCTTGAGAGAAAAACTCCACAATGTTTGGTGCGAGGAGCTCTTGAAGTGTCCAGCCACGCGTGAACCATCGACTTGACCTGAAGGCTGACTCCCAAGTGAACTGGGTAAGCATATCGTCGAGTTTCCTCTTCTTTGTTGACACGTCTGATAGGTATACGTAGCACTTCGTCGCGTTTTGGTACCAGCGAAACATGGACTTGATAGCAAAAGAAAGCTCAGCCTTGTCTGTCTTGTCGATGCAGCATGTGTCAACCCAGAAGTACTGCAAACAATCTTGCTGCGCTTGCTCTCCACAGAAGCGAATCTTCTTGTAGCCAGACTTGTGCTTGCCGTCGCCTTGTGCAAGGTCCGCGAAAGTCACCTCCTCTGCATCTACCCCCCAGGTGTGTGAAAGTATCGCATAAGGGGGTATCGCGCCATCGTCGAAGCTGGTGATCGTGAGGCGACCATCGTCTTCGTACCTTAGGAGACGCATCGACTCGTGCGGGCGTGTGGTGGGCGCGCGGTGGAAACGAAACGCGAGAGGTTCGATGTGGCAGCCTAATTAGTAGGACGAGGGCGTGATAGCCGTGCTGTGTGCTGTAGAGGTCTGCGGAAGAGGAGGGCAATGGTTAGCCGTGCGGCTCTAAATGGTTCGATGATAGAACAGCGTTCTCAAA
This sequence comes from Stemphylium beticola, assembly GCA_029100535.1. Lineage (NCBI taxonomy): Eukaryota > Fungi > Ascomycota > Dothideomycetes > Pleosporales > Pleosporaceae > Stemphylium > Stemphylium beticola. The sequence continues at coordinate 9,225 of JARBXR010000418.1, read as the reverse complement.
TGCGCGAGCTGATTCGAGCGCGCTGTGTTGTTTTCTTGGTCTGGCGATGGCATCGTAGAAGGCCTTAGGCGGGGTAGTTGTGGCTTCGCGCGCATGCAGAATGCTAGCCGCAAGGCTGTAGAGCAGCTGCAGCCATGTTGGACGCGTCTCTGGCGCTGCGAGCTTAATTAGCAGGGTAGCAAAGACCCAAGGCGCGTTGATGTTGCCTAGCCTGTACTGATACAGGACGGAAAAGGTGAACCCAAGCGCGCCGTACCGTGCGAGCTTGCCAGTGCTCTAGCGACCAAGTAATTGCGCTAATCACTAATTAAATGACGCAAGTTCGTCTTATGAACGTCTGCACTACATCGATCACGACTGTAATCTTTTATTCTACGCTATCCACACAACGTCCAGTTCAGCATACAAATGACTACAGTAGATGCGAGGCCCAAGTGTGTTTTCTAGTACATGCGCGCCACAGGGACCCTGGGTGACGGTACCGAGGCCTGCGGTGGTGCCAGCCCTTCTCTCGCTCGCGCTACTTTTCGCTTTGGCTCTGTTGCGTCTGCCTCTGACGATGCTTTCGTACGCTTTCGAACCCGTTTCCCCTTAGCTTTAGTCGCCTCAGCAGCCTCCATTTTAGCACGCTTCGCACGTGCATCTCGGAGCTCCTCGTAGCCCATGACCTTGGCCGTTCCCAGCACCAGCGACTTCGTTGATCGTCGCACCTTGGCTTCGTCGTTAACTTTTAGCAGGAGTCGGATGTGGTTCTGCTGAAGGGCCCCCTTGGCGAAGGATAGTTGGGCCGCTTTCGAAAACTTGCGGAGATGTCGCTGTAGGCTTTGCTTGCTCTTGTCGTCGAGAGCGTGCGCGTCCTGCTCGATGATCAGATTCTGCAGGGACATAAGACCTTCTGCTGATACTAGTGTCACAGGGGTTGGGGGAATTTGCTCTTGGGAACTCGGCTCAACGATGACTTTGTCGGCTGTCGATGCGGTCGAGGGGCCCATGGCTGGCTTGGGCATAGAGTTAAGCACTCTGTCTGGGTTAACCGGAAACAAGCCACTTGCCGCGAAGCCGGCCTTGATGTTCTTAGCCGTAAAGGCCTTCGCTCGTGCAGGGCTGAACAGAGAAGTAAAATGCTCCTTGCCGATCGTGTTAACACCTCCCCGCTCCAGTCTTTCGACCTGTTCGCGATAGGCTGCCTTCAGCGAAGCAAAGACAGCGATATCGCACGGCTGCAGCTTGTGAGAAGTGTGCGAAGGAAGTCGACACAGCACGATGTTGTTTGCAAAGCGATACTCGAGAATCTCTAGCGTCTCATGCGTACCAAAGCCATCGCAAATGAGCACTCGTGGCTTGTTATTCGCTCGCTCCTTGATTTCTGGATCAAAGATCCGCTTCAGCCACTGTAGGCTAACGTAAGAGTCGGTGTAGCCGGTAGCAGTGCACGCATACTGCCACCCAGGGGTGGGAAATGTAGTCCAGTTGCTTCGGTGAGTGGTCGCAGGCCATATGATCAGAGGGTTCAGATACCTACCGTCGCCGCTGATGCACTCGATCGCGGTAACCATCTTGCGCTTCACACGTGCGCCTCTATAGCTTCGCATGTCGTTCTTACCTACCAGAACTTTGGCCGAGCCGAGCATCGATAACATCACGCCAGTCTCATCCATGTTGTACACGTTCTCTACTAAGATGGCTGGATCTCGCAACAGCCTTCCTATCACCTCAAACCAGTAGGATATCTTCCAATACGTATTCTTCTCGTGGCGGTTCCAGTCCAGTGCTCTGACCCTTCGCGCTTGCGTCTCTGGATGGCGTTTCTCGAAGGCGCGTGCCCAGTTCTTGTTCGGCGGCTTCGGTGGTCGGGCTTGCTCGGATCGCTGGCGGGCAACGCAGAAGGCGAGGAGGGGTATGAACTTGATCCGCACGGGCTGCCCCAGATCAGACGTCTGTAGGAGAAACTTGACAAACGCATCCTCCTCCCACGGGCTAAGATACTGTTGACTCTGGGCCTTCTCTTCTATCGAGCGGCGGCCCTGAGCACGGGCATGAAGGGTAGAGCGAGGAACCTCGCCATGGTCTGCAAGAGCACGATAAGAAGTGGGCACGACAGGCGGAAGGCCCTGCGCCAGCACTCGACTAGCCTTGTCCATGAGAACTATGGAGCGGAAGACCAGAGCCAGCGGTGAACAGGTTGAGGCATCTCCAGACAGCGCAAACGGCGTTAGCGGCCAAGGTCGCGCCACAACAGCGCGGCTGAGCATCTGGCCGTAGAAGCTTCTAGAAAGCCGCCAACATGCGCCACAGCTATTTTTAGCGAACGATCTGTTACAGGTATAGCGTCGAATTCGTTACGATACGGTACATGGATATCTGAGCACGCTACTGCAGGCTGCCTGCATGCCAAGAGACACTAGCTAGTTCCAACGCGCTGGAAGGCTTTTGGCGATCATCGTCTTCCATCGGCGAAACTGCTGGACTATACACATATTAGGCCAAAATATCCTTTGAGTTTCTAGGATACCTTCTTCGAGAATTCTGCTTTTTAATAGACCCTCTAACTTTTGTAGACGTCCTTTACATTGCGAAAAGATAGGGGTGTATCGATAAAAGCTTAATTAATAGCGTTAATAAAACGATCGACAGTAAGGGTAATATCGCGAAGATTTGTGCCGGAGGCTGATGCTATAGAAGGGAACCAGCTCTAGAACATTAATATGCCGACTACAGGTCGACAATCTTGGAAATCTGAGATAGCGAGGCTCCGAAGCGAAAACTGTCCCGTTACACCGTGCGTCCCAGCACGCTTGGATTGACATTAGAGGGTTCAAAAGAAAGAGATTAAGAAAAGAAGAACAGGCCTTTGCTGTACTGCGGCAAACACATACGAGCGACCTAAGGGTCTATGCTACAAACCCACACTCTTCCCGACCCAACACCCACACCAACTATAGTTCCACTCACAAACAGACTTGCCATCAGTCAGTTCAGTCAGTCCGGAGGGCTCCGGACTGACTGAACTGATGTTTGAAGATCACTGAACTGGACTGAACTGACTGCTAAGACTTTTTAGGTACATTAAAACTGACTGAACTGAACTGAACTTGCTGCTGCTACGGACTGACTTAACTGAACTGGACTAATCTAAATTGGGCTGACTAAAGTCGAACTGGGACAGCTGCTCTTGTATTTTTGAAATTTCTTCCTCTGATAGTAATTATATAGTTGAGTGAGCGTAAATAGCGCTAGCCTTAGATAGGCATAGCTCGCTGAGGTGAGCAGTGAGCGATGAGGTGAGGAGCAGGAGCAGTAGAGACCCTAAACCGTGACAATTTCTTATATCACAATAAACTATTTTACTCTATCTTATTGTAACTTAGCAGAACAGTGCAAATATAGGCTATCGACCTTGTCTGTTACTCTCTAGTATCTACCTACAGCGTCTAACGTTCTAAACTGCTAACATGCTATCGCCGCTTCTGCGGGGTTCAAGGGGTGGCATATCCTAGCTGCCGTAGAGCGGAAATAGGCCGCTGTAGTCGTCGACCGCACGATGCTACGATCACAACATAAAGTTTCTAGGTAGAAGAGGGGCTAGTGTGTCTATTCCGAGACTATCTAAGCTATGCAGCCGTTGCTGGTGTTGTTAGGGGAGAAAGTAGTGTCGGCGTTCGATATGGCTGTTGTTCCGCTACGAGTGGGTGGACGTTACACTTGCACCACAGTGTTAAACGGTATGATCATTTGACTGTTCTGTTGTCCCACCGTAATGCTACAACCCGTTCTCGATCCATTCCCTCGCAAGGCTTATGACATCTCTAAGCGCGGCTTGTGCCAGAGGAAACTCTAAGAGGGGCCGCTTTTAACAGACCTGCTTAAATTCTTATAAGTCAAACACTTCCTCCTACAGGTAAAACTAAATATTTAGGGGCACTAGTTAGTCTCGTGTTAATATCTCTAACGCGCAATTAGATAAGTACGTCACTAGGGTCACCTAGGCTAGCCGTGTGATTAACCTTGCGTTACTGCGAAGCGAGTACAGATAGAAAAGTCCGCGGAAAACAAAGTCTAGGTCGGTCAGAGACCAGTGCGGAATGTGTACTCGGACGGAGATTCCAGCACGAGCCGCACACTGCTGGATAGCCTCAAAGAGTCTGCCACGGTGACACTCGCTTTTGAAGGAGGCGGCGCAACACTTGATAGCAACGGATCGCAGCCTTGGGAACTGCTAAAGAAGAAGCAAGCAGTGCTCAAAAGCGTTCCTCTTAGGCGCGTCCTCGGTATATACCAAGTTGCCATGGGGGGTTAATTCACTGGATTCATAACGAAGCCGCCTACACACACGCTTTAATTGGTTATAGTCGCCGCCACCGCACCGCCACGGCGCTTTCGTGACGCGACGTGAACAACGGCGTAGCCGCGTGAGGAGGCTTCCGCTACGCGATATGTTCTTGACCCTGTTACGAAGGATCCCCACACCCTCTCTGCCAATAGTATAAAGCAGTCCTTCGGCATGGTGCAGCACGTATCCATAGATCTCGTCGCGGAGCTCGCGCGGCAGCCGGAACAGCGGAGGAGAATCATTCATGGCCGAATGTTCATGCACCAACCGTACAGTGCGGGGCCTGCCACCTTCTTAACCCTAGCTGACTGGGAGATTTAATTCACATGGTACGCACTGTCTTACAACCCACGCAGATCCCGCAATCTACTTCTTCTTTTTCGTCAGCACGTCAGCATGTCAGCAATACCCTATGAAGATCGGGAGCGACATTTTGCTGGCCCAGCCAAGTACTGCGCTAGCACGTATATGGCGGCTCAGCTTGGACTCTTCTCAGATTATTTGACCGCATCAGGAAGCTGATGATGCAAATATGCTATTGAGCACTATTTTCTGGAAAATCAGGCAGCAGAGGGGTCGATTTAGCTCAAACCAATCGCTTAAGACTTAGCTTGCATCGCCTTCTACTAAAAGGGTTGTGAGACTTATAGACGGACAAGGATCGGGTCTATACGCGATGATGATTCTGATCTTCAGGACTCGCATCCCCAACATCGCAGACGAACCCACGTCTTAGCCTCCCAATCAATGACGCTGCCTGCCTTGCAACCTTTTCTGTCGGACGGGAGATGGAATCTCTGCAGGATATGGGCACGTCACGTCCCGCACAAAGAAACCTGGTGCGTTGCTCGTCAGTTGCAGACAAGAATAAGGTGTGAATATGGGCTCGTTACCTAGTGCGGTCTGCTGGCGCTCACTGGTGCTTGCTGGTCCGATACGCACGACTAAAGTAGCCCAAGAAGACCGAGATTGAGAGCCCTATTTCCATCCACTCTTCGCAACCCTCGTCCGCTCCGGCAACCCGTCTGCATGTCTAAGATCTTTGACGGGACGACAACTGGCGCGCATTGCGTCGGCTTCTGTGATTTTGGCGAGTGCGGATGTAACAGCGAGGAACTAGGCGGATATCGCTTTTTGCCGCAGCCATGGAGACTTGATGTTGACCTCATGAGATCGCAACGTACGCTGGCTTTTTCCGTGAGGCTCGTTATAGATCAGTTCAGACAAGGCAGATAGTCAGGAGATGGATCTTGAGTAGTCGACGTGCTTCAGCCGGCGCAGTGATCGTTTAACCTTCCATTCAAGTAGCATATATGCCAGTATCGATCTCCAAGGTAGGAAAAGCAGAGCAGTATCGTTCTGCCTGCCAAGCTATTCAACGCTGCGCCGCTGACATTCGATTTGGCGTGACCTAATCCAGTGATTGTCATGTGAGATATCATCCTTTGTCGCAGGCTAAGCGCTGTCGGAGACCTTGTTACTAATAACGCCGTGCGATGACCTTTATATAAGCTTAGCTACGAGGCTACAAACAATACAACACAGACACTCTTTCCTAGTTTTTCTGTCCACAATACCCGCACCCAACCGTGCGACATCCTTCTTACGGCACGATGCTATATCTTGCATTTGCCATTTCGCTTTCCTGTCGTCCATGCTAAGCTATTCTCGCCTAATAAGTGTCTTACTAGTCCCCGTCAGCAGTAAGGCCTGCTGACAGCGTTCGGTAAACTCTCCGCGCCAATCAAAGCCTGAGGCTTGCACGCGTTAGTCCCTATACGGCCGAGTCGTGGATCTAACGTCACCGGGCCAGGCGCTAGCTAAAAAGGGTAATTGATCTTCCACCCTTCATCGTCGTGATTGATCCGTTGCACCTGTGTCCAGAATGATTACAGTACCAGCGAGGCCGATCGTGGCATGACTTAATGACGACTGTAAGCGCTTTCCAGGATCTCTCGGCTCGGTGCAAGACTACCATGACAGAAACCGTGCCGTAGTGGCGCGGCTGCTGACAAGTAAGCAGCTTACGCTGCTCAAGCCGTCATGCACACAGAACTAAGTGACAGAGTGCTGGGTTTCTCGTTTTAACCTTCCAGTACAACCGCTAGCGATTTCAGTTTCACCCCCACGTGCAGCTGCACAATGGTTTTGAACAGTCTCACCTTCCATGTATGGCTGAACACTAGATTTCGGTCCTTGAACAACCGATGTAATTGGTCACTTATGGATCTAACGTCGTCGGGTCTTAATGTATCATGCACGCAGGGGTGAAGGTGCAATCACTAGCGGCTGTACGGCAGCACAGCGAACAAATTCCTGGGATGGTACTTGCAACAACAAAGCACATTTACGCAAATCTCACTAATATGCCAAAAATCTTGGTTCAGGCAGCCATACACCATATTATTGCGACTACCCGAAAAAGGGGACGACTGGAATGATGCTTTAGTCTCACCTGCCGAGCTTGCAGACTTCTCAACAATCAAGCTAAATAAAAGGTTTCAATCAACCAACCAAGCGAAGCTAAGGAGATATTTAAACCAATCAAGACTATTTACTATTACTTCCTATTCTTTTACGCTATTGGGCTAGCCTATGACTTATTTAGGAGCTAATCTTATCTATCTAATTTACTCTTTCCGAATATAGCTATCAATCCATCCAAGCTGACCTCCTCGGCTTGATTGGCCTAATCGTTGACAGGTCTGTATGTAAAGCACAGGGATAACGATCTTCTTCTACACTGCGTTGTCCTGTTTAGGTTCATAGCATTGTCTTGCGACTATACTAACTTTGAACTCTCTCATTGTACGTACATCTTTCGGTCCAAAGCGATGGCTTCGTTTGAATAAGAGATAGCTTCGTGCACCATATGGTTCGTGTCATATCTTGCCAAGTTTGTGTTTCTCTCATAATACTCGCCACAAATTGCACCCATCTTGTTCGAGCCGCAGCCGTTATAGCAAGCCCTCACACAGCCACATATGTGATTAGTGTGCTAATTGAGCTTACATACGCAGCCATTTGCCTTCTCACGTACGGCTTCCTCACCTATGCAACTCCTTCGAGGTCCGATCCAGCCGCCTGTTTACTGAGCCAAGAACAACGTTCATTATTCCAGCTGCGGAGAGCTTCTCATCACCCGCGCCAGTGAAAGGAACAGTATCCACGATATCCCTGAAGTCGTCATCCTTGGCTAACTCAGCAAGCCCGTCGTCCAGCTGCTTTAGGTGCTCACGCGCACCGGGCTCCCAGCCCACCTGGAAGAATTGGATGCCGACTTGCCACGCAGGCGCGTCGAGCTTCTCAAGCTTCTTGGCGGTCTGGATGATGGTGGATTCAACGTCCTCCGAGGGCTCGCCTTTGGTGATGACGATTATGTTCATGGGCTTAGTCTTGTCGTCTCTTTTGTAGCGCTTGAGATAGGGCTTGAGAATTTTGTTTAAACGCTGGCCGGCTGGAGTGGCGCCGCTGGGACGCACATTCTGGAAGATCTCGATGATGATGCTGGCTTGCGTGACGGACTTGTAGTGGCTAGAGTCGGGATGGTTCAGGAAGTAGATGACAATACCGTCTTCGTCCTGCGAGGTGCAGATTGGGGTGACGGTTTCGAGTGCTTCTTGCGTCTCTCTCTAGGAACGGCCAGCCATGGATCCGGAGTCGTCGATCAGAAAGACAGTATTAAAGGTCTTGAGGAAGGCATAGGGATCGTTGTCTGAAGTCATGGATGCTGATGATGGCTTTCCCAACAGGTCCTGGCGTGTAAACCGGAGGGGCCTCGCCGATAGGTTCGGAGTTCATGTTAGAGCGATCTAGAGATATGTAAGTATCTGGAGGGCTGAAAATGAAGTGCAAGTGCAATGAGGGGTGAGTTTTGTACTCACGCTGCTGGTGAGTCGCGAGTGACGAGTGAAGACGCTCATCGCTGCTTGAAGTCCATGACTTGAGCTTTAAGCAGCATCCCTTTACTTTGATAAACGTGCTTCCGCGTTGTTGAGAAGGTCTGGTATTGAATCACGATAAAGAAGAGAAATGAAGCCACCCAGCTGCGTTGTGGTCAATGAGACCAGCGCGGGGGCTGGGCCCTATTTACATCTCCAGAGTCCTCGAGATACCTGGTCAGCCTCGGAGCGCCTCGTTGTGCGCCTAGGCCAAGGCGCAGCCGATTTGCATTTTCTTAGCGGCTGCGCAACCTACAACTATCATGTCCGTTTGCCAGAGATGCCAACAATCAAATCAATCAAGCTTCAGGCCCTATACTTGCTTTGATTGGCGCTTTCTTGGTGTTGAGCTTGCTTTGATGGGCTTGATAGGTTAATTAGTGAGGCTTGATTGGTGAGCTTGATGGGCTTGATTGCTAGGTAGCCTTAGGAAGCTCCGAAGAGTGAAAAAGGCGGTTTCTAGAGCTAAAAAAAGGCAAAACGAGAAGTTAGCATAGAGTTTCGAACATAAAGCAAAAAAGGCCGCAACTACCTGCTCTAGAAAGAGGTCTTTCTAGGAGCGCGTTTAAGGAAGAATAGCAGCGTTGCGTAGTATATAACCTGAATTCGTATTGCGTGCGAATAATCAAGAAAAGATAAGATTGTATCGCTATCGCCGTTGAAACCTAGCTACTCGGGAGTCTCTACGTTGAGCAGAGTGCTTATAAGCTATCCTTATCGTTTACTAGCAGTATATGCCCCTAACAGCAGTATATAGCAGGCACAGTAACCTCTCTAAGGCCTTTAGATAAGATATATCGAAGCTTAAGACTCAGTAATCGACGCGGAGGCAGGCGGTATTATTTAGTGGATGGGCGTTGTAAGGTGGGCGAGACGCCTATTTTAAGAACTAGTGAGCTACGCTATGCTAGGTATGTTAAAGCTGTAAGAAGTAGCTATCCTGATGACCCTAGA
>JARBXR010000417.1:0-10248 GCA_029100535.1 Stemphylium beticola | reverse complement strand
CCCCCCCGACTGCGAAACGACACTGCTGGGAATTTACTTCAATGTCATGTGAAACATACGGACAACCGGAAATTGGCGAGTCAATACAGTGCAATTTCAGTGCACAGCTGGGCAGTTCAGAGCGAAAACTGTCTCTCCAGTAATCGCCCAGTGGATCGCCTCAAAGGGTTTCGAAGAGTATGTTGTACAACTGCTCGGCCCTCACCATTCCTCTCAGTAACTCGTTCTTCTTTGGAAACCTAAGGAAGCGTCCTGAAGCTAAACGATCTGCTACGTAGACACATAGTTCCGCGCCTAGGCCGGACTCGCCCGTAGATACCCGCTGTTAGTCTGATCCTCGCGTACCCGGGCCGTATGGGAATTGCAGCTGATATTATTGTCCTGCAGATGGAATATCCTACAGGCTTTACCTCTTCGGGTCCCCAGCATCTGAAGATGCTTGACGCAGCTCGCCTACTCTTTCCACTTCTAGAGTTATTAGCTACTCATAAAAAGGTAGTGTCGCCCACTCCAAGGCTTCTCTCGACTATAGCTCATAGAGGAGTTTCTAAAACTTCATCTTCTACTTCTATTCCAGCGTTGGGGCGATGCGTTGCTCCGTTTACTTTGTCTACGTATGTATGTAAGCCGATAGATTTGCTTTTTCCAAGCGGTGAAGCTTGCTACATGTATACTAGGTTTGGTTGATACATTTGCGTGAGTAAACTTGATCGGATCGAAGTTTTAGTTACGCAGGTTCCTGCAGCTAGTCATCATCCCAAGGTCTCGATGCTGCATGTTCGGCTGTATCCGTCGATTCGGCCATGGCAGTGGAGTGGATGAATATACGGCTACGCTGCAGCAGGGCTTAGTTCTATAGCAACCTCGATACACGACGTGCAGGTTGCATGTGAATGTTGCAGATGTATTAACTAGTAATTTTGGGGCAGTATAGGTATTTCCTCGGTATAAGTAGGATGGTCATCCATGCCCCATGAGCGGACAACTTCTTTCTTAATATACCCTGTCTTCCGTGTCATTCGATCAAACCAATATATACATCATCCGACATCCGCTCAACATGCCTACCACGCACGGAAATTTGACACTGTCCGGCGACCAGCTTACCGGAAAATTCTTTGTTGACCACCTTGCCTACGTCTTCCGCGTGGCTTTAACGACAAACCCCCGGGAAGTCGAATTCGATCCTAGGGAAGCCGTACTTACATACGGAAATACCGCGGAACTCAACGGCAAATGCAATTTGGAAGGGTTCATTACTAAAAACAATTTTGACCTCACCGTGGGCGACAACCTTGAGGTCAAGGGCGCATTTTCCAGGTTCATTCCTGGCATGTACCACGACCTGTTCGCTGAGGGTGAGGGCCAATGGACGATCGAACAAGGGTATAATTTTCTTGCCGTAAGTGGTGTAAAATCTAGCATTGGAAATAACAAAAGCCTAGTCTGAAAGCGTCCTGAAGGCTCCACGGGAGGTGTTGGAAAATGGAGAGAACAAACAGGAGGGTCAATCGACGGGGGATGGAATGAGTACCATAACGAAACGCCAAGTGTACTTCTTGCAAATACAAGCATTTACCGTATAGCTTGAGAAGCACTCTATATTACAAATGTTTCGTGATATTCTCCACATACGATCATAGGATCTTGAGAACAAGGCTTCCCGTTTGCTCAGCCCTATTTAAGCAAGACACCGGCGGATTAGTAGTTAGGTGGGTGACCACTAGCGAATCCCCGCTGTCGTATGTTTTTTGCTCTTGCATGTCTTCTTTTTTTGTACTTTGTTATCAGCTTCTCTATGCTTACAGTGGCCGTTCTTGTGTCTTGGGTTATCTTCCATACTTGTCGCCCCCGATCGCTCCGCCTTTGCAAATATTCACGCGCAGTATTGAGAACCTGACATCCATCGCTTCGTCGCTACGGTCAAGGAGAACTCAGGTAGAGTAATGAAGTTTGCTAGATTTTTGGTGTTGATTTCGTATGCATGTCTTTACTCTACCATACAAAGGATATGCTCATTCACAGGCCACGGTGAGTCACAATGGAGGCGATGCCAGCGGAGCAAATCACCAGGGCAAGCGATATCAATCCAAGCACACCAGTTGAAGCCCCCGTATCTTCCTTATCACCCGTTTCGTCCGCTTCTATCTGGGAAGGCACTGCTGAAGTAGGAACTGTGCCAGGGTTGTTGACCAAAGTGGGCATAGCAGTGGGTACCTCTGCTTGAGATGGCGACTCGGTTGGCAATAAAGCCACGATACCACCGGTGTCGCTGGTGCAAAGCGATCTGTTATGTATGAAGCACTTGATGGGGTGATAGAGTACGATGACTCCGGGACAGATGTCGTCACAACCCATGTGCGGCACTCTTGCACTGAATTTACCTCGGGATGGATGTAGCAGCATTGAGCAAGGGTACCCAGATGGCCGTAATCTGGATCTCGAAAGTATTGATCGTAGTGTGGCAGTGGATCCCCCTCGAAGCCATCGATGTAGATCGGACGGCCATAGTCATCAATGGTGAAATTGCCAAGCCAGTGTGACTAATTGAAAAGAAGGGGTCAGTATAGTTAAATGTCGCGTCTCGCGCTTAATGCACATACGGCTTGTGGATGATGTCGTCCAAGAAGTCTGTACGTTTCCTCAGACCCGGACAGTCTAGGCCCTTGGTGTATTGACCGCTGAAGTAGTGCGAGAGTTTCTCGATCGATCTCCTCCCAACCCCGGAGGTGCACAGACACTTGTGGAATCCCACGTTGCCGGGCGGACAGGAGCGGATTGCGCCCGCGATACTGAGCAGTGCAGCGGCTGGATCGACGGAAGGGGGTCCGTTGGCCAAGACCGAGCGCGGCTTCAAACATATCCCGTCTTCGTTGTGGTAGAAGTCGTCGTAGGGGAATTCTGACGTAAAATCGCCGTCTCCTTCGTCGAAGAGGCCTTCCTGTTCGCTTCGGTAGATCTGGAAGTCGTCGTCCCGGTTGTCTCCGTTATTCGTTTTGACGCAATCGAAGATCGTCTTAAGTTCGTTTTGCTGCATCACGCATTTATACTCTTGGTTCCAGAAACTCTCATTTTGGAATCTCGGACAGTCTTGCTTGTTGCGGTTGAGGCTGCAGAATTGTTCTTGTCCTGATACCGCCGAGAGAAGGAGAGCGACGGTGAACCAGGGCCACGGAGAACTTGGATAGGACCATGTCGCCGAACAACGCGAGGTTCAAATGAATGATGCGTTGGTCGCGCGTTTGGTTAAGGTTCGCGAATGGCGAGTTGATGGGGCGGCTTGCCTTCTTGAGGACAGGGCTGCTTTGTTTCGATAAGTTGATATCAAGCTAATAAGCCTTGCGCCCGATGCATGTTTCGGACCCCAAATCAAATTCGGACAATGGGCTCATACGGATTGCACGCCTGATTCATCTGCCCCACTGCTATGGAAAGACACACTGGTATGGCTTGGCAAGATGGGGCCAAACTATAGTCCTCCAATTTTGGGAAGGCGCCTTACCAGCACGAGTTCGCGAAGTATTGGTTTGGGTGTGATAACATGTGTTGGCAGTACATGTGAGGGGTGCATCGAAAGGGCAACCGTTGGATCAGACGGCTCGTGTGTCTTGACGTGCCGGCGCGTATTTCCGTCGATCGATACGGTCGGAAATCCGGCCAAGGACCTGATTGTTCATTTGTTGGACTGTTACGCGAGGCTGACAGGCGTTCTCTTAGACTGCTGGTCTTAAATCGCATTGCTTATCTTGAACTGGTATCCAAGTTTAATCCATATCAATTTGGCGCGGACTTGACGAAAACATTAACCGTGGTGGCTAGACCCCTCCAACGACCCTAAACACAGGGCACGTGTCATGCTACCAATAACGGGTCAAATTTCGCCCTGAGACTCCGGACATTTGTCTCTAACCGAAACATCCCACCGCAATACAACGGCTTGCCTTTCCATTCGGCAATGTATCTGCTTCGTTGTGATCCCGATGGTAACATCCCCCTGGAAGCGTTTGTGTCACGGTTTGGGGTCTCTGCTACTCTGTTCTATAGTGGCAACTCACCTTTGGTAAGGGCGCTATGCCTATCTAGGACTAGCACTGTTTGCTGTCACCCACCTACATATACTGTTTGTAGCCTCACACAATACAACCTCACCGAACACCAACTTTTTAATTTTATAGTACCCTTTAAAACAGTCTTAAAACCCGCTAAACTAATCGCAATATAGCTCTGAATCTACCTCTACTATCCTCTAGTCGTGTAGAGTACTGCGAAGGATAAGAATAGTAGACGTAGAGACCCTAGATTATTCTTTAGCGCCTAGGAATCTAGCTACAATATAACTAGATAAGTGTTACAAACAACAGTAGGTCGAATCCTTCGGTCAAGGGAAGCGATGCTGGAGGTGTAACACCCAGGCCAAAGGCCTGCAGTTGGAAGGATTTGGTCCCAACATGTTTGCTTCTTGCACTCGCGCCTTGGCCAAGGTACCTGCTCTTAATCTGCGCTTCGCGCAGAGGAGGACGGGCAAGAATTATTCTCTCTCTCCTACTACTACCCCATCTAGTGTAGTAATACAGAGCCATCCTCCACTATTCTCTTGCAGTGTGAAGCAAATACTATTGCCTATAACTGCCCCTTACAAAATAATTCTTCTCCCCCAGGGCAAATAGTCTGGGGATGGCTCCCTCCACACGATCAGGCCACCCAGCCGAGGTGGCGAGCCGAAGCTCCAGCATCTCAACCCCATCACGAACACCGCGTGAGGAACAGGAACAACAAGAGGATGGTGCACTCGCGACACTGGATGAGCGCATAGAGGCAGCTAGGAAACGACGCGATGAACTCCTAGCCCTCCAACACCTACGCGAGCTGGAAGAGGAAGTTGCGCAGCTAGAAGGGCGCGGACAAGGGCCACCTCCAGCTGAAGCCAACCTTCCTCTGGCGCGGAATCTCGCGACCCGCACCCAGAGCGCAGCTAGCCCGGCCGGCTTTGCGCACGTGAGGCGCACTTTGAAACCAAAAGACCCAGTGGAATACAAGGGAAAGACGATCAAGGAACACCGCGAATTTATCCGCTCCTGCGAAATAGCCTTTCGGCTTCTGCCACAAGAGTTCTACACAGACCGCGACAAAGTTATCTGGTCAATGCAATATCTAGGAGGAGATCCTAGGGAGCTCTGGTACGCGCACTTTGAGCGCACCTTCGAAGCGCGAGGAGAGATTCCAACCTGGGAATACTTCAAGCAGTACCTGCTGGACTTACTCTCCGATCCCATCAATCGCAGCCTTGAAGCAGCTACAGCGCATAGTCATGCAATGCAGCGAAAGGATCAAACCGTCCGCTCGTTTGCCACCTACCTTGAGGTCTTGGAAGATCAACTTACGGCCTACACTGAGGAACAGAGAGTTCAACACCTGTTCACTAAGCTAAGGCCTGAATTGCAGCGAGCAATCACCAACTACCACCAGATTCCGGCAACAAGAGAGGATCTTATTGCCCTAGCATCGACTCTAGAAAGAAACCTACGCAGAGCACCGGCCGCGCATGAGCAACCCACCCGGAGCGCATACAAGGGGAAAAGGAAGGAGCTCACTCCGCCGCCTTTCTCCCGCAGCGCACCTAAGAAGACAAAGGATAAGCACGATATTACTTGCTTCAAGTGCCAGAAGAAAGGTCACTACGCCAACGAGTGTCGAAGCAGTAATCCAAATCAGCTGCCAGTTAACATCAACCGCACGGAAAAAGGCCAAGCCTCACTGCGAAGCCGGGATTAGTGAGGCGCATACCTATAGACATTTTACCCGGCATGAAGCGCACGTGCAGCGCAAGGGTTGACTCTGGCCCAGAGAAGGAACTTGGGGTTATCCTAGATTCCCAAGCGGACGTTAGCCTAATCAGCCAAAGGATGGCTGTAGAAATGGGCATGACGCCTATTGAGAACGCAGAACTCCCAAGACTGGGATGGATTGGCGCACAACGTCAGAGCACCTACGCGGCGTATGCGTTTCAAGTGCGCCTTTCAGATGACAACGGCGTGGAACGCTGCACCAGCGTCACGGCGTATGGAGTGGACAAGGAAGGGGTCCCCTTACTGCTAGGAAACCCTTTCTTGCAGCAGGAGGATATTTTGATTGATTGCGGCCGTCAAAAATGGCGCTGGGGCCTTACAAAGTCAGGTATCCAGTTAGCAACTACCAACAGCCTTCTAGAAGACGCGGAGCACACTAGCTCTACTACCTACCTTCTAGGAACACTGCAAGCCACTGGTACAAGTTTGGAATGCGAGGCGCGCGTGTATGACATTCACGCAGCGCAGGAACCGCGCATCCCAGACGCATTACTGGACTACGCCGACGTTTTTGACAACGAGAAAGCTGCGACTCTTCCAAATTACAAGAGCTCAGACCATGCGATCCCTATTCAGCCGGGCAAAGAACCGCCTTACGGACCATTGTATACCCTCTCTTCTCGTGAGCTGCAGCTGCTCCGAGAATACATAGAGGAGGCCCTTCGCAAAGGATGGATCCGCCACAGCACAAGCCCTGCTGGTGCACCAATTATCTTTGTACCAAAGAAGGATGGTACACTCCGCCTTTGTGTAGATTATCGAGGCTTGAACGCCGTTACTGTAAAAGATCGTTGCCCGCTACCACTCATAGGGGAGACGTTGGACCGCCTGTTGGGCGCACGATACTATACAACTCTCGATCTTAAGGACGCCTACTACCGTATGCGAATCAAATTAGGAGACGAGTGGAAAATAGCCTTTCGAACCTGATATGGGCATTTTGAGTACTTAGTTATGCCTTTTGGGCTTACTAATGCTCTAGCAAGCTTTTAAGCCTACATTAATAGGGCTCTAAGTGGGCATTTGGATCACATATGTGTGGTATATCTAGACGATATACTCATATATACCCACGAAGACGATATTGCGCTACACTGGCGCGCAGTACGTGCTGTATTGCAATCACTGAGAGAAGCCGAGTTATTTGTGAACCTCAAGAAGTGCACTTTCGCAGCCAACGAGGTACATTTTCTTGGGTTCATTATTACAAGACGAGGCGTACGCGCTGACCCTGCGCGTGTCGAGACTGTTGTATAATGGCCAACGCCTACTAACACCAAAGAGTTGCAATCGTTCCTAGGTTTTGCAAACTTTTATCGACGCTTCATCAAGCAGTACGCTGAAGAAACCGCACCTCTCACAGATATCTTGAAGGGGAAGCAGTCCTTTTACTGGAATGAGGCTACGGACGCTTCATTCAACAGGCTAAAAAATCGCTTTACATGTGCGCCCATCATGCGCCATTTCGACGAGACACTTCCGATCCGCATTGAGACGGATGCGTCCACGTTTGCTATCTCAGGCATACTGTCACAGTTGTTTGAAGACGATAAGTGGCACCCAGTCGCTTTCATTTCCAGGAAACTCCAGAATGCGGAGTTGAATTACGAGGTGTACGATCTAGAACTGCTGGCTATCGTATATAGCTTCAAGCAGTGGCGGCACTACCTAGAGGGTGCACGGCACACCATTCAAGTTTTGACCGATCACAACAACTTGCGCTCAATCCGCGCAGTACAGAAGCTCAACCCGCGTCAAGCACGCTGGGCTCTTTATCTGGGAGCTTTTGATTTCGAGGTAAAACACCGTCCAGGAAATACTAACCCTGCAGATGGCCCCTCTAGAAGAGCGGATTACGAGCAGGAAAACCCGTCCCTGACTCAGTTGTTGCCTACACTGCAGAACAAGCTTCTAGCAAGAGTAGAGCATGGTGGAGCGAGAGGATCCACACCCGGGCTCAGTCCGGTGAGCACGTGTGAGATGCACGTAGCCAACGTTTGCAGAGCCGTGAAGGTCCCTACTGCTGGCGCCATGGGATGCATACCATGCGTGCCACGCTCACTGGCTAGGGTACTAGTCAGTAGCGAACCTGCGCCAGTAGAGTCGGAAACTCTAATAGATGTTCTGCTCCAGTTGCAGCAAAGGGACGCCTTTGCCCAGCAACGGGTCGCGGACTCTAAGCGAGCAACACGCACTCGAAGCAGCAGAGATGCGCCGGTTTGGCGCATCGACGAAAAGGAAGTCCTGAGATACAATGGCAGAATTTATGTTCCAGAGGAACTAGCCATCAGGCAAGAGATTTTGTCCCAGAACCATGACACACGCATGGCAGGCCACTTTGGCGCACGTAGGACGCTTGAGCTAATCGGCAGGCTATATTATTGGCCGTCGCTTGGTCAAGACGTCCAGGAATACGTGAGGACGTGTGCTGTATGTCAAAGGAGCAAAGCTCCACGACACAGCAAGTATGGCAAGCTATCACCGCTGCCAATCCCAAAGGATATCTTTGAGGAAATTACTCTTGATTTTGTTACGGGGTTACCACCAGCAAAGAACAGCTCAAATTGCGTCTTTGATGCGGTGCTCGTGATAGTCGACCGCCTCTCGAAAATGGCGATCTACATACCCGCTTTGAAGACCTGGGACGCGAAGCAATTCGCTGAATCCTATTTTGATTAGGTCGTCTTACGGTATGGAATCTAGAAAGGTATTGTATTAGACCGCGGTTCGGTCTTTACCTTAGTATTTTGGACAGAAATCTGCTACTAACTACAGATAAAGCGCAGGCTTAGCATAGCCTTCTATCCGCAAATGGATAGGCAAACTAAACGTCAGAACTAGACTATGGAGCAATACCTTAGGATGTTTACTTCGGATAAGCAAGACAACTGGGTTTCGTTATTAGTAATAGCACAGTTTGCTTACAACAATTCAGTCCACGACTCAACAAAAGCAACCCCCTTCTACTTAGTGTATGGCAAGCACCCCTTACTCTCCACGCCTCCTGAGGACAGCAGGCAAGAGGGGGAGATGCCAGACGCAGTCGACAGAATTCAGCGCATGCACAGCGCACGCGCATCGGCAAGGGAACACCTACAGAGAGCACAAGAGTATCAAAGTCGATACTACGACAAGAAACACAAACCAGAAGTTTTTCACGAGGGAGATCTTGTGCTCCTTAGCACAAAACACATCAACCTAGCCCACCAACCTAGCAAAAAGCTCTCCAGCAAGTTCATTGGGCCATTCCGAGTACAAAGCGCAGTTGGAACGCAGGCATACCGCCTACTCCTGCCACCTAACTATCGCATTCACAATGTATTCCACGTATCCCTCCTAGAACGATGGAATTCTAGGGATAACTACGACGACAACACCCAACCACCAGAGATTACTGCAGAAGGTGAAGAAGTCTGGGAAGTGGAAAAAATCCTTGGAAAACGAACTAAGAAGGGCCAACTACAATACTAGTTGAGATGGAAAGGATACGATGAATCCTGGGATACCTAGACCCCAGCTTCAGATTTCGAAGATATAGAAGAACTAGTTCAAGACTTTGAAAAGACACAAAGCTCACAGCAGCGGAAACGGCGCAAAAGATTATAAAGAACTCGTTCATAGCGCACTTCAGGCGCATACCTGCTATGCAGGATTTTGGGTATCTACGCATACAAAAAATCAAAAAAAAAGACAAAAAAGACAAAGACAAAAATTTCTCAGTCACCACCACTACCCTCGCCACCGCCTGAGGCGTCCTCCATCTCATCATCATCCTCCTCAAATTCAGGCGCGCCACCTGCGCCTTGACTGTTCGCCAGCGGCGGCTGACCCGCGGGAGGCACGGGAGGCTCATCCTCATCCTCATCGGAGGAGGTGTCGTCATCATCAGGACCACCAGCGCCACCACCCTAGAAATATTAGTAAAAGAAAAGAGTCTAAGGATTTTGCAAGCGCATACCATCCTGGCCGCATGACCAACCAGCTGCTCCAAGGCTGCAGCAATCCTGCGCTGCTCAACCAAGATCAGACCCAGGTAGTGAGGCGAAGTTGTCGGAACTTGAGTGGGAACTCCCAAAGGAGTTCCCGAATGAGCGGCGACGCGGCGGCGGTTCGCGAGCTCCAGATTGAACTGGCGCTGGCAACGCGCAAGCTTGACGCCGGCAGCAATCACTCCAGCGTCAGTCTTGGGGGTTCCGGCGGCATTGACGGCAGCATCGTACTGACCGCGAAGTCGGTACAGGCGATTGAGGCGGCCGTTCATCTCAGTGGGCACCTGTTCAGATCAGCTACGGCGCAGTGCTCGCGATATATCTCAACCTCTTACCAAAGTGCAGCCACCCCGATTGCCAGCAGAGCAATGCTCGCAGCGGCGATGCTCCGACTTCTCGCACATCTTCTTTTG
>JARBXR010000416.1:0-10252 GCA_029100535.1 Stemphylium beticola | reverse complement strand
TCTCGGCGGTCGTAACCCTGTGGTCTTCCAGAAGACCAGACTTGCCAACAAGCAAGCCAATCAAGCCGGTCTAACTATATTCAGTAAGATCTTAACCTATGCGAGGTAGGCAGTTACCATATTAGGTTAGACTGGCTTGATTGGCTTGCTTGTTGGCAAGTCTGCAGAAGACCCATTCCTCCGAGCTGCGAGCAGTAGTGTGGGCGTCGACTTTCCGCAGGTGGCAAAGCAATTTACGTCAGGCGTGCTCGTAAGTTTCGTCTTTATGGTACGGTGCTCGATGGTACAAAATGTTTCCGTTCATCCCTTCGTTGCGATTTAGGACTGTTGGTGGGTATAGCCTATTGTTAGAACGTACTAGCTGCACTTCTTAATCGTCTAACGTCCATCCTGTCGAGGCGGGACACCCTGTGTGCCGGGACCGGCCAATTAACTTACAGATCTTGGGCAGAAGTCTGTGAATTAAGCGATCTGATTGGCCGGTCCCGGTACACAGGGTGTCCCGCCTCGACAGGATGGACGTTAGATCTTGTCAAGTAATAACTAAATTTAAAGAACCTTTGTCAGCCACAGTGTGGGCTTTAGGGTATATGACCTAGGTTCTATCCCATCTCTCACTCACAGGCTAGTACGCACAAGGCTTAGCGCGCACAGCGCTAGCCGGCAGAGATATAGATCTCAGTTCCCGTAGCACAATACACAACACGATTCACTACATGTTCTATCCTAGTGCTACTGACAACCTTCGCTCAGTCTTTGAGGCTGTAGAACCTGCAGCTACTGGGCTCGATTTGGTCGTTAAGGGATTGCGAGTCTGTTCGGTATGGATTGCACAACCAAGCAGTAGCGGAAGCACTTCATCACTTCGATGACCCGCTAGTCTCTGCCCTTGCGCGCCGAACAGCTCGATGATTTGAGGTTGGCTAGCGAGGACTAGTGTGAAGTCAAGTCATTTGCTTCCATTGCGCTCCTACCGGTCGACCTTAGCCTTGATCACTCATGGTGCCTTGTGCGAGAGCTTTTGCATGAACCACGTTTTCATGCCCTGAGCTACACGATGTGCGCTCTACTCCCGCTTTTCTGTTATCCAGCACCGTTCATGACTGTGATAAAAGGGCGGCACTAGTCTGACGTGCTATCGGCAAATCTGATTGATTTACTTTGGTGGAATCAATCAGCGTGATATAACCTTCCTTTTGTCCCTAATCTTAGTGTTCTATCTTCTTTTGCTAATAGACCTCAACCTACAATTTTACTATTTAGCTAAGGCATCGTGTGTTGTTTGTAGTGCTGCAAAATACTATCTGCGGCGAGCCCAACTAACTTGAAACCTTCCATGCAGCAAGGAATCAATTGTCAGGCATTGGGACATCCGTGCTTGCAAGGCGAGGGGACCTCACAAATATGTCTCTAGCCCCACGGTATAGTATGGCAGTCTTAAGCTGTCCGGCATCAGACGCAATGCGCTTCTGGCCAAGGTGTAGGTACTCAAATGTAGAGTCTTCATCCAAGTCCTTTTGATTAGCAAAGAATCGTTCAATCGTGATCTTCGTTGCTGGAAATTGATAACCTGTGCCAGGCTTGAGATTGGAGAAGAGAACGCCTACTCCGCTACAATCTTTTGTTGATGGTATGCCGAGCCAGTGGACAGGGGTGGCCGTGTCTTTTTCTACCAGAAGGTCAGACGAATTCTCCATCCACTGGGATTGAAATCCTCTGGAACTGGAAACATAGGGGGAGTCCGTCTGCCGAAAAGGGTTTGGGGTATCGAGCGCGAAATCATTAAATGAGCCGTCCCTAGGGTCGAGCGAGGGTCTTACGGGGTCCATGTTGGAAAGAATACATGTGCCAGTACTATAGATGCTGGAACCCATTGTGCTTGCGGCACAGATCGAGTCCTGTGCCGTTTTTGAAGCTTCCAGATCACCCCATTCGCATACTCCATGCCGCCTTGTATCCGGCGTAGTCGTGCCTGTCCACAGGCGCAATTGAGCGGCAGAGGGTAGAGTACCTGAACAGTGCTCGTCCGCAGATTCCCGGAGGCAAGGTCGCTTTGCGGCTGTATCTGAAGAACCAGAGTCTATGTGTCGCACCCTTGTAGCAGTGGCAGACAAGGGCCGCTTCGTAGAGGATGTGGTGGACATTGAAGTTGTCCGCGATCGCTGCGTTTCGACCGATGAAATGATCCCGGAGTCGGGCTCAGGCAATGAGACTGGTGTAGCTGCTTGGACGTCCCCTTCCTCGGGTCTCGGCGCCCGTTCAGTATATAGATACGGCAGTGGTGAGCTGGTAGCGTCGGTGCTCGAGGAGATACAAAGGCTGTTAGAGCTGCTTTCGTCAAAGGGAAGGCGGTCCCGAGTAGGAGAGGCGCGCCGTTGTGCAGATGCTGGAGATCGTGATGAAGGCGTCTGTGCTCCATCATAGGGAGCCTGTCCAAGCAAGAAGATACGAACAATGTGACTGACCATGTCAGCTTGCGTCAGGGGAGCCTCCAGATCGAGAGTTCTATGAATTCGATCGTAGTACAGACGCTCTATGGCTGCCGGTCTCCTAAATAGCGAGATGCCATGTCCTGTCTGAACCTCGAAAACTTCAGATTTGAGGACAGCTACATCGTCAGACGGCCGAATCTCAATGGGATCGGTATACACGACATCGTTGGGTAGGCTGGGCGACCCGCGCTGCACGTCAAAGCTTCTGAGCTCCTGCTTTACGAGGTCGCTAAGCTGGGCTTGAGTGACGGAGCCTTTAGGAGGTGCGGTACGGATCGCGTGGAGGAAGGCATACTGGTAACACCGCTCGATGATCGCCTCCTTCCGTACGGCAGAAACTGTAAGAAGACCTAATGAAAGGGATGCATCGTCAAACTCCCTACCAAGGGCTTCGCAAACCCTCTTTCGCAAGGTGTCCTGCCTTTGGGTTGGGTTTTCACTTCTCTTCATTTTATCTACAAAAGACGTCATGGGTTGATGGACTCGAGTGTACAATAGCCTTACGTCCTGAGCAAACGTTTCCAGTGTCAGAATTGGGCCTTGGCGGCAAATTGCCGCCTCGACATTGTTTCTTAGCGTGGCATCTTTGAGACGGGGGAGCATTCTCTTTTTCTGGAACTCATCTTTGACAAAATCACGGTCGCGCTCGGAAAAGCATGGAGCGCGAGATTTCAGTTGCCTGATAGACTTCATGTCTACATGCGGCACAACGCTCGTATTCCACTGCAGGGTAATCTGTTCCCACTGGGAGTAGATCGCCCGAATGTAGTTCTCAACCTCCTGCTATAGGTTGGCCATGGTCCAGACTGAAGCCCATGGCTCAGTGGGTACTCACCTCGTCACACCAACATCTGCGCACGTCAGTCAGATATTGAAATGATTTCGTTTTCCACATCTCAGGTAGTCGTGTAAGTGCCCTGAAAGCGTCTGCGACGCCCGCAGTTTTGATGACGGTGTCAGCAGCAATGAGAACGTGCGGTTTTTCTTTAAGAATGTGCTGAGCGTTCGACGCCTCGGCTTTTTGCGTCTCGGCACTAAAAAGCATACGCACGGCCTCGTGCTGACTTTTTAAACCCGAGTTCGGAGGGTCTATAATGTCTGATAGAGGATTCATTAGCGGGCGGCACGAGATCGATGCGCCTCGATACTGTCAATCGTGGCTGGCACCCATTAACCCCAAGCTTGACTTACCGGTGTTGAAAAAATCGACCACCCACCAGGGTTCTCCTAGTTTGGTATTACGGAAAAATTGCATCAATCCCCAGGCCGGATCAGATCTCGCTACTTCCAATAAGGCCACGTTCCCCGTGATGCTGACCTCTTCTTCAAACTGGAATACCGGAAAATCGTATGGTCCATGCCTCGCAAGGTTCCCAGTATCCCCATTTTCCCACGTAGACCGAGATATATCTGCCCTCAGACGGTATTCCTTTCGCCACGGTTCGCATTTCTCACGCTTGAACAGCTCTTTCAGTTTCTTTTGCTCTTGCTGGCATTCAAAGCGAACTGGCTCCGAAACCTGTGCTATCTGAGACAAGGTTACGATGCCGGAACCGAGGAAACGTTCATGGTCAGTACCGAATCGCATTGCCGCCGTTTTTTATTAGGGAAATCTTTGAGGAGTTTCTCACAGAACTGTCGCGACTTCGCGTAGCGTAGTCTTGCATTTATGACGTTCAGGAGGAATTGCTTCCAGATGCTGACAAGTCGGCATTGTCAGCACTCTGCGCCCTGTCACGCACACCGCAATTGGCCGTCATACGTGCATGTTTATAGTCTTGTTTCATGATCTCGTACCGTTGGCCACCTTCCCTCAGCCAAGCAGCATTCCCTCATGTCGAAATCTTTCAAGTCTTTCAAACTTCACTCCCACACCGAAGCGGACAACCTGAGCCAAAGTGCTGGGATTGAAGAACTTACGACGGGTTTCACCCGGACAATTGGAAATGTTACCTTTGCTGTCTTGCCGAGAAGTAAGCAAGCGGTGAGATACGTTCTTGTCCACAAAATTGAAGTCAAAAGCCGGGAAGGTTTCGAACCAACCCGTGTCCAACGTGAGATCGCGGAGAGGCTTGCAAAACTCGAAATCGTCACCACTCTGTTCACACTCGATGTATATCAGGACGCCGCCATTATTCCCAGGTTCACAAGAGCAGCCAGTCTAGGGGATATTTTCGGGGTGCAGATGTACAAGCCCTTCGACCCACGTCATATCCAGATGGTTGGTGCTGATGTAGGCAGATCCTGCTGTGTAGCAATTAGAGCGCTGACCACTACAGATCATGGCTGGGCTTCAGAGTTTACACGGGGTTGGATTACAGAGAGGTTCATTTTCAGAGCAGGACATCCTGTTGGTTGATCGCCAATATACGTATGGCTTCCAGATTGGTAAGACATCGGCTGATCTGAACAAAGCACCGCTAACGGCCGAAGCTGGTCTCGAGAAGTGCGAGAAGGCTCGTGTTGATGGCCCTATGAACAAAGATGATCTTCAATCGTTGGCAAAGATTCTAAGCCTTCTTGAGAAACAGATACAGAGACAGCCTCCTCATCTGATCAATACCCCGAGGTCCAGTATACGAAATTGGGGAGATATTGGCAGCATAGAACACAACATAGTTTCTCCGCGTCCCTCTGATTGGGATCCTATCCGCAATGAGCTAGATATCTATCTCGAAGTCGTGCACATCTTCGGCACCCCTGTGGGAGGAATCCTCGGTCCAAACGAATAGGGGTCGTAGAAGGGCTCTCGTTTCAGTCGCTAGCCCTGTATTAATCATGTGTACTTTTTCTCCAATTGTAATTCAGATAGGCAAGATAGACATGTAAATAGGAGGAGTTCTTGAGTATAGCCATACAGAGTCTCGAGGACAAGATCTGTCACTGTTTTGGAGTCTTTCCTCTTGTATCACGTATCACAGTCTCATGTCTCTACTGCTGTACCACGTAGTACACCTGGCCGCTGCTCTACACCTCACCGCTTTCCTACTATATACATTGTTCATAACAACATGCAATACAACCTCAGTTCAATCCTTCAATTCTTCCAGCACTGCTTGCACTAACCTTTATAAGATCCGACACAATAGAAGATCCCGGCTAGCACCCGTGTAAAATAGTCAGAGATTGCGGCTTCACCCCTACAGGCAGCATTATAACAGTCTGGTCCTCATGAGATGGAGAAAAAAACAATCCCATCAACTGTCCTGCGGCAAACATCCTAGCGTCAAGCCATGCACGGAAGGTGGGTCTGTTGAGAATCGTTGTGTACCTGCCTGTAGGAGTGAAACCGCAATCGCTGACTACTGTACAAGCTGGCTGCTGGAAAGTGTATCATCACAGCCTCGCGAAGTTTGACGTCATTAAATATTCCAGGTGGCATTCGAATGCCGGAACAAGTCATCTTTCGCCGTTCCCGTGAACAAAGTCGTATACTTGGGATCCTGCATGCACAGTGGGCAGATTGCTTATATTCATTGGATCATGGGTCATGCGCATGCGGGGGCATCAGCGGTATGCTTACGCCACACATATAAGCCGCAACTTGCTGACGGGATTTTCGGCATCGTTAATCACCGGAACCTCCCCCTCCAAAGCCCTTGAACTCTAGGAAGTACTAATACCGTCTTTCTTGAGACCATGTTCGGCAGTTCTATAGTCAAAACGAGCTTCCGCCGACTCGCGCGCCCTGCATGGCTCGGGCCTCGACAGATACTGCTCTGGTGCCTGTGCTTCGCAGCATCTGCTGGCTTCGTGATCTCTTCCTTACTTACTGTCTTTTCGGCAGGCTCGACGATCCGCTTGGTGGCGGCTCTTTGTGGAGTGCTGATGACGACAACAGTGCATAAACTCGTGGTGCTAGAGCTTGTAGTTGTATTGCTTGATCGTGGGCGTTCGGTATCCGCGATAGTCGTGGAGACGGTCCTTGGGTAAGTGGGCACAATCGAGCCCAGATTGCACCGGTACTCATTCCACCAGCTATTGGACAGAGAGCGCTCTGGCAGTTGTCGGCGCTTGGACGGGCCAAGACGCTCTTATGACGGCTTTTATTGTAGGCACAATTGCGCTAAATTCACTTTTCTCTATTGGACTTTGCTTCCTAGATGGCAAATATCGCACCGGCGACATCAGATACGCAGTATCGATGGCGTCCATACACGCACGGACTCTCCCGGCGGGCTTGGCGCTGTCGCTATGCGCTGCCTTTTCTGGGTCAGGATGGGGAAGTAAGAAGCCCTCATTCCAATCGCGGGTTATCAAGGCTCATTCAGATCTGCAGCATCAAGCGAAAAACGCCCATGGGTATATTGCCTTATAGCTGCACTACTGCTACTTCTTTTCGCAGGACATCTCTTCTTTGTGTGCAAATTGCATAACAGGAGCGCGCGGCTAATGGACAGTTTCGAAAGAAAACTATGGCCAAGTGATTCAAGAGGGTCTATCGACACTCGTGAGAGCGGAGACCGCGCTCTAGCATGGCACAGTGGTATCGAGAGAAGAATCGGCATCCGCCAGGCTTCCCAATTGCAAGAAGAAAGAGATGCATGGCTCCGGGATCGCATGACACTGCCGAAACAATCGGATGGATATTCTGAAAAGCGTCAACCTTGGGACAGCGCTCGAATAGCGGCGATGCTACTGCTCTTCTGTGGAGCGAGCCTCGGTCTGTGCGTTCAATTGGTCAACACGCTGGCTCCCGAAGATACAGGCAATTCGCAATCTCCACTACATGTGGGTTATATCTTTCTTCCCGGCTCCATGGCAATAGCGGGCTTTATCGCCATGCAACTACATGGCCACCTCTGCAAATCAGCACTGAATTCTGGTGAGGTACTTCACCGCGCTTTCTTATCGTCTTTCCAGCTGTTATATTCCACCCTACCCATCTTCATTCTCGTTAGGTCAGTGGTGATCTCTGCACAAAGCCTCGAGTTCTTTGATAGTTTCCAACTGCAGCTTCTGGGGATCGCTGTACTCCTTCCTATCTATACCTTAGAGGTGGGTGGTGACGATTGGTAAGTGGGGAGATACCTCCTCTGTGAGTGCGCGCTGATTTTCTACACTAGGCCCACAGGCGGAGCTTTGCTGTTCTTCTACATTGTCTTCGTCAGTATGGTGTGGTAGTCGTCATTTTCTCAGATATGGAGGGACGATAAGCTACGTGAGACCTGCGCGTATATAGCGGGGGAGATTAGCAAGTGATTTTGCATGTTAGGCAACGTGGTCGTCTGGAGTGTCGTAGTCTCCGATGGGGGTTGGCGACCATAGCCTGCTGCAACGTCGTTTAGGAGCCATTCGTTCACACAAACACGCCGCCAATAGGTTTTCTTCTTTATGCGAACAGATCAAACTAATCTGCATCTGGCTTTTCCGACGACGCGTCGAGACACATATTCACCATGATGTTCCCGTAAGCGAGATATACACCCGGCGAGAAACGCCAGTTTTGATAGGCATCAAATGTGGAAACAATCAGCCCAATCAATTTTCTGGCTTTGTTTTAACTTGACTGAGCAAGGGATTTCTACCTTTTTGTAACTCACACTAAACCTATTAGAATCTAGCCAATTATTCTACAGCTTTTCTTTCTTATTGCAGCTAGCACACTATCCAAGTAGGCTTATTAAGAGAAAATAATAGAATAAATCGATGGGCAGTTTGTATTGAGATAGATGAATTAGACGAAATCGAGACTCTGTCGAGAATCAATCACTCGAATCAGAAACTTGGCTGTTCACAAATCTGTCAGGCACACGAGCCCCCGCCCAATATACTCCCTAGGATCGACAATATCTATGGATCTATGGTTCAGATACCTTTGCTACGTCTATCGGATTGTAACAGAAAATATGCGATGGTCGTGGTTGGACCGTGACGCAAAGCGGAAGTTCAATTAGCTGCTTTCAGAACACAGGGCTTTCCTTGTTGCAGGGAGTGACCTTAGGGAGGGAAATCATTTACTAAATAAACACTTCATTAGATCGAACTTGGAAGATGCGAGCCAAGAATAAATGTGGTGGAAATTGGTTTAGGTTAAAGTTGAATTCATCTTGCGGAGAGGCATAGCTTAGCCACGTGTAGAGAAGTTATCACAAAGCATAGGGTTTATCTGCATAGTGAAGCAATTTTGTAAATTTAGGGGAACTAATTACGGATCCGACCCGGGGCGCATAGTCCTACGTGGAGCGCCCACTTGGGGTCATTCTTATTGGATTCGTCCAGCCAAGCGGTCCTACTGACGCCAAGGAGTGTAAGTATGGCTCCCTGCAGTAGAGTTCATTGGAATACACAAACTTCTCCCATACTTTGCAGCGTAGGCAGTCGCTCGATATTACGTCCTTAACTAGCCAAGAGCGTAGCATACAACGCCTGCGACGACTAAGCCAAGTGTGAGACTAAAGTAGGATGCTTTGTGAGACATGGCATCACCAACTGGAACGCCTGAAGTAGGCACCTGGGTGGGGAGCAGTCCATCGACATGTGTCAGCAGCTCTGTGGGGACGGCAGTGGCTGCATGACTATAGGCAGACTGGATGTTGTCTACTATGGAGCTGACCTGCGCCTCTCCAGACTCGATAAGTGACTCTAACTCGGACGACATTTCTAGCCGCTTCAACATGCTGTCCGTACGGGGAGCATTGTGCGCGTTGGATAGCGTAATTAGCAAAGGGCACAAGACTAGTGTAGGCTTCATGGCAGTGCAAGATGTTCAAGAGGCACTTATTGGCACGTGAAGAGATCCTTTGGTCGAGATGACTAGGGCTCGAGGCAGAATTGTTCGTGTGTAGGTAGCATGCACCAAGGCGAGGGATGCTGCGTCGTCTCTATAAGCTAACGCTGGGATGATTCTAGTAGAGACAAAGATCAATTCGTGTGTAATCGTAAGCTTTAAAGCACTCATAGCCTTCGACCGTGCTATAAATACTTTCAAAAGCATGGCTGTGAGGATAGTTAATAAGGAGTCTTGCTTGTCACTAGTACTTTGGATCAGCATTATGCTTATTGCCCTAGCGAAAAAGATGTGAAAAGCGCGCAGGCGCGCCGATACTACGCGTCAGCCCCCACTTTGCAGCACTCATCTCTTTGCCCGAACAATATTCAACCCTGATAAGACAGCTACGTAACGCGAGTGGGCCCCACGAATTCGGGTCTCGTTCTTTGCAATACAGCGACTCTCTGGTGACAGGAAGCGCATGGGTGACGAAGGCGAAGTGAACAATTGTTTCACCGCTCCGTTAGAAGGGGACTCTTGATCCCGTCACACACAAGTACACATGCTCTCCGCCAGCCATGAGCTTTCCTTTGTTCTTGATGATGAGAAATCCTATCCTAGCGGCAAGGCAGGTGAGGACCGTTGTACAACAAACCTTTTGCATTTGTTTGACCCCCAGATGGATGACTCACCCCTGATCGAATCGCGTATCGGTTCATGTAGCAACGTGGGTCTCGATCCAGCATCGGCAGTGGGAAACAGTCAGTGCAGTAGCCTTCCAGCATATGCGTCTCGCTTTCTGGATTGGGACGTTTGTCGACAAGAACGACGGGCCCAGCACTTGGATCGCGTTATGAAATTAGAGGCAGAGTGCAGCAGTCTAGAGCGCGAACTATCCAGAGCTCGAGGTGCACTTGTTCAGCAGCAAGTCAGTTTCATGGAAGAGATGGTCGTGCTCGAGGATTTTCCTGCTTATTTTGGGTGGCCTAGTGCTGGGCGAACGCAAGGCCTTACCACATACCCACAACGGCAGGATTCTGATGCTGCT
>JARBXR010000415.1:0-10270 GCA_029100535.1 Stemphylium beticola | reverse complement strand
GGCTGAGGAACCAACGGACAGCGACTCGGGAAAAGAGGAGCTCTGAGCCAGAGTCTCGGCTCAGAGCCTCTAAAGATGGATCGGCAGACAAGTCGCGAATAGAGTTAATTTTAGCAGAAGCATATGCGTCCCCCACTAATTACGATAGATCTAATTGTAAATAACGTAGTAAACGCTATAGCACTAATTAATTATAGGTGCCTTTACTATGCGCTAGTTAATAAGAAGTTTACCTACTATTACTATCTAGAGCGCTATTAGATCCCTACCTAGATAATTAAGAGAGTAAATAGCAAACTATTAGAGATTAATAAAATTGCCTAATTCTTATTTAAACTATATAGGTATAAAGAGACTATCTATATATACGTAATAAACTTATTTTTAGATAAGAATGTGTATCTAAGAAAAAAGTAGATAAACTACTATAATATATTAATAGCCCCTACGAAGAAGAGTATCTTTATCTACTTAAAGAGTATTTAAGTGCGATCTACGGAAGGGACCCTACAGGGAGGGGTCCGACGAGTAGGTGCCGCTACGTTCGCAGCATTACTCCGCAGACACAGGAACGCTCCGAAGAGCGTTCAGATCTTCGCCGCGTCAATAGCAGACATTGACAAGGCCCTACAGAAGAAGAAGCCGGTAGACGTACGTGCGCTGCTACTAAAGCAGTATTAGGAGTTCTACGAGCTCTTTAACCTAAAGGAAGCTAAGAAGCTCCCACCTTACCGAGGTCTAGGAGTAGACCATAAGATCGAGCTAGAACTAAAGAACACTTAGCTACTATAGGGGCCTCTCTATAGTATATTAAAAGGCGAGTTATTAGTTCTACAGAAGGAACTTACGTCGCTGCTTAAAAAGAGATTTATCTGTGTAAGTAGCTTACTAGCCGCCGCCCTAGTGCTGTTCGTAAAGAAGCCTAAAAGAGGACTCTAATTGTGTATTAACTATTAAGCCTTAAACGCAATTATAAGAAAAGATTAATACCCTCTTCTACTTATCTAAGAGACGCTTAATAGTATTAGTAAGGCTAAGTAGTTTACAAAGCTAGACGTTATCGCAGCGTTTTATAAGATTCGCGTCGTACTAGGCGATAAATAGAAGATAGCCTTCTAGACGAGGTTTAGACTATTTAAGTAGCTAGTTACTCCCTTTAGTATAGCGAACTCCCTAAGTATATTTTAACGTTACATTAATTAGATCTTAAGAGAACACCTTAATAACTTCTATTTAGTGTACCTAGATAACGTGTTAATCTATTCTAATAGTAACTTAAGCTAATACTAAGAATATATCTAAAAAGTGCTTAGTAAGCTATAAGCTGTAGGCTTATAGATTAATATTAAGAAGTATAAGTTTAAAGTTAAGTTAATAAAGTACCTTAGGTTCGTAATAGAAGCTAGTAAAGAAATAAGTATAGATCTAGCAAAAATAGTTATAATCTACAAATAGGAGGCGCTAAAAATAGTTTAGAGAGTAAGATTATTTCTAAGTTTTATAAACTTTTATTAAAAGTTTATTAAAAACTTCTCGCAGCTATTAGCGCTACTAATAAAGCTAATAAGCGACGTCCTCTTCTAATAGGGTCTTAAAGAATAATTAGCCTTTAAGAAGCTAAAAGAGATCTTTGTTATAGAGCCCTCCTTAGCAGCGTTCGACCCAGACTGTGAAATAGTGCTCGAATGCGATTCGAGCGGCTACGCAGTGGGTGGAGTGCTATCGCAGTACGACGATGAAGGAGTCTTGCGGCCCTGTGCGTACTTCTCACGGAAGAATAACGCATACGAGTGTAACTACAAGATCTATAATAAGGAGCTACTTATAGTAGTGTAATATCTTAAAGAATAGAACTTTAAACTACGTTTAGTAGAGAAGTTTAAAGTAATTATAGACTATAAGAACTTAGAATACTTTATAAAGTTTAGGATACTAAATAAGTATTAAATAAGATAGTTACTTCTCTTAGGTAGGTATAACCTAGAGCTATTATACTAGCCTAGTAGAGAAAATATAAGAGCTAACGCGCTTTTAAGAAGAGAATAAGACTTACTTAAAGAGGTAGAAAATAAACGCCTATAGAAGCGCTTTATATAAATACTTAAACTAATAAACTTCTACTATAAGGAGTTAATTAAAGAGGGTTTAAATAGTAAGACTCTAGTAATAATAATGCGGCTATAAAGCTAGAAAGAAATAGAGGTAGCTAGTTTGTTAGAAGACTAGTTAGATAAGCTTAAGGCGCAATACTAATAAAAAGAAAAGGCTACTTACTTTACTAAAGAGGGTTTAGAGTAGCCCTATGCTAAAGAATTAAGAGAAAGGTAGAATAAGCTTAAAAAACTTTAGTAGAAAATAGCAGTAAAAGATTAGATCTACTAAGGAGTAAAGTAGGCGATAGAGAATTAAGAATAGTAGTTTTTAGTAAGCCTAGGCCTAAAGTACTTAACTAAAAACTGCTTAGTTAAGAAGAGAGTCCTATTCTATTAAGGACGCAAGTAGGTACTAAATAGCGACAAGTTAAGAACGGTAATTATCAGCAACGCCCACGAATCACTAGCTACGGGCTACCTAGGCCGCGAGCTGACGTACAAGATACTCGCGAGAGACTACTTCTGGCCAGGCATGACTAACTTGATCCGAAGATATGTCAGAAACTGCGACACGTGCGGAAGGAGCAAGTCATGGAGAGAGGGCACGCAAGGCTTCCTAAAACCACTCCCGATACCCACTCGGATCTAGAAGGAGCTCTCTATGGATTTTGTCGAAGGACTGCCAGAGAGCGACGGCATAACAAGTCTAATAGTGATCACTAATCGACTTAGTAAGGGCACGATCTTTGTACCGCTCCTAGATATAAAGATAGAGACTATTATCTAAAAGTTTATTAAGCGCGTAGTCGCCTACTACTAGCTACTAGACGCTATTACGTCTAATAGAGGTAGCTAATTTATAAGTGTCCTATAGGCTAGATTATATAAGCTACTAAAAATTAATTAGAGAATATTAACTGCCTACTACCTATAAACTAATAGCGCTATAGAAAGAATAAATAGCGTCTAGGAGGCCTATATCCGATCCTTCACGAACTGGGCTCAAGACGACTGGGCACGACTCTGCCCAATGGCCCAGATCGCGATTAACGGGAGAAACGCAACGTCAACAGGGATATCACCGTTCTTCCTTCAGCACGGCCACGAAGTAGAACCTCTATAGCTTAAGATAGGTAATAAGAGATAACTACTAAAGCCTACTAAATAGCTTTTAGATAAATAAAAGGTAGTAGAGATTGCAGTTAAGCTATAGTAAGCTGTAGAGTTAGCTTAAGCAAAAATAGCAGTCGCCTAGTAAGAATAAGAGAAATAGGCGAATAGAACTTAGAGAGAGGCACAGAGCTACTAAGTAGGTAATAAGGTATAGCTAAAGCTTAATTAGCAGTATAGCATAGGGCGAAAATTAAAGAAACTTAACTAGAAAAACGCTAAGTATATAGTAGTAAAGGTAATTAATAGCCACTTAGTCGAACTAGACACGCCTCTAGGCCTACACTCTGTCTTTTACGTTAATTAGTTAAAACTTACTAGTAACGACCTGCTCCTAAATTAGGTTTAGGACGACTATTAACCTTAGCCGCTATAGATAGAAGAAGAAGATAAATAGGAAGTAGAGGATATTATAGTAGAAAAGGTACGCCGCTATAAGAGAGGGCGTAAGCTATACTATAAGGTAAAGTAGAAAAGGTTCTACTAAACAACGCTCGAACCAGCGGAGCTACTAGAGGACGCTAAGGTAGTAGACCGTTAGGAAGCATTCACAAAGGCAGAACAAGATAGCGAGGGCCGCCTCCCAGAGGGGTTTCGGAGAGGCGATACGGTACCACCCTAAGGGAGGGGGTATTATAACGGGCTGAACGCCCTTTGGATAGCTCCTCGATAGAATCTCAGTCTACTCGTAGAATCCGGGTGCTACCTCGAGCACCCGGATTCTCCGCGGACCGCCTGAACGACGTTCAGACGACAGCCGCAGGACCCATGGGCTGCCCCGTGCACCTAGACCTTACTAGCCCGATTGTTACTCGGGTAACCAGCTTGTATATAGTTAGCTACGTAGTTTAGGAGTTTAGCTCTCTATTGAATACAACCTTTTGTATACCTCGCGATTGCTCTACAGAGCGCAGCCCCTTACAACTTCTTCTTTTTTATAGAAATAGTTCTAGTTTTTTTAGAAACTTCTAGTAGTACTCTTATACTAGTAACTTATAATTTATTAGATTTCTTTTAAATTTTTAAATATTATAGCTTTTAAGCTATTTTTTTTACTTAATTAAGTACTTTTACTAACCTCTAAACTTTTATAGATTTTTAACTTTTTTAATTTTATATTTATTATCTTTAAGCTCTATATCTATTACTAGCTTAGTATTTAGAGGTGCTAGTTCTAGTAATTTCTTATAGAAGATAGAGTAAATATATATACTTAGTAGTAACTAGAGTCTATAATTTACTAAGCCTATTATCTCTAGAACTTTAAATAGTTCTATTTAGAGGTTATCTAATTTTCTATATAGCCTCTTAACTTTTAAATTCTATCTTAATAAGAGAACTTTATCTCTCTTTTTAAAAATTAGTTTCTTAATCTTTTACTTATTTGCGCTCTAGAATATTATAAGATTCCTCTAAACTATATTTTTACTTAGTTCTTTATAGAGTTCTCGCATAAGGCAGGCTTTATTATCTACGCCTACTATAATACTTTCTATATTCTTTAGATCTTAATAAGTAACTGTTAGAATGCAAAGTAAGCTTAAGTAAGCTTAAGTAAGCACTAGTACTCTTTAAGCTAGAAAGGCATTACGATTACATTCTTATACGCGTAATCTATAACTTATAGATTACGTATATCTAGGTTATCTATTAGTAAGATAGAATATTCTAGATAACTTAGTATTTGTATATAATAAGGAGTTAACACCTAGATTAACTTAGTGTCTAACTCCCCCTTTTATATCTAATAGATATAGTTATAACTCTAGTTCCTATCTTCCGCTATTACTAATACTATTACTAATAGTATTAGTAATCCTCCTCCGCCACCTTTTCTACAGTAACTAGCTTATATCTATAATTAGCGTAATGCGGCGAGTGCTTTATAGTCGCTAATCTTATGCTATTATAGGCTAATTATACTATTAGTAAGAGTTTAACCTAGTTATCTTATAGCTTATTAGCGTATATTCTTAGATACTATTCTAGTATCTAGTTTATTTATTCTATTTAGCTATCTATCTTAGAGTAAAAGCTAGTTAATAGCTTTTTCTTTACGCCTAATTTCGCTAGAAATATGTGTAGAAAAGGTGGCGGAGGAGGATTACTAATACTATTTGTAATAGTATTAGTAATAGCGGAAGATAGGAACTAGAGTTATAACTATATCTATTAGATATAAAAGGGGGAGTTAGACACTAAGTTAATCTAGGTGTTAACTCCTTATTATATACAAATACTAAGTTATCTAGAATATTCTATCTTACTAATAGATAACCTAGATATACGTAATCTATGAGTCATAGATTACGCGCACAAGAATGTAATCGCAATGCCTTTCTAGCTTAAAGAGTACTAGTGCTTACTTAAGCTTACTTAAGCTTACTTTGCATTCTAACAATATGTCCTAATACTTAGACGTAAATAGTTTATTACAATTAGTAATAAACTCTTTAGATATCCTATACTCTAATACTAGTACTTTAGAGACCTTATACGCGCATTTATCTACTATAATAGTTTCTTTAGTAGGCACTAACTTTGCTCCCTTAGTTAATTAACACACGATTACTAGAATTGTGTTGTAGAGTCTTCCTAATTCTAGTTCTAACGATTTTAGGAGCTTTACAATAAAGTCTATTGTTACGCTAGTCTATAGTCGTTCTAGCGGCTATAAGAGTTGCAGCAGGCTATAGGGCTTATATCTCTTAGGCTTATTCTAATAACATGCTAAATAGTTACCTAGGATATTCTGCACCTACGCTCACAAGCGTAGTATAGTAAATACTTTTACTAATTTTCTAACTATTTTCTCTACTTCTATATATCTATGTTCTAGGGACTTGTATAGTTTTGTAATAAGTTCCTGTCTTATTTATAGAGGTACGTATGTCCGCTCTTGCTAGACTATACTTTAGTACTCCTTTTCGTCTTGTAACAGTTTATCGGGGCCGTTTGCCTTAGGCTCGAACTACTAGTTGGCTACTTTCTGCTACTATTGCTGTTATAACGTTTCTACCTGCTCGGCCACCTTGGCTATTCTAGCCAGTTCCGGCTGGTTGTACTTAAGACTGCCATCAGGCATCTCCTTAAGTACTGCGTCATGTGGTTCTTTATAACCTTCTTCTCGTAGATTAGATCTTCGGCTTAGGGCGTCTACTACTCTATTAAGTAATCTAGCTTAGTAAGTAATCTTAAAGTCAAACTAAGAGAGTATCTTAATCTATTAGACTTATCTTCTATTAAGCTTCTTAGTTATTATAAAGCTTATTAGATTCTAGTAATTAGAAAATACTTTAATCTAGTCTAAGAGTTCTAATAGGTATATTTCCTATTATTTAAAGGTATTAACTACTCTAAGTAGTTCCTTATTATAAATATTATAGTTAAGTTCTACTCTAGAGAACTTCTTAGAATAGTAGAATACTAGTCTCTATTTTCTATCGTCGCACAGCTGTGACAATACAGCGCCGAGTGCGTAGTCTGACGCGTCAGTCTCGACCCGCGTCTTTCGTCTAGGGTCGTACATTTCGAGTATAGGGGCCTTAAGGAATACCTACTTAATCTAATTAAAAGCGTCTTAGTATTCTTTTTTTTATTTAAATTTTACTTTTTTTTTTATAATCTCTATAAGTAGTATTATAATTTAAAAATAGTTTTTAATAAATTTTCTATAAAAGTTTATAAATCTTAAAAAGAATTATATATTTTTAACTATTTTAGAGATTAGCTATTTCTATATAGTCTAGATCTTTTTTAGATTTATTTTTATACTCTCTATTAAAATAATAAACTCTAGAAATTCTATTTTTTATATATAGAATTTATACTTTTTAAGTTATAAATATAGCTTATAGTTTTTAAGCTTTTATAGTACCTTTTTTATATATTCTACGTATTCTTTAAGCGATCTCTTAGAATACACTAGTATATCGTCCAAGTACGCTGTCGCGAAGATGCCTAGATACTCGTAGAGTGCCTTGTTGATGACTACCTAAAAGGTTGCCGGCGCGTTTGTTAATCTGAATAGCATAACTATATACTCATATAGTCTATACTTTGTTTTAAAGGCGGTCTTCTACTTATATCCTTTAGTAATTTAAATATAGTAAAATCTTTCCTAAATATTAAATTTTATAAACTATTTAGCTCTCTAGAGTTAATCTATAAGCTTTATTATTAGTAGTAAAAAGTAATAATTTTTTATTGTATCGCTGTTTACTCTTCTATAGTCTACGCAGAGCTGCTACTTTCTATTAGCCTTCTTTATAAATAATATTAAAGAAACTATAGGGCTACTACTCTCGCAGATAAATTTCTTCTTTAGATTCTTCCTAAGATACTCGCGCAACTCTAGCTCGTACTTAGGCGCAATTAGGTATATTAGTCCTAAGACGAGCTTAGCTTCTTTTTAGATATAGATCTTATAATTCTACTCTTAGTAATTTACTAGCTTAGTTACTTTTATTTCTTTAAATAGTTCTTAAAACTTATTTATATTATACTCTTTTAGTATTTATAGTAGTACTAGTCTTTTTTTTATAGTCGCGATCTACTATACCTATATAACTCCTACTTTCTAAGAGTCCTTCTCGTAGATTTTGTCTATCTCACAAGGCGAGATCTTGCCAATCCTCCCTTTCCGGGTGAGCTCTGGACTGTCGGGCGTATCTCTTCTACGTACTCCGGCAACCCTACGCGCAGGTTCTCAGCTAAGTATCGTCTTCTATAGCTAATTAATAGCCAAGTTATACTTAATTAACTAATTATAGCTAATTAATATATCTTCTTCTCTAAGATCTATAATGTTAATAGTTGTCTAGTCTCTAATTCCTGCCATATCTAGTAACACTAGTTAGGTCTCTAGTCTTATCATGCCGCCCCCATATTCTATAGGGCTATCGTCGGCCAATACCACTCGCACCGGCTGTTCCTTAGCCTGGTAGGGTATATTACATCTTTCCACTGCTCGTGACGAGATGATTGTCTATACAGCACCGCTATCGACGGTCGCTGTCAATTTGTGTCCGTGTACTGAGACTTCTGTTCTTAACCTAAGATTCTGTAGACTTGTGTCTTATACATTATAAAGGGTCGTTTTAAGACTGCCTATACTAGCGTGACCCTGTCCCTAGTGGCATCCTAGTTTTTTATCTGCTTACTTTTCCTCTTCTAGGGAAAGTAGCCTGCGCCGTACTTGGCGTCATAATAGATGGTACATCTATCATTGTAGCAGAAGCTCTAGTGAATGTTCTGGTGAGGAATCGATTCTGGTCTCTAGATTCGTAGCTTCGGTGCCTGCTTCCTTGCTTTGTAAATTGGATAGTCTGCTACCTTATAAATCTTTAATAATAGAGTACTGTAATAAGGGTTGTCTACTCTCTAAGCATTCTCTATTTATTATTAATAGAAAGGG
The DNA here is from genome assembly GCA_029100535.1 of Stemphylium beticola. NCBI lineage: Eukaryota > Fungi > Ascomycota > Dothideomycetes > Pleosporales > Pleosporaceae > Stemphylium > Stemphylium beticola. Next base: position 1,591 of record JARBXR010000415.1, on the reverse strand, counting down.
TATCTATATTAGCAGTGCTTCTATAGAAGCTTCTAATAGGCTTCTTCCCTTCCTAGCTTATAGAGATAGTATCTATTCTTCTAGTAGAATAATGCATATAAGCGTAAGTAAGATATATCCTCCGCATACTACTTATCTTCCTTAGACTAGTTCCTATTCTTACTTGTATTTTTCTAGGCTTAGTTCTTTTTTTTAGCCTCTTAGAGTTTCTTAGACTTATAGAGGTAATAGTTATCTACTAGGTATTTATCTACTTTTAGCTACGAGTAGTAGCACTAGTCTTAGTCTATTCTACTATTCTTCTTATCTTTCTTATAGAATTTGTATTCTAGTTTATAGTTATACTAGTATAAGTCTTTATATTTTTTAGTATCTTCTACTTCGCTAGCTTCTTAGTCCTTAATCTTAGCTATTAGTTCTTTAAAGTAGGGTTATTTATTAAAGGCTTACTATATTACTTTCTTAGCTCCTAGGCTAGTAATAGCAATTTATCCTTTATAGCTATATTTATTAGCTAGGTGCGTATTCTATCTATATATCTAATATTACTAGTCTTATAATCGCTATTATGCGATAGTTACGAGTACTTTTAAATTAGTTAGTTAAACTTTATCCTAAATTATTATTTCTTATGCCTTAACTACTTAGAGGAGGAGCTTATAGTTAGTATTATCTAATAGCTAAGTTTTCTTATATAGTTCTATATCGCTAACGTTACTATTAGTAGACTATTCCCTAGAGTAGGGCGTGCCTTATCTAATTATCCTAATCTTGATAGCTCTCTGTTTTCCCTTTTAGTCGTTCTGCGGGCAGTCTCTGCAGAAGTGTCCTTCCTTTCCACATCGGAGACATGCTTTGTTGTCGTAGCGCTTCTGGCGCTCTTCCTTGGAGAGTCTGTCGTCGAACCTCCTTCCGGGCTTACGTCCTTTGGTCTTGTCTTGCACCTTGCTAGTTATAATAGCGTCTCTATTGTTGTCGTATCTGCCACGCTGTCTCTTCGTGTTAGCTATATTAGTTTAGAAGTATTTCTTCTAGTTATTCTATTTCTAGAGTCTATTATTAATGCGTGTAGCTAGCTTAACTAGAGCGTATAGTATTTTAGGCTTATTATAGTGTATAAGACTATCTTTAATATTTTCTTTTAAGCCTACTTTAAAAACTATTTTAAATACTATATTATTCTAGTTAATATATACTTTTAGTTACTTAAACTCTATTATATATATAGATACTAATAAGACTTATTTTAGGTAAGTAATTTTCTTTTTAGCTTAGTTTTTAGTATCTACTTTCTTAAAAATATATTCTATTTCTTATTTAAATTCTATTTAATTTATAAATAAGGCTTTAATTTCTATTTTTATTTTTTTATAGATTACGTTAAGTAAGTAATTATCTATATAAGGTTATATCTAGTTAGAAACTTTATTTTTTAGGTAAGTACTTACTATAAGAATCTTTTTCTAGTTATTAGATATTTTATTATACTTATAGTATAGGTTAGTATAGATAAGAAATATTTATAGTTTCTCTCTATCTCTACTATATTTCTTAGATAGTACTATCTTAGATTTTCTTATAGTAATAGGTT
>JARBXR010000414.1:0-10302 GCA_029100535.1 Stemphylium beticola | reverse complement strand
CCTAGCTGAGCTTATATAAAGGCCATCGCACGGCGTTATTAGTAACAAGGTTCCCGACAACGCTTGGCCTGCGACACCATACTACTACCAAGGGAAGCTTATCAGGCTAACAAGCAAGCAACTCCAGAGCGCACGCAGAGCTGGAAATCGTGCCTACCAAAGAATCGGACAGACCCAGGACACAGAAGGAGACACGGCCGCTGAACTTATTGTCATCGCAGAAGAACAGTCAAGCCAAGATAGCCAACCTGCGATCCAGCAGCCGCTACTGCGAGCTACGCAATCGGGACAAGCAAAAAGAAACCAACAAGAAGAAACACCAACAGGAACAGACAGCACTACAGCCACAGTCACAGCCACAGAGATGGATATAGCTACAGCCACGACTACAGCATCCCAGAAACCACAGGGCCGACGCCCACGCCGTGCTGCGGCTCCAAGAGAGAGTCTAAGTCTAGCGGCACTCTCAACAAGAAGCCTAAGGACAGACCACACAGTGTCTACACCACCAGAAGCCATGATACAAGCTGACTTATCCTCTACTATAGAAGATACTGAAATGAACGAAGACGCACTACAATGGTAGAACGTCAACCAACACGACACAACGGGCAGCACTGCTCAGGTGGGAAGCAGCTACAAATAGCATGGGCGAACGTAGGCAAAGCCTCAGAGTGCCACGACACCATACTGTGCCGCGCCTCAGATGAAGATATCGACGTGATATGCATCCAGGAGCCATGGACACTACCAGGAACGGTAACCAAAAACCATCCAGGGTACCACATGCATGCGCCTGTAATAGCATGGGATAGCAGGGAGGAACGCAAGAACGAAAGACCACGGGTGCTTACCTACACCCGCAAAGGCGTTAATTTAAGAGCGAAAGTGCTACCTAGAGTTACGCGAGACATACTCTGGACGGAGGTGAACGGATACGCTATACTTAACGTGTACCAGAACCTAGAGGCACTAGAACCAGCGGTCACCTACATACAGGAACTGACACCACCAAGCAGATGCGTTATTGGAGGGGATATGAATGCACGGCACGAGAGCTTCGAACCTGGCTCGGTGACCACAGGAGGCGGGTCGGAGCTCGCACGCTGGGCCCAGACCCACGCCATGGACTTTATCGGGCAGCCGGGAGTGCCAACTCATCGAGCCGGCCATGTAATAGACCTAACGTTCTCAAACATTCCCTTTGCAGACACGGTGGTACGGCCAGACATGCACTCTGGCTCAGACCACGCAACGCAAGTCACGACACTACCAGCCCGAGGACTAGCAGCAGAAGATCCAAAGAAGTACAAAGTACTAGAGAGGCACCTAGAAAGGTTCACAAAACTAGTAGGCTTAAATATAATAGGCATTAGGAACCCAGCAAGAGCCAGCAACCAAAGCCAACTACAAACGATAATCCAGGACCTTACACAAGCGATAGAAGAGGCAATTCAGACAGCAGGCGTTAGAGAGAGGGAACAAATCCAAGCAGCACCATGGTGGACGGCAGAATGCCAGACGGCGTACCGGCGGCACCTGCGTGATCATACGGGAATAGGGACTCCACCAACAGAGGCAACCAGAGAATTCCTAAAGACAGTGCGCCGAACGAAGAAGGCCTACTGGCGAGACCGGATAGACGGCATCATAACAGACTCAGACCTCTACATCCTAGCTAGATGGCACAAGCTTTCACCAAACCAAGAAGACTCCCCACTGGTAGTAAATGGCGAATCGATTACAGACACAGCAAGGAAGGCTGATGCCTTACGCAAAGAACTGCTAGACCGATTCAACAACGCAGATGACCTGCCTGCGCCACCAGAAGCGGGGGACTACACTCAAAACCAGCTACCATGGAACACTAAGGTATCGATTGAAGAAGCCGAGCGCTATGCCATAGGCGTAGCTAGCACATCATCTGGTGCGGACGGAATAACGGTACGACTTCTAAAGGCGAGCTGGGCAGATATTGGGAACCTCGTCCGCGCAATATATCAGAGATGCCTAGAGCTAGAGTTCTATCCAGGCTGCTGGCGCATAGCAGAAGTAACCATGATACCAAAAGCTGGAAAGAAAGACCGTACGTCAGCACGGTCAATGCAGCCGATAGCCTTACTCTCATGCATTGGAAAGGGGCTAGAACGTCTGGTGGCAAGAAGAATGGCCACAACAGCAATGATGCACGATATCATCAGCCCACAACACGTAGGAGCTGTCCCAAAGCGATCAGCTATGGATGTTGTAGCAGCATTCACGCACGACGTAGAACAGGCTCTGGCAGTAGGCAAACGCGTGACCATGGTCACGATGGACGTGCAGGGAGCATTCGATGCACTTCTCAAGAACCGGCTGCTCCATCGGATGGCCCAGCAAGGCTGGCCACCAGCCTGTGTCCGGTTTATTGACTCTTTTCTATCAGAACGCTATGTGCAGGTACGACTAGGCAACGAGACTACACCACGCCACCCAGTGGCCTGCAGCACGCCACAAGGATCTCCGTTATCGCCAATTCTGTACACACTCTACCTAGCCGAGCTTCTTAACCAGGACAAAACGCTACGCTATGGATATGCAGATGACATCAATATCTACAGAGCATCAAAGACTCTGGACGAAAACGTCCAGTTACTAGCAGAAGACATACAGGCTATCAACCAGTGGGGTGCAAAGAATAAGGTTACCTTCGCCCCAGAGAAGCTAGAAGCAATTCATATCACCCGCCAGCAAGACAGCTACTCTCCAAGCATACCTATATCCGACGAAACAACGCTGGAACCAGTTTCACCAGCCGCAGATAGATCGCAGACAGCACTACGATGGCTCGGAGTGTGGTTTGACTGCCAGCTTAGCTTCAAGCACCACGTCGCCCACAGAGCAGCAGCCACCAAGAAGCTTGCTAGCCACCTCAGAGGCCTCGCAAGAACAGCTCATGGCCCGCCCCCAGATGCTATGCGAAAGGTAGTAACTACATGTGTATTGCCCTCACTACTATCTGAAACGGAGGCTTGGTATGAAGGACGAACAAGGAACCCAAGAACAAGAAGGAAAGACAACCCTAGCTCCGTCAGCACAAGAGTTAGACAGCATATTACGGCTATCCAAACTACACTAACACAGGCTGTAAGAGCAGCACTACCAGTATACAAAACGACACCTCTACCAATTCTCTTCAGGGAAGCTGGGATACCGTCAGCAGAAGTTGCACTTGAAGAGGCCAGGTGGTGTCTCGCGCTACGACTCCAGACAATAGACCGTCAGCACCCTCTCACCCACCGAATAATTATACCACACAATCAATCTGGCATCAGGGTAGGGGAGAGGCAACAACAAAGAACTAAGATCCAGAGGCTGGGTCTGCTTCTGCCAGCCATCCCTCGGCCAGCTCTGATACCGCCACACTTCTCGCAAGGGTGCCGCACAGATCCGACGCTAGGAGTAGAGAAGGAAACAGCTGCAAGAGAATTCAAAGAATGGTGGGCCTCTTTGGATAGCAGCACGATCACTGTCTTCTCTGATGGATCCGAACAGCACTGTGAAGGGGAAAAGAGAGTTACCTATGGGTATGCCATATACCGGGCCCAAGAGCAGGTAGCCACAGGATGCGGGTCGCTCCACTCGCTATCACATGTTTTCGACGCTGAAGCGATTGGGGCATGCAGAGCACTTCAGCACGCGGCCCAAATAGCAGGACCAACAGATGCGGTTTATATGTGTATAGACAGCACCTCAGTAATCTGGTGCCTACGCGGAACAGCTTCAAACTCCTCGCAATGGGCGTTTCTTCAATGTCAGAAGATAATGGATAAAGTGACGAATATTAAGATCCGATGGGCACCAGGACACACCAACATCGAAGGCAACGAAGCAGCAGACAGCCTCGCAGATGCGGAGGCGAAAGAACCTTCTGCTCCATTTGGACTAGCAGCACAACCGACAGTATCGGGTATACGCACAATGAGGAAGGCAGCACTAGCTACAGCTAGTGCAGCTTGGTGGAGTAGCGCAAAGGGCAAGCTCTCCAACTGGTACACCCAATGGAAGCTACCGTACCAGCCCACCCGACCACCACAGGAGCTAGCGCTAGCACGCCCAACTCTAGCAAGACTGCTAGCAATCCGAACTAGCCATGGAGACTTTGCATGGTATCATCAGAAATTCCATCATGACAACGCGACTCTGAGGTGCACCTGCGGGCGCCTAAAGACGCCCTTGCGCATCGCACTATGCCGGAAAACTACAACAGCAAGAGTCTTCCGGCGCTTGCCAAAACGGCCACCAGCACCGCCTAGGACACCTAGCGAAGCAACCAAGTACCTCCAGACGCTCTGGGAAGAGCCAGAGGACTTTGCCGCTTTCCTAGAAATCACAGGTTTCTACAGCACAATATGTAGGCTTCACTAGAGCCTATACTTGTGAGATCTTTTCCTCTCTGTCTTTCTTCTTTCTCTCTTTCTTCTCCTTTTCCTCTTCTCTCCTCTTTTCTTTCCTTTGTCCTCCATGCTACACAATCCTTAGTAAGCATCAGCTACAACAACTAAAGGCAAATACACGCCTACTACACAACTTTTGTATTGGCGATCAACAGGCGGACCGACCACTACTAGACCACTACAGCCATGTACATAAGAATAGGCATCCTAGGCAGAGCACGGCAGGCCATGGGCATAGCCCGTCTACATGCCCCAAGGGAGGCTTTACACATAGACGTTAAATACGACTCACTCACTCACTCACTCACTCACTCACTCACTCGGCACGCGCAGTTCGTTGGACACCATGTCGGGCTCGAAGGTGCGGGGCTCAGAGACATCGACGTCGAGAGCGTCAGACTCGATAAAGTCAAAGACGTCAGCGCCGGACCATTCAAACTCTAGCGTGTCGACCTTGGAAATGTCCCGATCGAAGGACGTCCAGATTCATACTTCGCTGGCGAGCCTGACTGAGGCGCAAAAGGAAGCTGTCGGTACAGTAACATGAAACGTGCACGGACAGCTCATGCCCGGAGACCGTGCGCGCAATGATCACCCCAACAACATGAAATAACCAGAAAAATGAGTCTGCATCACAACCGACAATGGCTGTTAATGCAAAATCTTGCGAAGTTGTCGCACGGTCGGGTGCGGGTATTGTGGACAGAAAAACTAGGAAAGAGTGCATGTTGTATTGAATGTAGCATCCTAGCTGAGCATATATAAAGGTGTCACACGGTTGGGTGCGAGTATTGTGGACAGAAAAACTAGGAAAGAGTGTATGTTGTATTGAACGTAGCATCCTAGCTGAGCTTATATAAAGGTCATCGCGCGGCGTTATTAGTAACAAGGTTTCCGACAGCGCTTGGCCTGCGACAAAAGGTCATCGCACGGCGTTATTAGTAACAAGGTTTCCGACAGCGCTTGGCCTGCGACAGAAGTTGTAGTAAATAAAATATTGTGATCAACTTGTGCTACTTGTATCTACTTGGTAACTTGGTTTTGCGGCCAAGGCGGGTGGTACGCGCTGGGGCGGGTGGTGCAGCCTCCTCAGCTTGAACAATAGATGGAACAACAACAGCACGTTTCTGACGCTTTTTGGGTGGCTTGGAGGTTTGTGAGGCCTTGCGCTTACCTGTTTTGGGGAGTTGTATAGTCTTTTCAGCGTCCCGAGTTGCTTTCTGGCGCTCCTTTTCAGCCTCCTTGGCGACTCTCTCCTTCTCCCTCACCTCCTTGAGCCTCTCTCCCTCAACACGCTTCTCCTGAGCTTGATGAAGCCTGTACAACCGAGCTTGCTCCTTTATATAAGACCTCTCAGCTTTCTGAAGTTGTTGTTGTTGTTGTTGTCGAACTGCTTCGTCGTCCCGAGCCCAATTGACCTTACGAGGAGACCAAAGGACAGCACCACCATAATACTCATGGTTGTTGTTGACGTTTAGAGTATAGCTCTTCTTTCTCTGTCTCTTTTTCACCAAAAGAGCTTCCCGTAGGTCCCTGTTTTCACTGCGTAGGATACTGAGTTGAGCTGAGATATGGTGGAGACTTCGGCTAATCTTCTTCGCATCCTTTGCATCCCTATCTCGCACTAAACGCGTACAAGAGTCTTTATTTTGAGCCAGTCTTCTCCACTAAGCACAGAAGTTGAGCTTTCATCTGAACTTGACGCCTCTTTGCGGAATCTTTGGAGTATAACCTCAGCGTTAGGTGGGTGTATTCTCTAACGGTGTAAGAGGGGGAGGACTGCGCTGAATTGACTATATGAGGTGGGCTGAGCTACATATTTAGATGACCGTACATGAGCTATCCCAACTCGTATTAGAGTGGATCTGGGCAAGGCTCAAACCGTTACATATCCCAGTTACTTCAAACAACTTTATAATAGTTTGAGGCTTAAAAGCAGCTGCCCAGGCACTCCAAAAGAGGGTAAAGAAGTCTCCTTTCGTTACTTGGAGAAGCCCCTGGCTTCTATGAAGGTGGGATGAAAGCTTAGTTGAGTAGGCAGTTGAGGAAGGCTTGAACATCCCAACATCAAGCGGCTGAAGCGTATGGGTTGCGTGAGGAGGAAACACAAGCAACAGGATCTTGTGGTCGTTGCAATAGTTGATAAAATCCATAGTTATGTGGGATCCATGGCCGTCAAGGAGTAGTAATCGGTATCCTGAGCGAGCTTTCCGTCCGGTCTCTCTCAAACACCTCCTTGAGCCAGGCAAGTCCTATATCGTTGTTTTTCCAGCCAGAGGGAGATGAGCTGATAAAGACTCGGTGCTTTTCTGTGTTGATTGCGTCCGTCCAGCTCGATTGTATGGCTCCAGCAGCTGACTGGAAGATGGGCGCTGGCGATAGAGCTGTACCATTCGAACAAATACAGGCTAGCACCGTCACCCACTCTCTACGACCATCTTGAAGAGCAGCTGTAGCCCCTTTTCGATCGTATATCCCCTTTTCGAAGATCCTTTTCGATCTCCCAGTTACCCCAATCATGAAGCCCGTTTCATCCATATTGAAGACGTGAGAGGGATCCACATTGTACTCCTTCATCTTACGGTGTAACAGCTCAAAGTACAAGCTGTACTTAGCCCCTGAATCAGATTTGTGGCGATTGCGGTCCATCCCGGTCTGCCAGCGTGAGATGAGATTGGTTGGGTTCCTGTTGATGAAGCGAGTAACCCAGCTTTCTGAAACCTCCCTACCAGCCAAAGACGACGCAAGGGTGCGTATTATCGCCCGTGTAGGAAGCATACGTCGCTCAGTAAGCATCGTAATATGCTTCAATAACTCAGATTCTTGGTGTGAGTGAAGGGAAAGCTGGGCGAGGTTGTTAGGTTGCGTTCGGCCATGGTGTCTTCGAGCGAGCGTACAGCGGTTTGCACCATACTTTTCGGCAACTTGTGAGTACGGAAAAGATGCGCCTGACCCGCACAATTCGATATCCTCAAGTGCTTTCCGGATCGGGTCCATGGTGGAGTTATGACGCGATTTGTATGAGGCTGTAGAGTTAGTGGGGTGAACATCGCTCGCACATGATCATCGCGCGGACAGACACGGTAGTGCGTCGAAAGTATATTGCCTATGTAACGGTTTGGACCTTGCCAAGATTTACTCCGGTACAAGGTGGGTACGGCTATCGCTACCACACTTTATCATCACACACACGTGTGTAGCTGCTCGACTTTGTAGCTATACAATGACAGCGCAGTTCTCCCCTCCACACACCGTTACAGCCTAGCTTAGGTGCAGAGATTGAATTGCGGCAATAGCAGCGTCAATTGGGCTCATGATGGTGGAGTTGTTGATGGTACAAATTGGTGATCGATCTCGGTGGGTGGCTCGGACGTCCGTCGCACTCGCACGGCCGCCACGCACGGTACGGGCGATGCACGTTAGATTAATCTATGGCTTGGTGATCCCGCGAGAGGAAAACTTGAACGTATGAAGCAGACACATCTTGGATAGTCAGGTCTTCTCCTCATGCGGGATGTCCATTGGCAAGATTTTACGGGTATTGACTAATCGTCTAGAGGTTGATGTAGGCAGTGCTGGAAGAATTGAAAGATTGAACTGAGGTTGTATTGCGGATGCTATGGAAAGTTTATGTAGGTAGTGACCGTCGGCAAGGCTAGCCTAGATAGGCGTAGCTCGCTAAGATGAGTAATCGCGAGGAGGTGGAGAGCAGGAGCAGTAGAGACCCCAAACCGTGACAAATCGTGACAACCTCAAATCCTCGTGTAAATCATCTCAAAATGTCATTTTAGATTAGAGAATACATACAGGGACGACAGATATTCAGGAGCACAGTCTAGAAACTAAGATGCTCTTATTTCTCCAAAGAAGATAGCGTATGAGCACGTTGACCATGCTATTCGTTGTCGCTGTCCATGAAAAAGTCTGACAAGACATTCTGATCTGGACGGAATACAATACTTGAAAGGAACTCACTGAGAGCCCCCCCAAGCTGTTCCATCTGGAACTTGCTGAAACGTGCCGGATCATATTGCAGGAACAGAGATATAGCGTTGGTATAAGAGTAAGCGAAAAGAGAGACATCAAACTGGAAGGATTAGTGGAGTGTAAATGTTAAACGGGACGAAGAGAGTAAATGTACCTCGACTCTGTTATTGCCGGATCCACCTATCGGTTTGAAGAACGCTTCGCCATTCTTGCGCCCGTCCTTTCGAGAGTGTTGATAGTTGATAATTGTGTTGAACATCCGAGAGCCCGCAAGTCCTAGCGATCGTTGAACACTTGCGAGCGAGCATGTCTGATGGTCGTAACTGGCGTACTGCTGTTGTTGCAGTTCCTGCATCAAACCGAGAGCCGTTTTTGAGCTCTCCAGCTGTGCTCGGCACGTCAGCATGTTGATGAGCGGACCAACCATGTCTTCCACCCTCTCAATGGGCAGGTCCCTGCCCGACGTCAGGTAGCCAAAGCAGACATCGTCCATCCCGGTGTAGCTGCGCAGAACAAGAGCCCAGGCTAGTTGTAGGACATTGAACAGCGTGACCTCGTGCTTCTTACAGAACTCGCGCAGCTCTTTGAACTGAGCCTCGGGGACCACTACCGGCATCATATTTCCGACTCGCGAAACAGCCGTGGTCGGGCCGGCCATAGCAGGAAGAAGGCATGGCTCTGCGTCAGACAAGAGCTGGTGCCAGTAGCTGACATGGATCTCGCGGTCTTGTTTCTGAAGGAATGAGACATAATCGCTATAGCGGGGCCCCTCTGCCGAGGGGAGTGTTCCGGCATACGCCTCGGCCATATCCCGCAGGAGGATTCCGGAGGAAGTGCCATCACCAATGGTATGATTGAATTCCAAACGGCATAGAACCTCCGCATCGTCACCTGTAAAGACGGTCAAACGGTGGGGCGGGCGACTCCCTGCAAAAGAAAGCTCTTCTTGGATGTTGTAGATTGCTGTCGTGTCCTTGCGCCAGTCGAAGCCCTTGACCACGTCGACGGACGCTTCTATCTTCCTCAAGACAACTTGATCATAGAGACGATTCACATCTATGCTCTTTACAAACACAGTGCGCAAGATAGAGTGCCGATCTACAACCTGCTGCCAGGCCTTACAGAGTCGTTCCGCGTCGACCGCGCCGCCGTTACGTACAGGCGTTACAGTAAATCCTAGAACAAGATTGTGAAACCATCCGTTTGTTTTGAGCTGGCTGATTTGCAATCCCTCCTGCATAGGGGAGCAGGGATAGACGTCCTCGACTTCGGCAATGTCGTTCACGCCAAGCTTCGGGAGAGTGGCGGATGCCCAAGACCACAAGCTGTCATACGTGGTGGAGAGATGTGGGAAGTCGGCCAGTGTCGGTCTGGGTGGCATTTCCGGAAGAATGTGGACCATCTCCTCCAGAGCCGCCTGGTATCGAGCAGCCCACTGCTTGATCATGCCGGCCTGTTTCATCTGCCTGTTGTAGCTCAGACTGACTGCGAGCCTTCCTTCTCTGACCACGGCCGACACGCTAATAATCCAGTATCGCGAAGCATCCCCGTGCGAGACCTTGGTCGCCGCCGGGCTCTGCTGAATGCGGAACATAGCGTCGGGCCGCTCGAGCTGCTGGTAAACCCCTTGGTAGTTGAACACAATCTCAGCTGGCCAGTGCGCAGCAGACGCCCGCCTCCCTTCGTCGGTGAGAAAGGCTTTCGAGAAATAGCTCCAGCCATTGTCGGTCAAGCTCCGCCGAGCGTCTTTGGCGGCGCAAACAGCGCTGGCCAGCCCTTTGTCGAGCTCGCCTCGGCTCACGGACACGGGATAGATTGTAGTGAACCAGCCCACTGTCCTCGACAGGTCGATCGAGGCTTCCCAGGGCTCTCTACCGTG